>CM056953.1:24793139-25312390 GCA_029856935.1 Cyclocarya paliurus
ATTGAGCAAATCTTTGAATCTCTCCCAACATTGGTAAAAAGTTTCAGTATCTTTTTGCGCGAAGTTCATGATTTGTCTTTTTAATGCAGTAGTTCTATGTATGGGGAAAAACTTTTTTAAGAACTCAGTTTGCATTTCCTACCATGTCCCTATAGATCTAGGTCTTAGGGAGTTCAACCAAGTTTTGGCTTTGTCCTTTAATGGAAAGGGAAACAGTTTAAGCCTAATCACCTCTTCAGTGCAGGTCCTATCCATGAATGTGGAGCATACTTCCTCGAATTCTTTTATATGCAAGTACGAGTTGTCTGATTCCATCCCATGGAAATGAGGTATTAAAGGGATCATGCCAGGCTTAAACTAAAGTTGTTTGCATTTAAGGGTTGGATGATGCATGAGGGTGAACTAGTTCTAACAGGTTGCAGATAGTCCCTAAGAGTCTTGTTATGATTCACCACTTCCTCTCATTGTGTTCCTCCTCAGCCATGGTGCTAAGACTTTCAGAGGATGACTCAAATGATAGGGATTTACAGTCTAAATAAGTTACAGACTCTGTTCTGACCAAATGAGATGTGTGGTCTCGATTCCAAATAGACATGCAATAGCCCCACTCACCCCACCAAACAAACACCAGAGGTGTGCAACAACTAACAACAGATAAAATAAATAAAAAATAAAATAAAGATGAACAATGTAAAGGGGATCAGATGTCACCAGAGTGTGAAGAGGTTCACAACTCAAACACACATCCTCACAGTAGCATGGTTATTCTATAAATTGCCTTTAATCCCCGGCAACGGCGCCAAAAACTTGTATCTTCAATTAAAATGTCTCCCAAGTGCAGAAGATAGGGAGTTGTTTATAGGAAGAGTACCAAGGTCGATTTCACAGGGATTAAAGTTTTTTTAGAGAACTAGATTAAAATGAGGATGCTTATCTACTCACACTCCGAAGGAAAGGTGATAGTAAAAAGGGATGATAGCAAGCCCTTTAAACTATCAAACCTGATATAGTGTGCACATATGTGAAAAACGATGTGATTCAATCTTTCTTTTTCTTTCTACTAACAATATTTCTATTTAACTAAATGCTTTCTGGGAAAATACATAAAAAACGCCTTAACCTTACAATTTCGAATAGAGAAAAATAACTCAAAGCAGATTCAGTGGAAGCAATACAACTCCATAGACTATGGCAATTGGTTTCCTCCATTGTCTTATAAATAGGACAATTAGCACTATTTGTTATCTTTCTCATGAACAACTTCCTTTTAGATGGAAGAGCATCATTCACTGCCTTCCAAGTAAATACTTTGACCCCATTTGGCACATTTAGATCCCATATTTTCTTCCACGCTATAGAGTCACCCTTACTACCTGATGATTCTCCCCTCTCTCTCTACTTCTACTTCTCTTGTTAACTTCCAAATGGTATGCACTCTTAATTGAGAAAATACCATTTTTTGTAGGACCCCAAATCAATTTATCATCCAATCCCAATCTACTGGAAGGCAAACTACAAATGATACCTGCCTCTCTTTCATCAAATATTTCATTAATTAAATCCTTCTCCTAGCATCCTTCTTCACTATCTATATGTAACGCCTGTCCTTGTGGTGGGTGTTTTTACGAAATATTTTAGAAACGATGATGAGAATTACAGTCCGATTTAAAACATTTTACTGTCCTTCCCAGGGTGCAAGACTCTACGTTATAAAATAAAATGTGCTTTAGGAATAAAAGAGGTTTACGGGTTAAAAGAGTGAAAAATATAAATCTTAAAATAAAAAGGCCCTTCATACATTTAAAACCCTCATGCCTAGACCTTCGTGCTCTTTCCCTTTGGCCATGTCCATCTTGAAGCGTAATTCTCATTTAGTTTCTTGTAGGGGGAGGGGCACACATAAAAATTAAAATGAGTCGAATATTCAGTAAGCATTACTTCATACCTTTAAAATATAGCAACGTAGGTTTTCAGTCATACATTCATCATTCTATACATACTATACGTACATGCATATATGATTTCCTTTGTAAACATCTGTAGACGGGGGTTTTCTTTTCTAAACATGCTTTTCTTTTCGTAAAACATTTCCCCCGTTACTGTCTTCATTTATTAAAGAATGCCATGCATTCATATATTCTTTTCACTTTCATAGGCTAGTGCACACTGTTACGCCCCACGTACTAGGGCTAGCGGTCCTATGGCCAATGGATTCGCCTGTGGCCATGGGTTGGAATCCCATTCCATCAAGGATGCAGTACTGGGTGCACTACTAGATACTACTACCCAGCATTGCAATTTTTCCATTCATTCATTTGGGTACCCCTTTTCATTCATATAGCCGTTACGTAGCTTCATACATTCATTTATGCCGCATGCCTTTCATTCATTCATTCATGTCAGCTCTAAAGAGCTGAGGCTTTCATTCATTCATTTGCATGGGCATGGGCTTTCATTTTTTTCTTTTCTTTCATTCATTTCATGCTTTCATGAGAAAACGTCATTTTGTGATAAAACGTTCATTTCGTGAGAAAACGTTGTTTGGGGTGAGAGGCCGAAAACATCTTTTCGTGCCATGTCTTTTCTTTGAAAATACATACAATAGATATAGCGTATAGTCATCCATTCATATGCGTACAATTAATACTTTTGGGTGCGTGAACAGGGGCTGCCAAAGAGGGTCGTACATACTTATACTTTAAAAATGTTATTCGTGCTTTGCTTTTTTTTCATAAAACGTCTGCCCTTCAAGAGAGAAATCATTTCTTTTCTTTGTTTTCCAAAAGGGAAAGCTTTTCGTTTTCTTTTTCGTATGTTTTAGAAAACTCTAGAAGAGTATAAACATAATACTTACCTGGACTCCATGCTACTTTCATATCATACAGTCCATTCATGCGCGTGTCAGATGGCAACCTACATGCATACATATAACCTTAATGTCATTCTCTATCTAGTGCATAAGCAACTGAACTAGAAATAGAACTATGCTTTACTTAAAACACTTTCCTTCTATCCCGTACTCTTTCATGTCTTTTACTATGATAAAACCTTTGGGGACCCATTACGGTCTCTACTTCCTTCAACCTTAACGTTCTACTTTGAGTGCTTACTCACTAGGGTGAATCCATGATTCACCTTAGGATTAAGACACTACGACCTTCTCCTTATTCTTCTTATTAACCACGTTCCGACGCATGATTCAGACCGACTAAGTCATGCATCCCATTCTTAGACAGTACATTTATCATTGCCTTTATGTATCTTAGCTCACTCTAAACCTCATGACCATCCATACACATCACACAGCTCTAAGCCAACCCTGAGGCTTAAGCACCGTGTAACTGTACATAGGACAGATTACCCATTATATACGGTAAATCCGTTCGGCACATGTGTTTAACCAGATTACACACGTACCTTACCCCTTTATCATGTAAGACCAACATAGAGTACATTGGTCACGGGCTCATATGGACAAGCGCCATACTCCTTTACCAACCTTTTCTTACCTGGCTAGCACGATTTTTCTTGCTACCCGTCCTTTTAGATAGTTTATCCCAACACTTGACACGATAGGACTTAATTTATAACTACATCTTACGTCATGCCATATAGCTCGAGACTATTCCCAAGCTACACCGTGACCTTGTCACGTCACCTCACATACATCCTAACTCATCACTAGAACGACTTCTTGCTTGACCACGTCGCTTCATGACGTTGCCCAGTCATGCTTCCACTACACTACTTTGATACTTTCTAACCACTTCGCACTTACTCCCGGCCATAGGCCGACTACGCTGCGACACCCGTCGCCTTGGACTACAGCCTACAATACTACACAACACACTTCCCAACTACACCCAACACTTCACATCACAGTCCACACCACCATACTACACAACACACTCCACAATATTAACAGTACAGTCCACAACCTAACCAACCAGCTAGCATCTAACATAAATAGCGAGGGATAGAGAGTTATACCATCGACGGGATAATTCGTGTGTTGCTCGCTAGCCGTCATAATCGAAGACGTCGAAAGGGTCGTACAGGGCGGCTACACCGTGTACGGTGACTATTAGGCATTTGGATAACTAGGTGTGATCTTTGAAGGGCCTAAGGTGGCCTTGAGATGGTGGCAAGGGAGGGTAGCATGGCGGATTCTACAGTGGTGGTTAGCCACGTGCAGTGACTATCCATCACGTGTAGTGACTAACCACCATATAAAGTGGTGGTTTGGACCTAGGGCTAGGCTGAGGGAGGTTGCTGGTGGAGCCGTGGAGGCTCAGTGGTGGTGGTACGATGGTCCGCAGTGGTGGAAAGTGCAACTGCCGTGTGTTAGAGGGAGAGATGCCGTGGGAGAGTGAGGGAGAGTGTGCGTACATGGGTCGTAGATCAGGGCCAAGGGTGGTTGGGATGGGTCGGTGGTGGCCTGAGGAGGCTGAAGGTGGTGGTCACACACCGTGGGTGGTGGCGTACAGCGGTGGAGGAGGCTTAACCCGTGCGTAAGAGAGAGAGACACCAGGAGGGGGCATCTGGCCGTGGGTTTAAGGGAGGAGGAATGGGGAGACTAGGGGAGGCTCATGGTGGTGTCTGGTGGCCAAGGTGGCCACTCATGGCGGCGCTAGGAGGCTGCACAATGAACCCGTGCATGGGTAAGACTGTGCTCGTGCATGGGAGAGGCCGGCGGGGAGATGGGGGCCAAGCTTGCTAGAGGAGGGTGGCCAGTGGCAGAGGAGGCTGCCGTGGGAGTGGTGGTGCCGGAGGAAGGTGCAAGGCGGCACAGTAGCCACTAAGCCCGTTCGGGCTGTGCATTGTCAAGGGAGAGGAGGAGAGAGCGTGCGAGGGGGAGACCGGTGTAGGGAGGTTCGCCGGCGTGAGAGGAGGCTGGTGGAAGGGGTGGTGAGGCTCGCCGGTGCACGGCGGCGCAGGGCTGGGGCATGGAGGAACCGGACGTATGGGTTGTGTACTGGGCAAGCCGAGAGGGAGAAAGGGAGGAGAGAGAGAGAGAGCTGGGGAAAAGTGAAGGAGAAAGAGAGAGGGCTTGTGTTTTATCCTAAAACCCAACCTCTGGAGATTAATAAAATGATCTAACGATGACCCTTAAATACTGATTTGAAAATGCGTAAACGCTAACTTAATTAAAAGTACTGAGAGGAATTAAGATAGAATATTATTTAAAATAATATTCTTTCATCATTTATAAAATGATGAAGTCTTACTTAAAATATTTAAGAGAATAAAACCATTAAATTAATTAAAGATTCCATCATTATTTAAATCACGTAATATTTTAAATAACTGGAATCATTTATATAAAATGATTCCCCACAATTATAATATTTTTGGAGCTTTTCAAAGATATTATAATTGAGTTATTTAAAATATTACTTAGTTAAATAACAATGGGAATCTTTCATTTAAAATACACATAACTTTAAAACACAAAACTAGCTTTATAAATTACATAGTATCTTTTAAAACACTCCATCGAGGTCTGGCACGCATAACGAGACTCTTAGACACTAGAGAGAAGCGGACAGGCTATCGCATCAGACGTAATTACTTACATCAGAAGGAAGGAAGGAGTAGGGTATTACACTATAAGCTCTTTCAATTTGGCTTCTTTGTTGAGAACTTTCACTAGAGATTGGAAACTAAATGTACACGGTATAGGCAACCACTTATCTCTCCAAATATTTATGTTGTTACTATTCCCTACTCTCCACCTTAATCATTCTTTAAGTAAATTTCTAGAACCTCAAATACTCCTCCATATTTGTAAGTAGTCCCTCCTTTATAGTAATTTTCCTTCACAATTCTAGCTTCAAAAGAAGAAGGATTTGTAAGAAGTCTCCAACATTGCTTAGCCAACATAGCTTGGTTAAAACAATCTATATCCCTAAACCCTAGCCTTCATTCAGGTTTTAAATTGCCCATTTGATCCCACCTCCTCCATTGAATCTTTTTATCTTGTTTCATATGACCCCACAAAAATCTTGCCATTATATTATAGATTTCTTTACTTAATTGTTTTGGATATTTAAACACACTCATAGCATATGTAGGTATAATTTGAATCATATCTTTAATGAGAATCTCCTTACCTGCTTGGTAAGAAAATTATTCTAAATATGCACTTTATTCCATACTCTTTCTTTTATCCCTCTAAAGGCCTTATATTTTGACTTCCCAACCATTGAAGGCAGCCCTAGGTATTTTCAAAGTCTCCACTGTAACAATCTGACCCAAAATTCATTAAGGATGAAAGATGGATAAATTGTTGGACTTAAAATAGGTTTAATGGACCATATTGGATAAGCTGCAAGCTAATTGGATTGAAATATAGTTAGCCCCAAAATTTTATTTTAAAATTGCTATGGTGTAGTTGATGATTTTGGAGAATATCAATGAACCAATATTATAAAAGCCAAGTTAGACTAGTCAGGTAAATGCTTGGGAAAGACCCCGAGCCCATAATTTATTGTGGTAGATTATAAGAGTTTTAATGGGCTTAAAAATTGGACAAAAGCCTATTTAATATTTTATCGGGCTCATGCACGATGAAAGCCGCTAGGCCCACTACCTTAAGCCTCTGTCTTACACCACCATAGACCCCCATCCCCAGCCACTGTAAACCACCAAAGATCACGCCCCTATTTTAGGCAACCCAAAACAGAGCAGCAAGCATGCACCACATGAGCCACAAAGTCGTGACCAACGTCATCCGTTTGACCACCACACAGCCATCATGAGACTCACTTTGCACCACCAAGCCTACATAAACCAATGGCCTAACCACCAAGTAGTTGCACCAAAGAATCCCTATGCACGACAATTTGCGTCAGGGAGCCATGAAGCCGAAGCTCTATTCGCCTACCACCTCACCAGAAACAACCATAGAAAGTGATGACGGAAGCCTCACATTAGCCTAGATTGCCCTTAAAAACCATTTGGCCATGTACCTATCTTGTAAAGGTTTTCAATCCTTTTAATTGTATTTACCAAGATGACCTTGGTTTTTTAGATTGGCTAAACTCTCATGGACTTTTGTTCTAGTGGGGCTTATTCAAATTTCAACTTGAGTTTTAATAGGCTTAAATTAATTATTTCAGAAACTATTTTTAAGTTGGACTTATTTTACTTCAAATCAGTCTAGAAACTTTATTTTATAGAAATAATTTAGAGTTTAATATATTAGTTGGAGAAATTAAGTGGATATTGATGAATTTGAGTAGTGATGGTATGTTAGGGCTATGAGAAGTTTAGATTTTTAGGAAAATATGTTATTTTAGTATTTTAGGCTTAAATATCAAAATATGTGTTTAATTATAGATTTAAATAAGTTACATGTCTATTTTATAGGTGACGATTGATATTCATTCGACACAGTTGTGGAAAAATTCAGAAAAGTTAAAAAGTCCAAGTAAGCGGAATTCCTATGTTAGACTTGGCATAAAAAGAAATGAATTGAGGTTGATTTATGAAAAATATGCATTCTTATTACGAAAAGAAAATTTGAAACAACCTTAGTCATTTTTTTTCTGCATCACTCATTGTATCTGAATATGAAAAGAAAAAGATGTTTTTTTCATGATTGATGTAGACATGTGCAAAATTTTGGCATTCTATTTCTTGAACTGTGGAAAAAAAGTGAATATAAAATCTGAAAATATTTGCCTGATCATGTGAAGATGCTTTGAATCTATTTTGATAATGTGAAGATGATATGATTTTGTTCAGTACTCTGTATGGATATGATGTGGCATCTGAAAACCTTTGGCATGACATTCTGATTCTGTATTTGGTTCTGCTTTTGCATTACTCTGACCTTACCATGAGCATAAAACTGTGGCCTCTGTTATATGGTTGGTACCAACAACTCTATTTCTGTGTGTACCCACTTTGGAAACAAAGTGATATTTCTGTGTGATTTTTCCTGTGTGCATACTTTAGGCTCCTAGAATGATAATGGAAGTTCATATTCTGATACTGCCTGGTTTGGCCATGGGGGATAGTACAACCCTACCACGGGGGTTAAATATGGTCTCTGTTCTGATATGATGCTCTGTTATGATATAATGATGATGTTCAGTTATGCTATACAAAAGGAATTTTGAATATGAACATTTTGAACTATCGCTCTGATATTTTGATAACATGTTTTGGATCTGCATTATGGAATTAAAATGTTTTATTATACATTTTGAACTCTATAAAAAGGTTTATGTTTACATACTAATATATGTTCTCTATTTACTGAATTGTTGATAACTCACCCTTTATCACTACAATATTTTCAGATGTATTGGATGTGTCAACTGAGAATCAAGAATAGAAAGCATGGGCAAGACTGTGTGAGCATAGCAGATTAAGTACAAATAGGGTACTTTGATTATTGGAGAGTTTATTCAGTAGTTTGTTTTGCTATGTTATCTTGGTATTTTAGAAGGTTGACATTTATTTTGAGACTTTGTGGTGTTCCTAGTAATTATTTTGGAGTAGTTGGTTTTTTCCAAAAAGGGAACTGACCGACTTGCAATTTTTGTGGTGGTGAAACCGATCGAATCAGCCGAATGTGGGAAGGGATTAGGGGTGAAAAACGAACCGATCGACTTGCAGTTTTTGTGGTGGTGAAACTGATCGAATCGGCCGAATGTGGGAAGGGATACTAGCTGAACCGGTTCTAACCACCTTTTTGGGATTGCTTTAAACTCTTAGTTTACTTTAAACTATTTCTACATTCAAGCATCATTTTTATTTTAATATCATTTGTAATGTTATGTATAAAAAATAAATAAATTAGCAGCAATAAATGTTACTTACTATAACTATAATACTAATACTATAACTATAATACTAATACTAACTATATTATATTATTACTTACTACTTACTACATAATTTACAAAAATAAAAATAACTTTACTAGATATTTACTGTTTAGTATTACATATAAAAATAAGGATGTGACGCTCTGACTCCCACGTACAAAACAACATGGGAATCGTGACGTCAGGATGATGACAACATGGGTCACACATCCCAACGACAAGTGCCAAGTGTGTGCTACAAACAAACAATGCACAAATAGATACGCAACGGTTAATATAAATAAGTCACTAGTACCAGAATTTTAATTTAATACAAATGTCCAAAAACAAAAGTGTTTAAAAACAATACCAATGTGCCAAAAATAATACAAGAGTTGAAAAGACGTAAACCCGAGTGATCCCAGATCACTCCTCCGGCGGAGCCAACTCCTCAGGCTCAGCCTCCTCAACAAACACCATTTCTCGAAAATCACAATTTTTCCACGCACGCCAAAAATCACCATTTGGCACAAATTAAATTCCAGAAATAGTTACATTAATTCCAATTTATCCGTATGCACCATGGCCTCCCCTAGGGACCATCTACATACTCTGGCTCCCTTCGTCACACCACAGGTAGCGACCGTGCGTGTGATACAACATGAGTGATGCCCAGTTCCGTGCCCACTGCGTACATAGCCAAGCATCATCTGATCCCCGCCAGCCCGAGGGATCACAGAGTCGGATCGAGAGCGCTACCATCTCGTTCAAGTCCCGAGCAATAGCCCTAGGGGACGACACTCAGTATATTCCGCTCCCGAGTGCCCAAAGGAGCTCCACCGAGATAATACCCCATCTCGACTTTGGGGTGATACACACGCACCCGAAAAGCCTTTTTACAATACACAGTTTTCAAAATACACACCTACGCATGCGTGCACAATGCTATGAAACCAACCAATTACCAAACAGAGCACAATATAAACAATACACAAAATACTCCATCCTCAATCCATCCACCCCCGAACTCCTCGGACTCAGTCCGAAAACCAACCAGATCATAGTATATAACAGCTTATTGTAAAAATATATTTAAATCTTAAAATTCTTTTGGAGAAATACTTACAGCGCTTCATAATAATTTAAGGAGGATCATGGAGGTGCAAAAGGTGGCTGGAAGGCAACACAACAGTGTAAAAATACTGTGGCCGAAATACACTGTGTACCCAAATTTCAACGGGGTCAAATGAAGACTTGAAATTAATAGAGTAAGGCCTATGGAGTGTGGGGAAGCTAATGGTATCGAAGGTTGGCCGTGGGTGGCGGCCGAAACGGGTGTTTTAAGGTCGAAAAGTTTGAAACAAAGAGGGTGTTCGTGGGGCGACTCCGGCGGCGGATTGGGGCCAAAAGTGGGTCGGTTAGGACGGCAAGGGGCCGGTGGTGAAGTAGTAGAAATTTGGTAGCCGATGCTGGCCGGACAGCGGCGGAACGGCGAAGGGAAGCCCACGGCTTCGCTTGGCTCATGGCAGCTAATAGCGGCACGGCACGGCACGGGCTGAAATTGGTGGGGCAAGGTCGCCGGCGCACGGGGAGTCCAGTGGTGCCGGCGGTGTTGGCGGCTGAAGGAAGAAACGGTGTGGGAGAGGAGAGAGAAAGAATCGGGCGAGGAGAGAGAGGGTACGCAGGAGAGAGAAAAAATCTGAAAGAAAAAGAAAAGAAGAGAAAATAAAAGATGAGAAAAAAAATGAGGTCCAATCCTCACAACTTTTGGGTCATAACTGATCCTCAAAATAACTATTTTTAAAACAGTAAATTAAATAAATCAAATTAAACTCAAAACTAGTTAAAGTAAATTATTAAACTCCGACAAAAACATCATTTAAAATAAAGAGGAATTAAATTGCAGATCACTAATTAAAATTAATCAAACGCAGTGAAATGCTTTAATAAAACAATAATAATTTTAAAAGCCATAAACAAACCAATTTAAATTAAAGATCAATTTAAATCTAAAACAATAATTAACAATAAGAAAGCCTAATAAAAATAATCTTCACAACTTAAAATATTATAAAATAATATTCTAAAACTCCCAAAATTCTAAAACAAGATAATCAATCTTTAAATTAATTAAAATAATCATTCATTAAAATACATTAAAATACGGGGTGTTACAGAGGACAAATTGCTTTAAACATAGCAACAATGCAAGTAAAAAACATGACATAAATAAATGAAAACAAATTGTCTTAAGCATGGCAACAATGCAAAAAATAAAAAAATAACATAGATAAATGACAACAAATTGAGAGTGATCTTCATGTTTGCTGCTTCAGCCTTCAATTTTTAATAGCTGTCACGTTTCCAACTCTATATACAAATATTAATAAATAATAAGAATAAAGCATCAAATGTTAGTGAATTTGGTTTATGAAAAATTCAAAAATTAAATTACAATGAAAATAAAGAAAACATTACCTGATTCTATTACGAATCTCTCCACATTATCCGTAGCCTCCCTGATATCAATTGTTGTTGACGAATGCCTTAATCAATTTTGAGTACAAATAAGTGGCTCAACGGTTCTCGGAGCCAACGAACTCCAAAAAGGATCAAGCACACGACCTTCTGTACTAAATATTAACTCGGATTCAATCATGGAAACAAGCATGGCCAACAAGTCTTGTGCAATCCTCGCAAATATAAGATAGTTAGCTCAGTAATTTTGCACCAAATCAATAAGTCAAATGATAGGTTAAGTGTCCCACAACCATCTAATAAATACTGACACGCTTCTGTTTTGGCAATGGTAGATGTCATGGCGGAAGAGGCTTTATATCACTTGTAGAACCATTTTGTCTCACATTTGCAATGTGTCTGAGTACTCGTGGTGGAACCGAATGTAGTATTATACTCCACATACAAATATGCTAATACCTATCTCACACTTGTACCAACTTCTAAGTACGAAACTCATCATGAATTTTCTTTAGGTGGAAAGTAAGAAGCCTTAATTTGCTTTGTGGATCAAGCACAACTACAATCAACATGAACAAGTTCATTCTATCTAATGACCCCCAATACTTATCATATTTTGTTCTCATATTTACGAACATGCTCCTCAAACAACTATTAGTACTCTTGCTCAACAGAATCAACTCATTTTGTAGATTACAAATCTCCAGAAAACTGGTGTTGACTGTCACATAAAAAGATCCAAAAAATCTATTAGTGCATTATAAAACATTTTCAAAAACTTAACAAACACCCGCATTGTCTCCCAATCCTTAGCTTTAGGAGGCCCCATTTGCCTATCATCAAAGTAAGAGAGAAAATTATAATCCTCATTCTCCATTCTCCTGAAAACCTTCTCAAACTTCTCAGCCGCCTTTAACATCATGTAGGTTGAGTTTCATCATGTCTGTACATCAAGATATAATATTTTCTTGCAATCAATTTTTTCTTTTTCTACACATCTCTTAAACTTGTCTAATCTTGCGGAAGATGAGTGCACATATCTAACTGCATTTCTAACCATTGTGATGGTGTCATTGCACTCATTCAAACCCTTATTCACAATAAGGTTCAAGATATGAGCACAACATCTCATGTGCATATACTTTCCCCCCAACACATTCCCCGTCAAAAACTATTTCAAATATAAAATTGCAGTATCATTTGAACTTGTATTATCAAAAGTTATATTAAATATTCTATTAATGCCACAATCAAGCAAGCACGACTCTACATATCTCCCAATAGTATCCCCCCGATGATTAGTGTTTAAACAAAAATTAATGATTTTTTTTCCTGCAATTTCCAATCCTGATCAATGAAGTGTGCAGTTAGGCACATATAATTCAAATTCTGGACCGATGTCCATAATCGGTCGTCAACAAAATCCTCATGCCACCATTTTTAAGCACTTTTTTAAGTTTCCCCTTTTCTAATTCATACAATTTCATAAAATCTCTTACAACTGTGACACAACATGACACTTTAAACTGAAATTCAAGAGACCGACGCACTTTTTTAAATCTATGTCCTTCAACAACTCTAAACTCATTGATAATTATCATCTCTGCAATCGCCAACCTCACAGCCTCTTCACTATATTTATGGGTTACAAGACTCATTAATGTACTACCATCACTCTCTCTAAGCCCCTCCTCAGGTGTTGCCTCACCTGTCAATGTTTTTTGGTACCTATCCAAAGGCTTACATTTATGAAGATTTTTAGGACATGAAAGTAAATGATTTTGCATTGTTGAAGTTTTGTTCCTCTCTGAGTGGCAAGCGTACATCTTGCCATAATAATTACATTTAGCCTTTGGATCATCTATAGGAAAACCTTCCACCTTCATAAAATGGTCTTATACAATCGATGGATCCTTCCTTTTCCATTTCTTAGGTAATCGGCAAGTACTACTAGTAGGGGCACTAGGGGGTTTTGATGTTTGGGTCTCATTCAAATGATCTCTCAAGTTAATTGGTTCATTTTAATCAATATCAATTGAAGTCGACGAAAAATCCATCTAATTTTGTAACACCCCGCTCCCCAATAAAGACATTTTAAAATTTTTCGGGGAGCCAGTGTGCTACTACTGAATTTGACTAAAACTTTTTCTTTTAAATAACGAGCCAGATGCAAAAGATTCTATAAATAAAATATAATTTAATTAATACTTAAAATCCAACATAGAGTCTGCGGAAGCACTTATTTTAAAAAAATATGGAAGTCTCGTGTGCTTATCAAAATAATTTACTTAAATCTTAAACCATAAAAGCTAATCATATCATAATCTGTCTAGGCCTCTGTCTCGCCTCCCGAGGTCAAGTTCTGTCCTGCAGTCTTATTTTCATAAATTTCATCACCTGGGGTGGTTTAAAAACATGAAAACAAACAAAAATGAGTCGAATACTTAATAAGCACACATCATATAGTAAACAAAATAAACATAAGGTTTCTTGAAAAACGTGCTTACTTATAAATACATACGTAAATAATATGAACATGAACATGAGCTTATCTTTCACTTGTCATAGGCCAATACCCACTGTTGACCCCCGTGAGTTAGGGTTAGCGAATCTAAATAGATTCTGATTCCGCCCGTGGCTGCAGGTTGTGGAATCCATACATAAGGAAGACATACTGGGTGCACTACCAGCATATACGACCTGGCAATGCAATATACCCATATCATAGGTACCGTCTTCATATCATAACATAGGCCGTTACGTATCTTATCATTCATATTTCATCATAATCATACTTGCATACTTGTCATATCATAGATTTCAAAAGAAATCACATACATACTTGTCATATCATATCATAGATTTCAAATGAAATCGTATTCTTTCATAACATGTCATGATGCATGACTTCTCACATAAAATCATGATTTCTCATAAATACTTTAATATAAATCTTCACATAAAATCATGCATGGCTTTTCATAAATTATTTTAATGCATAACTCTCACATAAAATCATAAATCTTTTGATGCATAATTTCTTTCATAAAATCATGAATTTTCGTAAAGAACTTGATGCATAATTATTTACATAAAATCATGAATTTTCATATTTTTTATCATGTCTTGGGTACGTAAAAAGGGGCTTCCAATGGAGGTTATTCATGCATAATATTTTTATAAAAGACATGTCGTTTACCGCACATACGTATAAGGGTATGATCATGCTACTTACCTTGCAGTGCTAATCCACTATTTTCGACGCCTATAAAAATAAATATGAATTTGCATAAATTTCTAATTAAACATGTAATTTTATTTAAAACCTAAACTACTAAAAATATCCTCTATTTTCTAAACCTAAAATCTCCCAAAACTAAATTATTCTCAAACTGTAAATCTTTAAACAACAGGGGCATTCTTGTAATTAACCAACCAACCTAAAATTGCAAATTTATTCTACGCTTCATGCATTCGGGAATGTAGGTCTTACGTAAGGGGCAAAGCCGAGAACAACTAGTGGGGCTGAGCAGCGACTGGAAGTGGGAGGGGCGTGGTGGTGCTTCACGGCGAGCTGGGCGATCACTATGCAGCTGCGAGAGAGAGAGACGATGAGTGAGAGAGATGGAGAGTGAGAGAGACGAGATGAACGAGAGGGAAGAGACACGGCGTGAGGGAGAGGGAGAACCTACTTTGAAGCCGTGAGAGGCTTGCGACGGACTGGGGATGCCGAACAGCCCTTGACGGCGGTTTCTGTGGACTCTCTACGTGGAGGAGCTCTCGGTGAGGGTGGAGTGCAGTGGCTCACACTGGGGGCGAACGTGCTCTGTTTTGGGGGGTGAAAAACAAGGGATGCCCGCTTCTTATATATATATTGCTTGTTTTCGTTTGGCTGGGCAGTGGGCTCACGATTTGGGGTTCTTGCGCTGTTTTAAAGGGGCTGAGAGGGACGGGGTTGTACTCGGGTTGGGCAGTGGGCTGGCGGTTTGGGAAGTGCTAAACGAAGGTTCTCTGCGTGCGTGATGTGGAGGGCAGCGTGCATGGGGTGGCTGGCTGTGGCTCAACGTGTTTGCTCTATGGTGAGGCTGGTTGTGTGTTTCTCAAGTCTCAGGTGGCTTTTATAGGCAATGGGGAGGAGGAAGTTGGCTGAACTTAGGAGACCTAATCCTATGAGGATACAAACACTAAGTCGATCGGCACAAGAGGCGTACGTGATGTGCATGCATGTGAGTGTGAGACGTGTGGGGAAGGCTTGTTGTGTTTTTGTTTGCCGAGGAAGAACGTTGCTGCGTGATGATAGAGAGTGTTGCCGTGAGGATAAATCCTACAGTTTTTTGGGAGGTTTTCCGAAGGAGAGAGAGAGTCCAAATATAAATACTAGTCTTAAGTCTTCGGTTACGGAACTGTCGAGAGGAGAGGGAGAACGTGTAGTAGAGAGTTTGATTTCCTATAGGAGTTTATTCAACTTAAAGGATGAAGATAAATACTGAAGGTTTACAAGTGAGAGAAAAAAAACAAAAAGATCTAGTGGCTGTTGCAACAATCGGATCACAATAAAAATGATAAAAATCTTATTAAAACAATTAATGTAAAATCTGATAATAATAATAATAATAATAGTAATAAAAATATTATAGCTATAAGAAAATACATAAAATATATCTATAGACTAATATTAGGATCGGGTTATTACAAATTTATAAAACAAAACATAAATGTTATAGGTACATGATACATAGTGCATAACACAAATTATAATTACAAATTAGAATATCATAATTTAACAATAATAATTATTTTTTCTTGCAAAACATATTAAGAACTATAAGTAAGAAGTAAGAACACTCACAGTGATAGACTAACAGTAGAATAGGTCTCGAATTAATGTTCACAGCCCCAAGAATGTGCTCCAAAAATTTTATACCATCTATACATACACAAATAATAATTTAGTTTATTAGGGAACTAATTCAACCAAAATACCAGATGGTAGATTTATACTAGATTTACTCATTTACATACGTATAGTGACACAGATTTAGACTTCAATGTACACACAAATGTACACAGATTAGTGATCAATCTTAGACTCTTAGCAATTAGGGCATGAAAACAATCATGGATTTGTATAAGTATGTAGGTAGTTAATCCTAATTATTTTGGGTCGAACTCATTATTTGTAATTCTATAGCAGTGAACGTAAATCATGAAAATAATTATTTTGGGCATGAAATTAGTGAACATAAATCACAAATCACAACTACCTCGGTTGATGGACAACAAATAATTCACAAATCACAAATAATTCAACACACAAAATCAGTGAAATAAGAACCACACACAAATTGCAATCACACATAAATAATCTAAATTAATTCAACTCTAGATGGACAACTAGATGCAAGTCTTAACCCTAACTCAGAAATGTTTGAGTCGTTTCCTTTATTTTTTTCATAAGATTTAAAACAAAATGATGCCGTTTCATTTGAAACTGCGTCATTTTGTAGCAAAACAATATATATATATATATATATATATATATATTATATCGACCAATTCGACAATTTTTACCTGGTTCAAACCAGGACCGAACTGGCTGACGTCTGTTTTAGTTCTTTTCTACCGTCGGCTAACCAATTCTCCACCGTTTCGGCTAATTCCTTACTCTGGAGGCCGGTCTCTGTCGGCAATGGTCAATCTGGCTGGTTCCTGTTCATCCCTATGGTTAATTAAGAAATTTGAGTTATATATGTACTGTGAGATATGATTGTAGGTGATAGTTAGTAACTCTCCGACCTATCTAGGGGCATTACACTCACTCAACTTGGCGTCTGATTCTCTTACCATCTGATTCTTTATATATGCAACTTTGTATCTTTGCTAAAGAAGATATTAGTTTTCTGCATATTCATACTTTGACCTGAGGCTTCTTTGTATTGTTTCAACAATTGTGCTACATTCATCCACTCCTGTATATTGGCTCTACAAAACAATATGCAATCATTTTAAAAAAAAGATGATTAATCTTTGTTCCTCCTTTTGTCATTAATATGCCTTGAATATCACTTCTGGCTTCTGAAAAATCTATCAAAGCACAAAGCCCTTCTGCACACAAGAGAAAAAGGTAAGGAAATAAAGGATCTCATTGCCTTAATCTCCTTGTAGGGATGATCACTTCACCTGGGTGTCCATTAACCAACACTGAATATTATAATGTAGAAGCACACTGTATTATTAAACTCACCCACTTTTGTCCAAAATCCATATATATATTGAAAACATATACATATATATATATATATTGAAAACATATGCATATCTATATATATATCTACCTTAGTTATATAACTGGCTATCCTGTATGAACAGTAACTTTTGCTCACTAATTTCTTTCCAATAATGTCCCTCGTTTTTCGACAAATTCTCATTTTCTGCCTATTTCTAACCCCTGTGGCCTTTTCTTTTCTTGTTCGGTTTGGCCTTCAACCATTTCTTCATCCCAAAGATTTCTAAATTACCTACTATCTTCACTGCTATAATCTTTTATTCCCTCACAATATCTCACCCTCAGTTTTCAGCATCCAACAAGCAAGCCCCACGTGAAATCTAATTATTCTTCACAACAAAAAACTTGAAATCAACTCTCTCAAAAGCCACTGTAGCTCTCTCTCTCTCTCTCTAAAGCAAGACACCCATGATTTCCAGCCACCCAACAGAGCCTTGCCCCAAAAAAAAATAAAAAAAAAACCCCAGAAACCACTCCATAAAGCCACCATAGTCTCCCTTTCCACCAACCCACTTTGCCGGAATCAGTCATCGAAGAAACTAAAGAGAAGTCGGAACACCACTCGGTAACTCATGAACTGCTGACTTTGACTCCGTCCACTCAAATCCATCGCACACGGCATCTCTTTCTTCTTGATAAGACCCCACTGATTCCTCCCTCTCTTTTCTTCACTGTGTTTCCTCAACCAAGTGATAAAAAAATTTGATCTTTATTCCACTAGAAACTACTGACGCCGTTAATTTTGGCTCAGCCACCCGGAATCTGCCATCCTCCGCCCATTCTACCATCACACCTCCATTTTCACTTGGTGAGCTTTGAACCCCATTGTCGCACGACTTTCCCTTCTCCTGTGAAGGTGTTTTGGTTCTTTTAGGCTTGGTTGGAATGTTGAAAGCCTCTCATCTCATCTCAATATCCAAACATCACAAATACTTTTTAATTTCAAATCTTCAACTTTTTTCATTAAATCATTACCTAATCATTACAACTTTCATAAACTTCCACACAGAATACAATAAATAATTCAATTTTTTCAAATCGTAAAATAAAAAAATATTAAAAAATTATATTCTAGCAATATTTTAACCTTATAATATTTTTATTTAGTTTTTTCTCCCACATTTTCCAAAACCTCATAAAACATATTAACTCAAACATTTCATTACTATTCACAAACTATTTTATTACTATTTACAGATCATCTCATATCATCTCTCTATCCAAAACCAAATCTTAGTCTTTTTTACCTTATGTTTCAGATTTCCCTTTTTGATTTTCGACTTTCCTAAAAAGTGCATGCAAGCTTTTTGTTATTACAAAAACACCCTTCAACCCATGGCATTTAGAATTCTGTAAAGCCTCTTGAAGAATCATTTTGAGTAATTATGTTTGTGCAGGTCATATGTTTTAACCTTGGGTCATTTACGTGGGTTGTGCTTGGATTTTGAATTGGACTAGTGTTTTTAAATTAGGTTGGGCTTGAATGTATGTTACATAAAACCACTATGTAATACTTCCCTGGGTTTTGTTAATTGAATAAATATGTAGCCAATAGAACTTGTATATATATATATATATATATATATATATATATATATATATATATATATATATATATATATATATTTACGAATTTAAGCATATTTCAAAGTATAGTACTAAGCATTAAATTTATGATTAGTGGAGTCTGTTTATTTCCATCGTTTATTTTTTCAGATTTTTTATAAAATTATTATGTTATACCTTAAATAAAAAATCAAGGAATATGTTATGAATTTTAAATAATATTACTATCTATTAGTCTTAGTATAATTGAACATTTATGATATTATTTTCAAGGTATAATTTTAATTAATTAGAATACCACGACACGCTTTCTTAGAAATTTAGTAACGTTTAGTACTTCGTATAGGTAACAAACTGTGAAGTGAAACTTTAGAAGCAGAGCTACGAGGTAAGTAATTTGATCATGAATTAGGATTATCACGTGTCAGTTTAGATAAATTATTATTAAAGTCAGTTCTTTGGCAATCACTTTTTATGTACCACACATGTCATGATATATGCAAACATGTTATCCAGCATAGCACACAATCATGTCTATGACGCCCCGACTCCCACGTACAAAAACTTTCGAGAATCGTGACGTCAGGATGATGACAACACGGTCACGCATCCCAACGACAAGTGTCAAGTGCGTGCAACAAATAAACAATGCACAAATAAAATATATAGCGGATAATAAATAAGTCAACTAGTATCAAAATTTTAGTTTAATACAATATCCAAAATACAAATCTCATAAAAACAAAAGCCAAAGTCCCATAAATAATAATACAACTCTGAAAATAAAACATAACACGAGTGATCCCAGATCACTCCTCCGGCTGAGCCAAATCCTCAGGCTTAGCATCTGCATCATCAACATAGTCTGCAGTACCATTAAATGATACCACAGGTAAGTTATAACCTAACCAAATTTTGAGATAAAAACACATTAAAGCATCTAACCATGCATGCATATGATGCAATATGCAATAAATCCAACACATGCCAAAAATCACATTTGGCCCAAAAATATTTCCGATAAAACATTTCCACCATTTTTCCAGAAAATGGCCCAAAAATCAATATCCATCATTTTCCCAGAAAATGACACACAAAATCCAACTCACGCTATTTTCCCAGAAAACAGCAATTTTCCATTTATCCATTAATCCATATGCACCATGGTCTCCCTTATGGATCATCTGCACGTCCTGGCTGTATAACGAGCGATGCCCAGTTCCGCACCCAGTGCGTTCGTGGCCAGGTCATCCTCTAGCCCCCGCTAGCAAAAGGGCCATGGAGTCGGCATGTAACACGTCCGATCCTGTTGTCGTCCGGCGACAATTCAGGGGACGTCACTCAGTATATTCCGCTCCCAAGTAACCAGAGGAGCTCCACAGAGATAATGCCCCATCTCGGCTTGGGTCATGATACAAACGTGTCCAAAAATCCAATCCACATGAAAACTCAGTTTTCAAAATATCCACATAATCATGAATGCAATTACACGAAAACTCAGTTTTCAATTTACAAACATGAACATGCGTGCATATGTCATGAACCAGACATAATCTCAATATCCAACAACCAACCAGTCACAATAACAATATCCAACAACAACCCAATCACAATAACCAATACAACAAATACTCTGTCCTTAATCCATCCACCCCCAAACTCCTCGGACTCAGTCTGGAACCAACCAGAACACAGTATAATCAATTAGTGCAAAAATATATTTTAAATCTCAAAAAATTGTTTAGAAAATACTTACAGTGCTATAAAATATTTTTAGGAGGATCACGGAGGAGTTGGAAGCACCAAAACAGCAACTCCACAATGTAAAAACACTGTGGCTGAAATACATTGAAAACTCAAATTCACACGAGGTCAAACGAAGACTTGAGAACGGTAGGGTAGGGCCTATGAGAGGTGGTGAAACTAATGGTATCGACGGTTGGCCATGGGTGGCGGCTGAAACGGCGGTTCAAGGCTGAAAAGGTGAAATCGGATTTTGAGTTTCTTGGAGGCGGCTCTGGCGACGGATCGGAGCCGGAATTGGGTCCAAAGGATTGCTGGAGGGACGGTGATGAGGTGGTGAAGAAATGGTGGCCGGACGGCGGTGGTGGAACGAAATGAAGCTCGCGGCTTCACACGGCTCACGACAGTGTTAGCCGGCCTAAAAATGGAGGGAAGACTCGCCGGCAGCTGAGGAGTCGACCGGTGCTGGTGGTGTGAGCCACGGACGGCCGGCGGCAGGGCTAGATGCTAAAGGCTGAGACGCACGGTGGAGAGGAGAGAGAGAGGGTCGGGCTGGGGAGAGAGAATCCGAAGGAAGAAAGGAGAAAAAAAAGAAAGAAAAAGGAAAGAGAAAAGAAAAAGAGAAGGAAAAAAGAGAAATCCAGTATTTTCATCTTGGGGTCTTGAAATGATCTAACGAAGAGGATATTAAAACTGACAGCCAAATAATAAATCAAACGTAGTGAAATATTTAAATAAAAAAATAATTATTTTAAAACCAAAAAAAACCAATTTAAATTAAATATCACTTTAAATGCAAAACAGTAAATAACATCAAGAAAATATCATAAAAATTAATTTTCACAACTTAAAATATTGTAAAATAATATTTAAAAACTCCCATAATTTTAAAACAAGATAATCAATCTTTAAATAAATCTTTCATTAAAATACACTAAAATACGGGATGTTACAATATCATTCCGCATCATGTTCAAATTCAACAATTAGAATTATGTATGTATTATGTCATGCATCTCACGTCGCGTAAGACATGTAAGTTTTTTTAAGTTCAAGTATAAGATAAAATCAGATCAGTTTAATCAGATGACCATTTAAATGCATGGTACAAATGCAGATTCAGGGTGGATGTCCAAGCCACAAACTCAAGCATGGTATACCGTAGTATGTCAAAATACTACCTCAGCAACTCCCCTTGTGGCTGTGAGATGCTGGGCTGGTGTACAACCTTGCACACAAGGTTAAGTATGTTGGCCAGATAAATCAAGACACGTCCGCATAGCATAAGCATTAGTATGATCAGTCATGATTTTAAGCTTTCAGCATGAAAATTTTTCTGAAAACCTTACGTTTATTATGTTTACGTTATGATTAGTTTTTTATTGAGTCTTTGACTCATTTTAATTTTATCTCATGTTTTTAACCGCCAAGGTGAGGATGATGATCAATAGGAGTAATTGGGCTAGGCTTAGATGGAATGGTTAGATTTAGTTCAAGACTTTAATTATTTATTTCGTTCGATTTATTTATTATGAAATCTCTTGCCCAGCTATATTTACGTAAATACGTGATATCCTAACCCTAGGGAAGAGGGTGTTACAAATGTGGTATCAGAGCCAAGGTCGAGAGATTCTACAAACTTTCTGAAAAATAAATATTTATTTAATTTTAGGATAAGGTCACCTAAGATGCTCCTGGCCCACTTGAGAGTTATTGGAATGTTTCAAATTAAGATAGAATGCTTCTTAGCTCTCAGTCGATAGCACTATGATGTTATTACTGCTATCAAAATACCAATTAATGCTTATTATAATACTTTACCTCAGAACATGATTGGCACTAGAAACAATTTTGGATCTAGCCAGAATGATAACCCTGAGGCTCTTATAGCGGCAACAACCCAATTTTTCCAATTGAAGGCTAGCGGTCAATTTGCTGCACCTAGAGCCTTGCAAGTTAGATGTACTTTAGAATAGTTCTCTCGTTAGCATCCCCATACCTTCAACAACAGGACAAATGCTATGGATGCAGATAGTTGAATTGAATGTTTGGAATAGATCTTTAAGGCACTTTTCTGCACAGATGAACAAAAGGTGATTTATGCAACTTACAACTTAATAGACTTGACAAACAAATGGTGGAAGTCAACAAGTGCACTCCTACAAATGGAGCTAGGAGAAGGAGTTCCCATCACTTGGAAGCACTTTAAGGAGGTCTTTCTGAATCAATTCTTTCTACAGGCTCTTAGGGAATCTAGAGCTTGTCAATTTACAGACCTCACTCAGGGGACAATGACTGTAGACCAATACGCCACCATGTTCATAGAGTTGTCCCATTTTGCTAGTTACTTAATTCCAGACAAGAAAAAGAAAACTGAAAAATTCGAGCGTGGTCTGGATCGTAGTATTAGAGAGCGTATACGTGCTCTTAGGATTCGTAACTTTTCCGAACTGGTTACCTGAGCAGGCGGGCCAGGCTTAGATGGAGTAGTTGGATATAGTTTGAAACTTTAATTATTTATTTAGTTTGATTTATTTATTATTAAATATCTTGCATGACTATATTTACGTAAGCACGTGACATCCTTAAACCAAGGAAAGGAGGTGTTACTTTAGTGAAAAGAAAAAATATTGACATTTATAATAAAATGCACGGTTTAAACAAATTATAAACTATATATTTAATATATGGACTATATTGTACAAGGTGTGTAAGCACTTATGCAGAAGTAAGAAGAGAGCAAAAAACTATGAACATCAATATATCCAAAACAACTATGGTTTAAACACATATGCTCACCAATTTAAAGCTATTCTTTTATAAACTTCATATTATTATGTAAACTTGGTTATATTTTTCTACAATTAATTGTCTCTACTT
Organism: Cyclocarya paliurus; assembly: GCA_029856935.1. Lineage (NCBI taxonomy): Eukaryota > Viridiplantae > Streptophyta > Magnoliopsida > Fagales > Juglandaceae > Cyclocarya > Cyclocarya paliurus. The sequence goes on from CM056953.1 coordinate 24,816,912, forward strand.
TCTAGATTTATTTGTTTATTTAAAAAATATAAGGCATTGTAAAAATGAAAATCGTTTATACCCAGAGATCTATTTAAGAAAGAACCTTACTTATTACATTTAATTACTTCACAAAAATTTACTTAGCTTAACAGTTAATTAGTTTATACCTTCTCATTAATTTATGCAGGACCATCTACCATATCTTCAAAATATTGCAGCACAAGTTTAAAAAATAAATGGATCATCCATCTTGGTGCACTAGTAAATCAACTTTGACAGCAATGTCAAAAGAAATTCAATGTCCTGTCCATCAACCCTGTCACTGAAACAACAACATAAACCCTTAAAATCTGTTCTCATCAAAATTCTCATTGTTGTAGTTATATAACTAGCTAAAAGACTAACATGACGTGTACTGTTGGTTGACAGAAGTGTTACTTAAAATTCATATAGTTCGCTTATTCACCAAATTTGTAGGGTTCTGTCACTTCTCTTAACTTTGTATTAGGTTTATTATAACTTGTATAAATCTATGACTTGTTTCAACTTTGTATGGATTTCAATTCTCATTTTTTTGCTCATTGTGGAGTGACAAAAAGCCAGGTAAGATCTAACTTACTATCATATATGTAAGTTTGTCCAATACAAACTTACAAGCCAGGTAAGATCTAATTTTACAAGCCAGGTTTGATTTGCTATTTCTGTATGTTTCCCCCCTCTTTAAAATGTGCACATGTAAAATATGTGTCCTCTGCTGTTGCTTAATAGTTATAAACTTAATTGTATCTATAGCATTACGTTAATAAACTTCATCTAGCCTTTTTTAACTGAATGTTCTCTTCTGTTATGGAGATGGACATGTTTTGAAGCCTAGATGTTGAAATAGTGGTGAACACGCCTAGTTCTATTATCTAATATTGACAGTGAATAGCATAAACTTGTCCTAAAAATTTATGTTAGTCATGAGGTTTATTTACTTGGGTTGCCTTCCATCTTGACCGAAATATCTTTTCCTTTACCCGATAAAAAGTGAACCTTTTGTTTACCAGTTTTTCTCACATGCTTTTTGTTGGACATCAATCAAGTACAAAAAAGAGAGTCACAAAGGTCCCATTCTTGGTCTTGCTTGGAACAAGGAGTACAGGTTGCCCTCTACTGGTCTACACACTGTTTGGCCTTGTCCTGCTTAATTGTGGTGTATATAATGGATATACTTTGTTTTACTTGGGTCAGAATGTAATATTACACCATGGAGCGTCATACAGACAAGGTCAGAATTTCTTTTTTGGCAAGTAAACAGACATGGTCAGAATTATATGGTAATCATGTATAGTTTCTATACACGACATAATCAGATTATAAGTTAGAACATGTTTGCCCATAATTAGAATCTGCTAGTGTGAGTACATCCACAGGCCATTTGCCCATAGTGGTGTGATATTTGCATGGCTCCAATGTGAAAGTGTTATCATAAACATGAATGCATGAGTTTTTGGAAACGCATCAAATGCCGTTAGTACTACCAAATGATCTAAATGATCCAGCAGATGAGTCTAATTTTATTCCTCCTAATGCTTACAGGTTCAAGCTGTTGCATGGATTCATCATGCACCACAAGTTATTCTTAGTGGATCTTTTGATCATTCAGTAGTCACGGAAATAAATTATATGCGTGCATTAGTTGTTTTTTTCTTTTAATTTCTTTCAAAGTATCATCATATCTATTGAATGTAAACGTGTGCGCATCTGCATAAGCCTCGACTGGGGACTTTTGTGCTTGAATTGAGTGTTTTAGACTTTGAGGAAGTCTATTATATTCCATGTCTTATCACTTGATGTGTGTATCATATTTACCCATTGCAGAAGGATGGGAGAATAGCAACACATTCTGGTTATAAATGGTCAGTCACAACTGATGCAGAAAGCTTGGCATGGGATCCACACACAGAGCACTCGTTTGTGGTGAGTGCTTGAGCCTCTTATCTGAAACCATCTTACTGTTGGTGATTTCAATTATTGTTTTTTTCCCTTTTGAAGATGCTGTATTGTTTCTGAAGAGTTTTTTTGATGGAGACGTAGTATGGTAAGATCACTCGATAATAAATGAAAGGAAAATGTTAAATTTACTTAAAAAAACTTATAAAAAATTTATGTCTCCACATGTATTAATATGCTAAAAATCATGAAATTTAAAATTTAAATTTCGAAAGAAATCTAACAAAATAAGTCTTGTAAGTAAAACTGTAAGTACATGTAATACTACTTTAATTGAAATGTCCTTTCAGGTGAGTCTTGAAGATGGTACTGTCAAAGGTTTTGATATCAGGGCTGCCAAGTCTGATGCAGCTTTGGAGTCAAAACCAAGCTTTACTCTCCATGCACACGATAAAGCTGTTTGTGTAGTCTTTTATAATCCTTCCGCACCAAATGTATGTACCTGCTTTTTCTTATCCCACCTTCTTTTACTAAGATCTTTCAAGTTATTAACTCATTCCATGTAACTTTCCCTACAGCTTCTTGCAACTGGATCGGGGGATAAAATGGTATTTTTATAATTGTTTTTATTTATTTATTTATTATAATTTCACATGGATGTTTATAAACCTTGCAGAGTGTTAATGTTTTGTTCTTTTTCATTGGCTGCTACTCCTTTGGTGCAGGTAAAGCTTTACAATCAACCATCATGTATCGCGTCCATGAACCCTGAGGGGTAGCTCAACTGATCTGTCCTTGGGTTTGCTCTCCAATGGTCACTAGCTCAAGTCCCCTTAGGGCCACTGGAGGTTTACCTGGTCATTAACTTTAGGGCTCCATGAGATTAGTCGAGGTGCGCGCAAGCTGACCTGAACACCCGCGGTTATAAAATATATATATATATATCGCGTCCATGAATCCTAAAGCAGTAAGTGATTATTAGTGTTTTTCTTATATCTGATATCTTGAAGGGTAAATATGCATCTATTAGACATTATTTTAGCTATATTATACCAGATAGACTCTCATGCTTTGTTCTGGATGGCTAGGGAGCTGTCTTTTCCATTTTCTTCTCAGAGGACAACCCCTTTTTGCTGGTAATAGGAGGCTCTAAGGGGAAATTGGAAGTGCGTGGACAATTCTTGATATTTTGTTATGTACTCCAACTTCCTTTCACTGAAAGTAGCTGTAATTGATAACGGTGGCTGATGTCACCAAAAATATGCAGGTCTGGGACACATTATCAGATGCTTGGGTTGCTCGAAGATTTGGGAACCACTGCAAGCAAAAGATACCCCAATCCAGTTCTTGATGTTGCAACGTTGGAAGGTGAGAGGTTTATTTTTTTCCCTCTTGCTTAAGCCTGCAAAAAAAAAAAAAAAAAATCTGTATACGTTACTATTTATTGATTTCTTCGTGCAACTTGCAAGTCCAAGCATATGGATTTCTTCAATTTATTGTTGTAGTTAGGAAATTAGGAGTGAGAATCTCTAGAGATGTAATGCTATAAATGGTTTATGAATAGTCGAATTATTGTTTGGGATGCAGAATGGTAAACTTCTTACACGAATATATTTTTCTTATAGAGTCTGACTTAATATTATTTGCAGAGACCTAACAATATTATTTGCAGAGAAATTGTAAAATCTGAAGAGAAAATGAGAAAGGAACTTCCACCTCTGTAGAATGTAGAATTTTAACCACTGTGAATGAAGGGTTGAGATGGTCAGGCCACATTCAATGAAAACAAATGGCACACCATTTAAAATGGAAGTGAAACAAGAACAAGGGGAAGACACTATAATCAACATAGAAGGAGCCGATACAACCATAATGTCGTGCCCCCTATAAACATCTAGATTTCCAATCATAACAATAATTAAATCTGACAATAGACTCCAGCTTCGAATAGTTTGATGTTACATGAAGAGAACGAGAAGAGTGCTGGCAACACCATACGAAAATTCACAAGTGCTTGTAATTTAGACAATACGGTCCTGTATAGAATAGCTAAATTGTAAAAACAACTCCATGTAAGTTATGGAATTGATTCAAGTAATTGGAATAAAGCCATACAAGGTTGGATGTGTTGAGCTGTATGGAGGTTGGGAAACCCTCGAAGTTTTCCCTTATCAAATACGTACGAGTCTATGAGGAATTCTGTTAAACACTTCCCCAGCATTTGCTCTTATTCCATATCTGAATCCTTTCATTACATTTAGTTGATTTCCTTATTACATCACTGCATCCACATTCCACAATATAACAAATTCCCAATAGGTTCATAACAGATCACACAGGATACTTCCTTTAAAAATGCCAACAAATTAGAATTTAGGCAATTCTCTAACAATATTATAATGCGGCTATTTCATAAGACCTCAAAGAATAGCAGTCAGTAACAAGAAAAATCTGACATGGGTCTTTGACAAAGAACGAGACTAAAGAATACTTCTTCATGGAGTTTCATAATTCCTGATAAAAATATAAAAATCCAGAAAATCAATATTGGGTGGTTCGCAAAGCTCCTCTAGCCACATAGAATAAAAAAGTACATACGGCTATAGATGCATGCTTCTATATAAATATTAGAGAGATTGAAAAATTAATTCATATGCACAATCCTTTGCCCTTGTATTTCGCTGTAAAGCTCAGTCAACTGGGCGTGATTCGAATCTGTAAACCCACTGTTTATAAAATATCAACCAACCCAGAATTGAAAAAGAAGGAAAAAAATGAATCAAATCTTGTGCATCTCAACAAGCACATCCGACCTCTTGCTCTTTCCTCAACCGATCGAGTACCTTGTAAAGGAAGAGAGAAAGAGATAGAGTAAAGGACGGCGACAACAATAAAAAATGAAGAACAGCACAACAAACGGCAACAACGAACGGCGACGATAAACGGAGAGGTGGATAGGGTTTGAGGAGAAGAGCTTGGTCCAAAATGATTTATTGACTACTCAATGATTGGTTTCGACCGATATTAGGGTGTAGCAAACCCGTTAGTGGACTGGATCCGATGAACCCGACTTTGATCTTGCAGATGGATCGGCCCAGGGCCTTTTTATGCACAGGCCAGGTTTCTATAATATAATTTAAATGCATGCCAAATTTGAAAAATATTTTTCAAAAATATTAAAAACTCTGGTACTATTATCAATCTTCATAATTTGAAAGTACAATATTAGTCTATAGTTTCCGAGGATACAAAATATACTTTTCCCATCAGTTAAAATTCATGTTTGTCTATAAAAAATATTCACGGTGGGCGGATGTAATCATAAAAAAAGGGAAATGCGTTGCTTTCACTGTATTGAAAAATGTCCTCATCATTAATTAGGATGACAGATATTTGCTGCTTTATTAAATATCTAGGTGGCAATCCTCACTAGAATAGTTGAGCTTATGTTCTATTGAAACGATATTACTATTTTTATTCACAAACTGATGTGTATGATTTGCTCTGATACATCGAATTTACTTTATAATAAAAAAGGTTTTACAATTTGACACATCAGATCAAACCATTTTAGTTTGTAAATTTACTTATATGAGATTCATTTGCAGATAAAACATTTCTCTAATATTTTTGAAATTATTACAGTTTCATAAATAATAATTTTTTTTATAAATATTCATATTTTCCAACTGTATTTCACTTTTAATGGTTAAATAAAAATCAAAATTATGGTTTTCTTTGAGATTTAACGATAATATTTTTTGTCATTTGTCTAATGGCAACAATTTTTGTTCTTTCTCTAATAATAATATTTTTATCCTTAGCAGTAACACATCATTTTGGTAATTTTTTTTTGCCATTTTCCTAACAAAAATATTTTCAAACGGTAAACTTTTTATTATTAATAAGAGCACTTATGAGTTCATTCACATCTAGAGCAATCTAGGTTTCATTTCATTTTAAGAGAAATTTGTCATTTCGGCCTCATTTTCCACTCACTTCTTAAATAGATTTTTCTTTCCTTCGCAAATTGCTGCTTCATTTAGACTCTAAAGATGAGGTGAAGCTTATTTTTAATGACGATTGAGGATCAGCATCTACTCATCGTGATCCTCGCAAACGTCGTAAGTACATTAAGCACGATCATATTGAAGGGCATGAACGGCTATTTCGTGACTATTTTGTAGAAGCACCAACATATCCCTCGAATTTATTTCGAATGAGATTTTGTATAGGTCGTCCTCTGTTTCTTCATATTTAGCATGAGGTAAAAGATTTCGAGCTCTACTTCATCCAAAGAAAAGATAATGTTGGGAGACTTGGTCTATCTTCCCTATAAAAGATAACTGCTGATTTTATGGATAAATACATACCAAAGTTTTAAATACCATTTCGTACCGGCCGGAGCAGCTAAAATTTATCATGCCAGAATAGTACCCAGTATGGTGGATGTGTGTGTTTCGTTCAGGGTCAAATACTGGTCATTTCGATCAATATAGATCAGTTTTCAAATTTCATCCAGTATAGGAAAACTCAATCTTAAACGTTAATTAAAAATGAACACCCTGGTGATTTTGTAATAGAGTGCACTCAAATGGCTTTTTCATAAATAAAATTTTTCTGGACATTTCTACTTTTTTCGATTCTATCTATCTGGGTCTGCCAAATCTGTTTGATTACATGACAATCGGCATGCCAACATGTGATGTGTGCCAATATGTTGTGTGCTAGGTACTAGACAATAGGCCTGCCATGTTTGCTAGGTACTAGACAATGTGATGTGTCCAAATATTTGTGTCAAACCAAAATGTAATGTGTGCCTATTGTCTACGTGGCAGGCCTTTCAATTTGGTGCATCACAAACTGGGTTTGGCAAATATGTTTGATTACGAGGATTTTTTTTTCAAAAAAAAAAAATTACAATCAACTCAAACTCTAGGTTGATAATATATATAAATATAGAGGATTTGAATATGGGACGTTGCCTTGGGTGTAGCACTAGAAAAGTCACATGCCATTCCATGTTTTTTTTATCATGTTTATATTTTTTTAAGACTTATATTATTTTTATTTTGGAACATATTATATATATAATTAATTTATCCATATATAGACAATTTTGAAAAGGTACACCGAAACAATACCGGTACTGAAATATTTCATTCAATTGCCTCGACCGAAACGGTATTCAAAACTTTGATACATACGGATTGGAGAAAGCACCATAATGGAGAGCTTGAAAAAATTTGTAACCATAGCTGTAAATATTTTTTCTAATGAATATTTGAGGTCTCCAAATGGCAATGATATTGCTCGTTGTTGATGAACAATGTTGATTTCTCGGGATGCTAGGAAACATTGATTATATGCATTGGAAGTGGAAAAATTATCCTTTTGCGTGGAAAGGTATGTAAGCTGGCTACTGTCATGAACCAACTATTATATTAGAAGAAGTTGCCTCATATGATTTTTGGATATGACATGCATTTTTTGGATTACCCGGTTCTCATAACAATATCGATGTGTTAGAGAGATCTTTTTTTTTCATTGAACTTGCCTAAGGGCAAGCTCCTCCAGCGAATCACTCAATTAATGGTAATAACTGCACTATGGAGTACTACCTTGCCTATGGTATCTATCGAAAGTGGTTAACATTTGTGAAGACAATCGCATCTCCATAAGGGAACAAAAAGAAATATTTTGCTGCAACACAGGAATCAACAAGAAAGGATGTAGAGCGTGCATTTGGTGTCATTCAACAATGCTTTGCAATCATTTGTGGACCTGCTCGAATGTTCAAAATCAGTTATCTAACAAATATAATGAAAGCATGCGTAATTCTATTTAACATGATCATCGAAGATGAGTGTGATGATATTGGGGTTCCTGAGTTCGAGTATGAACAACTTGATGAGGATCTACTTGAACTGTTGTGCAATCCTACAACTGAACTCATGGAGTTCATTTAATGTCACCATGAGATTAGAGACAATTCAGCTCGCCATCAACTCCAATCAGACATAATTAAGCATCAATGGAGATTATATTCCTAAAATTAGAAAAGCTGCAATCCACTATAATTTATGTTGTTAGTAGTGACTAAAAAATTCCTAATTGTACGATCTATTTTCCCTAAAATGTTGGCATAACAATATTGACAAAAATATCTGGTTGTATTTTCACTATCTGTAATATTTGAAATATTTGTAAGATCGATTTATGTAACACCTTGCTCCCCACAGTTAAGGAAGACACCATTTTTTTATATATATAAAATCATGGGATCTGGAGTGTTATTAATGAACTTGACTTAAAAATATATTTTTTTTATTATTTTAAAGGAATCTCCAAGTACAAATATTCCTAATAATAAATAATCTTTTTGTATTAAAATATTGGAATCATAAATGATAGTGCACAGATGGATTTATTAAAATATCTTAAAGAGTATGCCATAAAAATATAACTTAAAATATCTATACGTGATCTAAGCCACTGTCACACCTTCCTAGACTAAGTCCTGTCATGCAGCTCTCCCTTCATAAATATTCTGACCTGGGGTGGTTTAAAAACATAAAAACAAACTAAAATGAGTCGATAACTCAGTATGAAACATATCATAACATAAACATACTTAACATAAGGTTTTTCACAAAATATTTCATACTGAAAACTTAAAATCATGACTGTTCATACGTATGCTATGACATGCATGACTTATTTGACTTAACTGACTTGTCTGGCTAATTTGAATTATCTTAGTATTTTGACTATTCTGACTGGCCAACATGCTTAACTCTGTGTGCAAAGTTGTGCACCAATCACACATCATGTGGCCACAAAGGGAACCGCTAATCTGATTTGATAAAATACTATGGTGGACCACGCTTGAGTCTATGGCTTGCACATCCACCCTGACTATATTGATACCATGCATCTGAATAACCATCTGATTAATCTGATATTTATCTTACACTTGATGTTATGAAAGCTTACATGTTTTATGTAACGTGAGATGCATAATATATACATAACTATAATATGTAGAATGAGACATCATCAATGACGTGCTTGCATATGTCATGACATGCGTGGTGCATAAACATTGGCTTCCAAATAACTGACTTTAATAATAATATATATAACTAACTAATGTATGTTAATCCTAATTTATTATTAAGCAACTTATCTCGTAATACTAATTCAATATTTTCGGGGCGTGATTGATTTTCTTTCATGGGCTTGGTGCTGACTAGAGATAGAAATAGATTAACCAAGAGCTTGAGAGAAACCAAACGTGAGAGAGAAGGAGAGAGAAAATGTGAGAGATGTTGTGAGAGGAATGAGGCCATCGGTTATTGGCGTGGTGAACGTGGGACATGCACGATGCTAGACTCGGTATCTTCGGTTCGACCGTTGCACTTACGGAAGTTTATGATTTTTTCAAATGACATACGGAATGGAAGATATTTGTAACATCTCAGATTTTAGTGTATTTTTAAAAAATGATTATTTTAATTTGTTTAGAAATTTATTCTCTTGTTTTGAATTTATGGGGGTTTTAAATATTATTTTTATTATATTTTTAAGTTGTGAAAATCATTTTAATGGATTTTCTTAATATTATTTAATGTTTTGGATTTAAAATTGATCTTTAATTTAAATTGGTTTGTTTTTGGATTTTAATATTTTTACTGCTTTAATTGAGCTTTTCATTGAGTTTGAATTATTTTATTTATTTAGTGGTTTTAAAATCATTTTCGTTGGATCACTTTCAAAACCCAAGTTGAAAAAGGCTGGATCTCTTTTTTCTTCCTTCTCTTTTTTCTTCCTTCTCTTTTTCTTTTTCTCTTTTTATTTTTCTTTTCTTCTTCTCCTTCGGATCCCCCAACCCAGCCCCTTCTCTCTCTCTCCTCTCCCTCGCTCAAATCGGGTTCACCGTTCCTGAGCCGCCGCCTGCCGGCGGTGGTCGACACCGCCGGTACCACCGGCTTCCCCGTGCACCAGCGAGCCACCCCTCCAAATTCCAGCCGACGCCGCGCCGCTGTTAGCCTCCGGAAGTCGTGCGAAGCCGCGGCGTTCCTTCACCTTTCTCGCCGCCGTCCGGCCACCTCCGGCCACCATCTCTCTACCACACCACCACCGGCCCTCAAGCAACCATTTGGACCCAACCCCAGCTCCGATCCGTCGCTGGAGCCGTCCCATCGAGCACCCTCTCCGATCCGAGTTTCTTGGCTTTCCACCGCCGTTTCGGCCGCCACCCATGGCCAACCATCACCACCATTAGATTCTCCACCTCCCATAGGTCCTACCCTATCGTTCCCAAGTCTTCGTTTGGCCCCGGGTGATTTTGAGTTTCATTGTGTATTTTGGCCACAGTGTATTTTTATACGGTGGTGTTGCTGTTTTGGCTCTTCCAGCTCTCTCGTGATCCTCCGAAAATTATATTAAAGCGCTGTAAGTATTTTCTCGAACATCTTTTAAGGTTTTAATATATTTTTGCACTGACTGTTTATGATGTCTGTGATTGGTTGTGTTGTGATCTGGTTGGATTGTGGAATTTACTGTCGTGTTGGTTATTGGAATTTATTGTTGGATTTGTACATTGCATGTGCACGCATATTTTGTGTTAATGAAAACTGGGTTTTCATATGTGGGGAAAAGGAAAGGAGACTGTAGGGATGGTGGTAAGCAGGGATGGTGGTGTAGTCCCGCCTGCGATTCCCGCCTACAGTGCTCCATTGGGTTTTTGGTGTTGTGTGGAAAGGAACTGTAGGGATGGTGGTAAGCAGGGACGGTGGTATAGTCCCGCCTGCGATTCCCGCCTACGGTGTACGCGTAGGGATGGTGGTGTTGTCCCGCCTGCGATTCCCGCCTACGGTACACGCGGTAGGGATGGTGGTAGAGTCCCGCCTGTGATTCCCGCCTACAGTGTCCAATTAATATTTTTGGGTTTGGTGCATATTTTCTCATATGCATGCATGTTGGTTGCTTAAATGTATTTTTACCTTTAGGATCGTTTGGATTATTACTTACCTGCGGTACCCTTTTTGGTACCGTAGATTTTTGGTGCAGATGTGGATAAGGACGTTGAGCCTCGGGTTCAGTTTTGTGGATAAGTGGCATGTGGTTGCTGCTGTTTTGATTATGGAAAATTATTTATCTCTCGTGTATGTATTTGGCTTTTTACTGTATTTTTCAGATGTGTATTAAATTAAAATTCTGGTACTTAGTAGACTGATATTATTAATATTCCACTGCGATTTGTTGTGCACTGTTTATTTGTTGCACACACTTTAACACTTGTCGTTGGGATGCATGATTATGTTGTCATCATCCTGACGTCACGATTCCTGCGTTGTTTTACACGTGGGAGTCGGGGCGTCACAATATTTATAGAGAGATTTGTGAGAAGGTGCCGACGAAGTTGAGTTGGACTTGGTTGGGATTATTCAAGAAGAGATCAGTTTGAATTTAGAAATAGGATCTAGTAGTTCATTTAATATAGGATTGGTAGTGACTGAAACTACAAAGAGGACTTCAATCAGTGATAATTTAAATTGAAATAAATTTCTAATGGTCGATCTTTAAATTCTAAAAGAAGTCTAACTCATTCAATAAATAATAAATGAGATTTAATCTAGTTATTGAGTCTAATTAAAATTACTAACCAACCTCAATAATTTATCGCTCGTGGGTTTATCTAATATAGCCTATTAAATATAAGTTGGGCCCAATAAAAATTGTCAATATTCCGACCTTAAAATTATTGGACAGAGTAATTACAATTTACCATCTTTCCATCCATGCACAAATTTACAAAATGTCCTTTCCCAAATTTCCTCCAAAGCAACATACACATGAAAAATAATAATGTGTTACAAATTAACCAATGATTTAACATTGGTGAATGCAGTAAGAAATATACAAAAAAAGTCAATAATATTTTTAAAAACCTATCACTGCTTCTCTTCATTATGCTTCGCCACAATCTCCATTTAACGTTGCTGAAAATATGTGCGTTGTATTTTAGATAAGCCAGTGACATTCATCAATATGATCCATTCCTCTCTCTCTCTAACTGGTTTGTTGCTCTCTCCTCTGCTTTAAATTGAGATAATTCAAATCTCTCAGCTTCCAACTTGAGCCACTCGTCCTCTTGCCATATTTTATGATCCTCCCTTTCTCGATCATATTGCATCTTCTCTTTCTTAAGATGGGAAAACTCTTTGTTTTGAGTGCGTGACTCCTCAAGAAGAGTACAGTTCATCCTGAAGATTTCGACAATGTCCTCAACTGGTTTGGTTGGGGCCTTCTGTTTTGCTTTCTCTGCTTTCCTTCCTATTGGGTTCTCCAACTCAACAACACCATTGTCAACAACATGATCCACCTCAACATTATTTATTGAATCTACAAACACGTTACCTGAGGTACGAGTCGGGTTGGGCTACATCGTTGATCTTTGCTTTGGACCTTCCTTTGAGCAACGAAGAATCCATTTTGGTTGGTCTTTCAACAGGTGCCAACAATGCTCGAATGGAAATGAGCTTTTCTCTAGTGATTGGTACATAATCTTCATTTTCTCAAATTTCAAAATAGAACCAAATAGAAAATAATTAGCAAAATTGGGCCAAACATTAAATAAAACAGTAAATACAAGAAATTGAAACTCTTGGATGGATATATCTTGTCTTGCTCGGTCATACCACTTTGATTCAATTTTTCGACTTAGGCTAGCTTAGCACAAAATTTATTGGTCACTTTTTGAATCACCAACCACCAATGTATTAAGGACCCAATGGTTTGATCCGTTGTGCTTTGTTTATACTGATTGAAATATAAACTGATTTTCTTCCAAAGTTAGGCCTGTTTTTGGTCAGTTCCTTAGATGGCATCTACACTAGTATTCAACCATACTGAGACAAGTACTTTTCCTTCTTCTTGAGTGAAGTTCGCACCCTTTGTTTTTTTTTTGCGGGGTAGAATCTCTAATTTGAGTTGGGGTGGAGAGTCATCCACAATCACTTGGGAATGTTGAGTTTGACTCAAGTAAGTGGGGTCAGTGTTAGGGTCGTCATTGAGGAGGTTCTTGAAGAACATGTATCCATGGTCTTGTGAATCCATCACGTTATACTGATTATAGACAATGAATGGTGGATTGCAACATGTTAGAAGATCGAAAGCAATGGGGACAAGATATTGCAAACCGGCTCAGGAAATTAAAGGTGACATATAGGAAGTGGCAATTTCCTTAATGACTGTAACAATTGATTATTAGTATAACGATGGTCATCCAGGTTACCCTGCCATTGAGTACTTCCCCAAGTTTTCCTTTATCCCTACTCAAATCTCCCATCATCACAACCGAAGGCTATAGAGTTTAACTACCAACAAACAATCCAACCAACAATGCGGGAACTGAACAACATGCTAAATGGAACTAAACAACATGCTAAATGGAACAAACAACAATGAAATGATCAAACAAGAACATCATGAAAGGGGTGCAACACATTGCTTTTAATGGATGGGTTTTCTCACAAAGTAAAAAAGGTAAAGAAAACTTGGACAACGAATTAATAATTCAACTCATTCAACTAGTGGAGTAGGTAACTAAAGAAAAACACAAGAAGAAAGTACAAAATAATCTCCCAATAAACAAATATGAAAACAAGATAGAAATGATCAAAATAATAACACAAATTATAGTTGATATGCAAGCAAGGTGTGGTGCAGTTATTTTCAAATAGACAAATTCATATTTTGTTTGATACATGAAGTCTGCAACTAAATCTATGTGATATCCTTGAAAGAATATGCAGTATAACTAAGACACAATCCAATACAAAAGCAATTTAGAATAATGTCACAGAACAGAAGGCACAACATTGAGCATCAATTTTTCTTCCCCACCTCATTAACTAAGAGCATCCACATCTGGCTCTCCAACCAAATTTTATGTTAAAAAACATATTGCACAAAGTTGTTGCCAAAACTAGTGACATCTAGTTGGCACATAAACCAACAAGGGTCAAGCCCCTTTGTAGCACAACCAACCAAGCACTGCCAAGAAATCACAAAACCAAACTCCAAAACAGGTTAAAAGGCACAAGTCAAATCAGAAAACATGTGACACGTGAACCAACAAGGGCCAAGCCTTTATGCACACCCAACCAATTAAGCCAAGAAGGCACTCGATAGCACAAAACCAAATAACATAACCAAAGCTTATACTTTGTAACATCCTGCTCCTTCCTTTCTTCTGACGTAAACCATTACGTCAGATGCGTCAGTCTGTTCACTCTCCTCTCTAGTGTCTAAGAGCCCCATTATGCGTGCCAGGCCCCGATGGCGTGTTTTTAAAGATACTACGTAATTTATAAAGTTAGTCTTGTGTTTTAAAGTAATGTGTATTTTACATGGAAGATTCCTATCACTATTTAAATAAGGAATATTTTAAATAACTCAATTATAATATCTTTGAAGAGTTCCAAAAATATTATAATTGTAGGGAATCATTTTATATAAATGATTCCAGTTATTTAAAATATTATGTGATTTAAATAATAATGAAATCTTCATTTATTTAATAGTTTTACTCTTTTAAATATTTTAAGTAAGACTTCATCATTTTATAAATGATGAAGGAATATTATTTTAAATAATATTCTATCTTAATTCCTCTCAGTATTTTTAAATGAGTTAGGCTTTATGCATTTTCAAATCAGTATTTAAAGGTCATTGTAGATCATTTTATTGATTTACAGACGACGGGTTTTAGGATAAAACCCAGCCCCTCTCTCTTTCTCCCTCACTTTTCCCTCCCCTCTCTCTCTCCTCCATTTCGGCCCCCCCTGTACGTAGCCCCTCTCTCTCTCCACCGAACGCCTCCAGCCCCAGCCCGGCGCCGCCGTGCGCCGGCGTGCCTCACTGCCCACACCATCGGCACCGCCTCCCTCCGGCGAGTCTCCCAGCACCGGCACCGTTCCCTCACGCTCTCCCCTCCTCCTCCCACGGCAGTGCAAGCCCGATCGGACTTGATGACCCCAGTGCCGCCGTGCGCCGTCCTCTGGCGCCACCATCACTAGGGTAGCTTCCCTAGCCACCGACCATCATCCCCCCTTGATCTCGGCCTCCCTCTCCCCGCCGGTAGCCGCCATGCATGAGCTTAGGCTCCTCCACGCACGGGTTCACTGTGTGAGCTCCTAGCGCCGCCGTGCGTGGCCACCTCAACCACCGGCCACCACCACGAGACTCCTAAGGTCTCCCCCTTCCTCCTCCAGCAAACTCATGGCCAATAGGCCTCTCCTCCACCTCCCGGTGTCACCCGTGGTGATGCACGGGTTTTGCCCCGATCCGTCACCGTCCGCCGCCACCCACGGCGAACGAACACCCTAGCCGGCATCCTTAGGCCACCACGAGTCCAACTGTACCACCCACGGCCCCGATCTACCACCCACGGCCCCACACTCTCTCGCACTCTCCCACGGCCTATCCTCCCTCACAGTGCACGGCCAGCCACCGTGGACCGCCGTGCCGACCGCCACCGAGCCTCCACAGCTCCACTAGCAACCTCCCCTAACCTAGCCCAAGCCTAAACCACCACTTTATGTGGTGGGAAATCACTGCATGTGATGGACAGTCACTGCGCGTGACTGACCGCCACTATACACGGCAAGATCCGCCGTGATACGCTCATTGTCATCATCCTCAAGGTCACCGTAGACCCTTCCAAGACCACATCTAGCTATTCAAACACTTAAACAGTCATTGTACGCGGTGTAGCCACCCCGTACGCTCCTTCGGCGTATTCGCTATGACGGTTAACGAGCGACGCACGGGTTATCCCGTCGATGGTATAATTCTCTATCCCTCGCTATTTATGTTAGATGCTAGCTAGTTGACTAGGTTGTGGACTGTGC
Source organism: Cyclocarya paliurus (assembly GCA_029856935.1). Classification (NCBI taxonomy): domain Eukaryota; kingdom Viridiplantae; phylum Streptophyta; class Magnoliopsida; order Fagales; family Juglandaceae; genus Cyclocarya; species Cyclocarya paliurus. The sequence continues at coordinate 24,832,751 of CM056953.1, forward strand.
TGCTAGTATTATAGGACTGCTGTGTAGTATGATGGTGATGTGATGGGCTGTGATGTGAAGTGCTGGGCGTAGTTGGGAAGGGTGCGGTGTAGTATTGGGGACTGTGCTGTTGGTGTTGTGGTCTATGCTGTGTAGTGTTGTGGACTGTGCTGTGAAGTGACGTAGTGTAGTTCTGTGAATGGAGTACACGAGGGGTGTACTCCATGTTGGGAAACGATGCACAGTACAGCATGTGTGCCGTATTGGTGACGTAGAGTAGTGTTGTAAATGGAGTACACGAGGAGTGTACTCCATGTGGTGAGACGTTGCACCATATGGCGTGTAAGCCATAGCGGTGATGTGGCATAGTATTGTGAAGGGAGTATATTTGGAATGTACTCCCTGAGGTGCAGTGATACACCGTATGGCATGCCGCAAGGATGAGGATGGTTGCGTAGTTGTTAGGGGAAGAAGTTGGTGTATGGTGTCGGGAACTGTGGAACAGTGTTCCGAAATGGCTGTAGTCCAAGGCGACGGGTGTCGCCATGTGATTGGCTTATGGTCGGGAATAAGTGCGAAGTGGCTAAGAAGTATCAGAGCAGTGCAGCGGAAGCATAATTGGGCAACGTCATGAAGTGACGTGGTCCATCATGGAGTTGCGCTGTGATGACCTAAGATGTAGGTGAGGTGATGTGACAAGGTCACGGTGTAGCTTGGGAACAGTCTCGAGCTATATGGCGTAACGTAAAATGTGGTTATGAACAGAGTCCCATCGGCTAAGTGTTGGAATGAACTGTCATGAGGTTCGGGTAGCACGGAGAGTCATGCTAGCCGGGTAAGAGAAGGATGGTATCGAAGTATGGCGCTTGTCCATACGACCCGATGGCCAATGAAAGGTATGTGGGTCTTAAGAGATAAAAAGGTAAAGTACGCGTGTTGTCTGGTTAGATGCATGTGCCAGATAGATTTACCGTATATAATGGTGGTCTGTCCTATGTATGATGACACGGTACTTAAGCCTCGGAGTGGATTAGAGCCGTGTGATGTGTATGGATATTCAGGTCATGAGAAGTAGAGTGAGCTAAGATGCATGAAGGTGAGGATGAAGGTACTGTCTAAGAATGGGATGCATGACTTAGTCGGTCTGAGTCATGCATCAGAATGTGGTTAATAAGAAGAACAGGACAAAGGTCCTAGTGTTTAATCCTAAGGTGAATCATGAGTTCATCCTAGTGAGTAAGCACTCGGAGTAGAACGTCAAGGTTGAAGGAAGTAGAGACCGTAATGGGTCTCTAAGGGTTTTTATCATAGTAAGAAACGTGAAAGAGCATGGGTTAGAAGGAGAGTGTTCTCTAAGTAAAGCATAGCTCTATTTATAATCAGTTGCTTATGCACTAGATAGAAAATAACGTTAAGGTTATGTATGCATGTAGGTTGCCATCTGACATGCATGAATGGACTGTACGGTATGAATGGACTGTATGGTATGAAAGTAGCATGGAGTCTAGGTAAGTGTTACGTTCATACCCTTCTAGAGTTTTCTAAAGATATGAAAAAGTAAAAGAAATGTTTTTCCTTACGAAAACGAAGAAAAGAACTGGTTTCCCTTTTCAAGGGCAGACGTTTTACGAAAAGAAGAACAAAAAGTAACGCATTTAAAGTATAAGTATGTACGGCCCCCTTTGGCAGCCCCTTTTCATGCACCCAAAAGTATTAAGTGTATGCATGTGAATGGATGACTATACGTGGTATCTATTGTATGTATTTTTAACTAAAGACGATGCACGGAAAGATGTTTTCGGGCTCTCGCCCCAAACGAACGTTTTCTCACAAAAAAAAGAATGTTTTCTTATGAAAAGACGTTTTTCCATGAAAGCACAAATGAAATGAAAAGAAAGGAAAGGCATGCTCATACACAAGAAATGAATAAAAGTCGCGGCTCTTTAGAGCCGCCATGAATGAATGAACGTAAGAAAGAACGAAAGAAAGGCATGAGCACGCATAAATGTATGAAAATACGTAACGGCCACATGAAATGAATGAACGGGGTACCCAAATGAATGAATGAGCAGATTGCAATGTCGGGCGGTAGTATCTGGTAGTGCACCCAGTGCTGCATCCCTGACGAAAAGGGATTCCAACCCATGGCCACGGGCGAATCCATCGGCCCAAAAGGCCGCTAACCCCAGCACACTGGGCGTAACAGTGTGCACTGGCCTATGAAAGCGATAAGAGAAGAATGTATGAATGCATGACACTCTTCAAGAAATGAAGGCAGTAACGGGGTAAGGTTTTACCAAAAGAAAAACACGTTTTAAATATGAAAACCCCCGTATACTGACGTTTACGAAAGGAAAAAGTAACGTGAGAATGCACGGCACTCTTTAGAAATGTAGGCACTGACGGGAGAAACGTTTTACGAAAAGAAAATCGATTTTTAAGAAGAAAAACCCCATCAGTGATGTTTTCAAACGAAAGCACGTATGCATGTACGTATTGTATGTATGGAATGATGAATGCATGACTGAAAACCTATGTTTTTATATTTTAACGGTATGAAGTAACGCTTACTGAGTATTCGACTCATTTTAGTTTTTATGTGTGCCCCTCCCCCCACAGGAACTGAATGAGCAGTATGCTCAGGAGGGACACGGCCAAAAGGAGAAGGGCACGGAAGTCTAGGCATGATGGTTTTAGATGTAAGAAAGACTTTTTATTTTAAAAATTTATATTTTTCACTGTTTTAAACCCCAAGCATCTTTTATTGTAAAAGCACATTTTATTTTATAACGTAGAGTCTTGCACCCTGGGAAGGACTGTGAAAGGTTTTAAAGAGGACGGTAATTCCCGTCGTATTTTCTAAAATATTTTATAAAAATACCCACAACGAGGACGGGCGTTACATACTTACATAAGCTCAAACTGGTACAATTACAAGCATAGCAAAGGGCACAAGATAGGATGGTTGTAAATCCCAGTTGCCTTTATGAAAATTTTACAATAAAGATGGCCATTCGGACTATCTTGCCATATCGATCAATGAGAATTCACTACAGTTGTTGATATTATGCTCAAGTACACCAAAAAATCCTACTGTCATCACAGCCCCTACACTTACATATATAGCCCCAACGACAACCACAAAATCTGAAAATAATTACACAAAACCCCAATCAGAGCCATGATAATGGTAGATCATATCCCCAATGCTGTAGAAAAGACTTCGTTGAAATCTACAGCTATAGTAACATGTAAATTAAAGACCTAAATGTAAATACCAGGAAATAATCGAATCATCTACCTAAATGAAAACATATAAATCCCCAGTGCTATAGAAATGAGAAGTTCCAAATTCATAGCTATAGTAACATGTAAATCAGAGACCCAAATGAAAACATGTACATCCCCAATGTTGCTGATTTTGACAAGTTCTAAATTCACAGCTATCCTAATATGTAACTTAGAGACCCAAATGTAAGAAAATTTAAATCACAGCCTGGAAATCACATCTATGGTAACAAAATTTCAGACCCAAATGTAAAACCCTAAAAAAAATCAAATCAAAGACTCATCTGAGTAACATGTAAATCAGAGCCCCAATACTGTAAAAATGGCAAGTTCGAAATCCACTACCACATTTCCAAAATCAGAGGCCCAAATGTAAATCACAGGGAATAATCAAAGACCCATTCGAGTAAATCACATAGAATACTAGAGCTGTAAATCAGAGACCCATTCGAGTATATCACGAGTAATGTAATTCACAAGGAATATTAGAGCAATGAACCAATATGTGTGAAAAAATATATAATCAGCACATAGCATTCTGATGAGAGAGAAAGTGCGTGTGTATGCGCGTCGAAGGTGCGAAGACTTACCAGAGACGATGATTGGAGGGGCTGCTTGATGGGGACATGAATGATGGTCATTAGTAAGTAAGACATAGAGAGAAGTTGCGCGAGAGTGATGAATTGAAATGACGATTGGGGATGTATTGGGAGCCACTATTTGGGGAGGCAGATGAAGCATGCATTTGGGATTTTTCTCAAATGTAAACTCTAAAATTTAGAGAAAATTGTGGTTTGGGTAGCCGAATGCGGATGCTCTAAACAGACAAGAGGGAAGCCAGTAACGATAAAGTAAATTTTTTGAGCCATATTTGTTGTTCCAGGCTCGCCACTAGTTATTTCATTTCATTCCACTTATTTACGAGTTTTAATTATGGGCAGCAATTGTAATACCCGAATCCTACTACGTAGGTCCTTGCATCATTTCATTAATTCTTTAAGTTAAATATTTTGAGATAAAGATTATTTTTATTACTACTCTCAATTATTTTATTTTGAGATGAGTATGTTTTATTTTTATTTTTAAAAGTATGATTTATTAAAATGAGTCAAGAATATTATTTTCAAGACTTTGAAATATTTTTCCTTAAGCCCTTTAAATTTTATTTATTTATGGAATAGCCCAATTAATCCCATCCCTTGGATTGGTAGGTGAAAATCATTTTTTTTGAGGTGGAGAGATCTCCACCATCCATCTTCCAAGCTTATGTGATAAGCTTTGACCCATTTGACCCATTTCTTGCTTCTTGCACCCGTAAGCTTACATAGGAAGTAATTAAATTTCTTTCCTTCCTTGCCCCCATCGACTAAGACCACAAAAAGGAGAAGAAAAGGTCAAAAATTTATTCTAAGGCATCATCCTTGCACCCTACGGTCAAGCTACACAAAAAGGTAAAATTAATTCCCTTTCTTTCCCTTTTCACCCTTAGCTTCCTCAAGAAGCCAATTTAACTTCTTTTCTCCCTTATACATCGGCTTGCAAGAGAAGAAAATAATTCCTCTTTTCTTCTTGCACCCACCAACGTCTAGAGCAAGCAAAGGAAGAAAACTCTTCCAGCCCTCACCGTGCGACTACAAGCCCCTCTCTCCCATTCCATTTCTCTTCCAATCTCAAGCCAAGCATCCATTTCTCCTTCTCCTCAAGAGGAAAACAACAAGGTAAGAGCATCCTCAACCCTTTCCCTTGTGTATTTCAAAAATTAGCCATAGTTTAATCAAGTGGATTTTTCTTCTATGATTTTGATGTTTCGGTTTTGGGGTTTAAAATAGTGATATCGTGTTGCTCCTCATCCACACGGTTGTCCCTCTATTTGATCTTCCACTTGTGTTTGGAAGGGGCTAAGAGTTTAAGGTAAAAATTCTAATTTGACTTAATTACTTTTAATGTGATTTTGGGAGCCTATTGAGTTGTTTTAGCTTATGTTTTGATGTATTTAATTTCCTATATTGCAAATAAATATGTGTGCTTTAATTTCAGCTCAAACTGAATATGTTAAAGTGGGTTTTGCTATGTGATTTCCTATATTTCGAATTTTGCTAAGTTATTCTTAAACTTGGTTTAATCATAAGTGATGATATAAAGTAATTTTAAATTATATATATTGTTATTATGTGCCTTGTGTTGAGATTTAGGTTGGTAATCTATTTTTAAGATGCTAGAGATTCGGTTTAGAGGTTTTGTTTGGGTTCTTGTAATTTTATATCTTGCTTTTAAAAGGTATTAAGTGAGTAAATCATAAGCTTAAGTGTTTAAAGGTTTTAAAGCTTCTTAATGGGTAACCTTGCTATATTTTATGCTACTTTAATTTTAATGGGAGGTTTTATCTAAACTAATTAATATATTGCTTATGTAAATAGGTTATAGTTTAATTAGTTTAGATATAAGAGGTTAATTGTGCATAATGTATTGAGATATGCAAAGCTATCCAAATATTCCTAAGCCTATGTCATGCCATGTCTTGATATAAATATAGTCCATTTATATTGTCCCTCGTTGATCAAATTCTACCTAACCCGAGAGTTCTAAATATTGATGAGCTAACCTTTCTATAATGAGGGATCATAAGTTGATTAAAGGGCATGCTCCCTAAGCTTGTTTAGCCTACTTGAAATGCCTAAATCTATTTTAAAGCCCATTGTCAAGAATTCCAGATTTATCTCCTAATGTCCATGACCCAAAGTGAGCTTGAACCAAAGAAACCTTGCTTGAAGCCCATGAATTCTTAACTACTTTTCAAGTAAGCTTTTAAAATAGCCTTTCCATGGACAGTTAGCATGTCTTAATATCTAAGTTATTTCTCTTATAAGTTGAGGTGAGGAGTAGTCAATTGGGTTAATGTTAAGCATAGAAGGGATGCTAGATTGTAGTATCGTGGCTTTCTCTTTTATAAGGGAGGGCTAAAGAACATTGCATAGGTATTAACACGCTTGTGTTATTTATTGGAATAGGAATATTGATAATGGAAGTATCAAGGAGCCTAGAGGTAAGTAGTTATGACCATGCTTCTTACACCATGCTCTATTTATGAAAGAATCTCTCTCTCATTGCAAATGTTTCTCTAAGTAAATGAATATAGTATGTACAACCCTTTCTTGATAACCCCTGTTAAGTACCCTATCGATTATAATTGGGTGTACATGTATAAAGTAATGCATGAATGTAGATTCTAAGTCATGAGATTTTCATGCATGCTCTCTCAAGAAATTTATGATTATTACTATATGTAGTATAGTATGAAAATGTATCTTGTTCATAAAAATGCATATGCATTGAACTAAGAAAGATGATGAAAATGTTTAAATGCAAAGGAAAGGAAAGGAACGTCTCATGTTTTATGCTTCAAGTGATGCTTTAAAGGAGTTTTAAAATGTCCCTATGAACTGATGCTTTAATATTCCTGAGAACTGACGTTTTAAAATATCCCTGAAAACTGACGCTTTAAAGGATGTCTTGAAAGATGATGTTTAAGCTCGTGCCTTTTAATGGTGTTTAAGCTCTTTCTTTTTAAATGATATTTATGCTCGTGCATTTTAAACGATGTTAAGCTTATGCTTTTAAGTGATGTTTAAGCCTATACTTTTAAATGATGTTTAAGCCATGTTTTTAATGGTATTTAAGCTCATGTTTTTAAGTGACGTTCATTTCCTATGAATGAACTGTTAAATGAAAAAGACTGAAATGAATGAAAATACGAAAGGAATGAAAGGAAACGAAAGTTTCAATGAATGAAAATACGTAACGGCCACATGAAAGGAAAGGGGTACCCAATGAATGAATGGGCAGATTGCAATGCCGGATAGTAGTATCTGGTAGTGCACCCAGTGCTACACCCTGACGGAGTGGGATTCTAACCTATGGCCACAAGCGAATCCATTGGCCATAAGGCTGCTAACCTTAGCACACGGGGCGTAACAGTGTGCAATGGCCTATGAAAGTGGAAAGATGTAATGCATGAAAAGCATGTTATGCATGAAAAGATGTCAAGCATGAAAAGCATGAAAGAATGTTTATGCATGAAAGATGAAAAACATGAAAAGAATGTTTATGCATGAAAGAGGAAAAGCATGAAAGTATGTTTATGCATGAAAGATGAAAAACATGAAAAGAATGTTTATGCATGAAAGAGGAAAAGCATGAAAGTATGTTTATGCATGAAAGATGAAAAGCATGAAGGAATGTTTATGCATGAAAGCCTAATTATTTCTAAGAATGTTTATGCATGGAATGAAATGCAGATGTTTACGTATGCATGTTTTCAAAAGGAAAAAAATAGATGCCTAATATGTTCACTGCTTGGTGTACTACTTACTGAGTATTAGATTCACTTTTGTTTTAAATGTTTTAAACGTCCAGAAAATGATGAAAAGGCTGGGGAGCAAGGTATTACTGCAGAGAGAGAGGCAGACGCTTAGTGTCTTCCCTGTTGGTGAGGAAAAGAAAGGAAGGAAAAAGGAAAAGAAAAATATGTTAAGAATAGGTATGTACGTAGCGGATTCCGCCCCTCGCAGAGCGGGGTCGTTACAGCAATTCGTGTTTGTGGGTCATGTCAAGTCATGGATATTCAACTATATAGTTCAATTCTCACCCAACCCATTAAGTTAACTATGTCAGATCTTCAAACCCTAACATAACCCATTTAAATAATGGGTCATATTGTGTCACCCATTTTGACCCGTTTAATAATTAATTAGAAACTAATCAACACAACATGACTCATTTCAATCCATTTCATGTAAATGGGTTGAATTAATCCACATAACCCATTTAACATGATTAACATAATTTCACATAAAAATTAAAATCTGTATTAATTAGTAGCCACAATATCTAAAAAGAACAATTAGACTACCCACTAACAAAAAAATATCGATATTTTTCAGATTTTAACTTATAATAAAATCAATATTACAATCTCAATATTAACAAATTTAAGTATAGGTTTAGAATTACAATCCTAACAATAAAAATATAAGCATATTGAAAAATGCCAATATTACAATCCAACAATAATAAAATTGTGATTGTGAGTAAAAATCTAAACGGGTCATAACGGGTTGATTTAGTGTTAAGTGGGTTGACTCGTTAATGATCTATTTATAAATCGTGTCTTAACAGGTCACCCATTTTAATCCGAACCCATTAACATCAAAACTCAAACCTACAAATTTCGCGTCGTATTTGTATTGGGTTTACGGGTCGTGTCACATATTACCACCCCTAGTTCTAACTCCAAAGAACACGATCTATGTTGACTTACGTACGTCTACTTGACCAAATGATCATGCCACGTATCATCCCCTCTTTCTACATAGGATAGATAAAAGAAAAAGAAAAGACATAGTGATCGTGCATAAGACCTTGGCCCTTGTACTTGACTAATGCTATTTGGATAGCAACATCTTTCTCATTCATCTCATCTCAACTCAATATCTATACATTACAAATACAAACAGTTTTTAATTTCAAATTTTTAACTTTTACATCTAATCATACAACTTTCTCAAACTTTCAAACAAAACAAAAAATATAATCCAATTTTTTCAAAGATCAAAACAAAAATTATATTCTAATAATATTTTTATTCAATTCTCTCATTTTCCAAAATCACATAAAATATATTAACTCAAATCATTTCACTACTATTCACAAATAATTACACTACTATTTACAGATCATCTCATCTCACTATCCAAATTAGGTCTCTGGGTGTATGGGTGACACAGGAGTGTTTGAGGATCAGCCCAATGAATCCAATGAAGCCACTATGCCCAATGATTCTAAAGACCAACTCATTACCCAGCCCATTGTCCAACATTTTATTTGAAACGTCATTCTGGGAATATTCTGGATGACTTAGCCAACAAGCTATATCTTATTGGAAAACCCCATGTCTCTAGTTTCCAACGCATCAAACGGTGTGCAATTTGGAGTTTTCTAGAGGAAGTTACAAGGGTTTTACTGAAGGGTGTGCAAGGCTGGTGGGATGTTGTGAATTTTCAGATTTTTCTTGTCTTTCGGAATTCTCTAGGCAATGGTTGCGAATTTTCAGATTTTCTTGTCTTTTAGAATTCTCTCGGCAATAGTCTTTTAAAATTCTTATGTCTTTTGAGATTACCCATGCTTAGAGGGTTATTCCAAGTTTTCCTATATAAACCCTTTTATGCTAATGGAAAAGACAGACTTGAGTTGATTACAAAATTGAGTTTTTAGCTTATGAAGAAGAGCTTTGTAACACCCCGCTCCCCAATAAAGACATTTAAGAATTTTCGGGGGCCAGTGTGCTATTACTGAACTTGAAAACCTTTCCTTTTAATAACGGGCCAGATGCAAAAGATTTCCAAAAATAAAATAAAATTTAATTAATACTTAAAATCTAACATAGAGTTTGCGGAAGCACTTATTTTAAAAAAATAATACGGAAGTCTCATGTGCTTATCAAAATAATTTACTGAAGTCTTAAACCATAAAAATTAATCATAGCAAAATCTGTCTAGGCCTCTGCCTCGCCTCCCGGGGTCAAGTCCTGTCCTGCAGTCTCATCCTCATAAATTTCATCACCTGGGGTGGTTTAAAAACATGAAAAAAACTAAAATGAGTCGAATACTCAATAAGCACACATCATACAGTAAACATACTGAACATAAGGTTTCTTTGAAAAACATGCATACTCATAAATACATACGTAAATAACATGAACATGAACATGAGCTTATCTTTCACTTGTCATAGGCCGTTACCCACTGTTGACCCCCATGAGTTAGGGTTACCGAATCTAAATAGATTCCGATTCCGCCCGTGGCCGCGGGTTGTGGAATCCATACATAAAGAAGACATACTGGGTGCACTACCAGCATGTACGACCTGGCAATGCAATATGCCCATAACATAGGTACCGTCTTCATATCATAGCATAGGCCGTTACGTATCTTATCATTCTTATTTCATCATAATCATACTTGCATACTTGTCATATCATAGATTTCAAAAGAAATCACATTCATACTTGTCATATCTTGTCATATCATAGATTTCAAAAGAAATCACCTTCATACTTGTCATATCTTGTCATATCATATCATAAATTTCAAATGAAATCGCATTCTCTCATAACATGTAGTGATGCATGACTTCTCACATAAAATCATGATATTTCATAAATACTTTAATGCATAAATATTCACATAAAATCATGCATGGCTTTTCATAAATTAATTTAATGCATAACTCTCACATAAAATCGTAACTTTTCATAAATCTTTTGATGCATAATTCCTTTCATAAAATCAAAATTCTTTACATAAAATCATGGATTTTCATAATTTTATCATGTCTTGGGTACATAAAAAGGGGCTTCCAATGGAGGGTATTCATGCATAATATTTTTATAAAAAAATGCCGTTTTACCATACATACGTGTAAGGGTATGATCATGCTACTTACCTTACAGCGCTACTTCCTGAATCTCACTTCGTAACTCGTCACCGAAGGGTACGTGACGGGGGTTGGCTAGACGAGACGACGGTGGCTCTGGGTGGCCAGGAGTGAGGCGACGCGGCTGGTTTACTGGGCTGGGTGGTGCGACGCCGAGAGAGGGAGAGATAGTACCGAGAGAGAGTTCTGTTGCCGAAGGCAACCGAGAGAGAGAGAGAGAGGAGGCTAGCGGTGGTTGTGGTTTCTTATGTTTTCTTTTGGAGGTCTCGGCTAGAGGTGGGTTTTATAGGCAAGGAGAAGGGTATTGTGACCATAAGGAGATGGGATAGGATTTGGAGTTGAGAGTTTGGTTTCCTAATAGGATTTGGAGTTGAGAGTTTGGTTTCCTAATAAGATTTGGTGTTATTAATTAGAGGATAAGGATGAGGCTTATGGGTGGAGATAGGGAGAAATAATGTTTAAATTCAAAAAACTAAAATTCTTGTACTTAAAACAAAAAATCCGTTCATGATAAAATACTAATAATAATAATAATAATAATAATAATAATAATAGAGGCTTAATTCTAAGTTAAAAAAAATATATATGTTTGATAAATACTTTTATAGGCTTAAACTCATTTATTAAGCCTAATAAAATTATCCATAATTTATTCATGAAAATACTGGGTCGGGTCGTTACAAGCTTCTTCTTATAACTCTTATCCTTTGGTGGATTCCGATAGGTGGCGAGTTCTTACTCTATATCCCTTGTGAGTTTCCTTTGGGTGGTGATTTCTATATCCCTTTGGTGTTCTTATTTGGGTGGTGAGCTTATATTCCTTTGGGTGATGATATCTGTATCCCATTGGATTTCCTTATCTTTTATCTTTTATTTCCTATCATAAGCCCGGTATCAGTTGGTATCAGAGCTTTTGGTTATCATGGCAGGTCATCGTCATGGACCAAATGTTGAATCACCTCCTCATCATGAAAGAAATCTATGTGATGTTGAAATGGATGAGTTGAGGAGACAAGTTCAGCAATTGCAGTAGTGTCTTGAGCGATATGAGCCATTTGATCATAATGGTTCTCATCATAATTCTAATGGTCACTCTTCCGGAGGAGATAATGAAGAAGGAAATCCTTTTGGAAATCCACTCTACCATTCTAGAAGTGAAGAATCCTTTAATGAGTCTCTTCCTTGTCAACATCCTCCATGAAATCATGGTTTTCAACGGAATCAACTAGATGTGAAAGTTGATATTCCAAAGTTTGAAGGAAGAATGCAACAGGAGGAGTTTATCGATTGGCTATATTCAATTGATCAGGTCTTTGATTATAAAGATGTTCCAAATCATCGTAAGGTGAAGCTTGTTGCCATTAAATTAAAGAAGTACGCTTCTTTATGGTGGGAGAATTTGAAGAAGCAGTGAGCCCGCGAAGGTATAAGTCATATTATTACTTGGGAAAAAATGAGAAAAGAGCTTAAGAGAAAATTTTTGCCGGAAAACTACTGACAAGATATTTTCCTTAAGTTCCATAATCTTAGGCAAAGGGAGAGTACTGTGGAAAAGTATACTATAGAATTTGATCATATGTATATGAAATGTGATATTGCCGAACAAGAGGAGCAGACTATTGCTCGCTATCTTGGTGGGTTGCAGATGGAATGTTGTCTTAGGAATGTTGTCCAATTACAGCCATATTGGACTTATGCTGATGTTGTCAAGCTGACATTGAAGGTGGAAAAGTAGCTTAAGGAGGCTTGTGGAAGTAGCCATCGGTTTGTGACAAAAGATGGGCATTCCAACTGTGGGAGTGCTTCAATCACCAAACAAATTTCAGGAGGTAAGGCTACAAATTCTAAATTCTCAAAGAAGGAAGTGGGAGTTGGTTCAAGTCGTCCAATTGCCAATTCTCGCAGATGTTTTAAGTGCCAAGGAATTGGTCATATTGCTTCGGATTGTCCAAATTGTCGAATTGTGACTTTTATTGAAGAAGAAGATGACGAAGAAATTGAGGAGAATTTAGAAGGTGAAGAGGAAGAAGAAGAGGTCACCTATGCTGATAATGGAGAATCTCTTGTTGTTTAGCAAAGTTTAAGTGTGGATCGTAAAGATGAAGATGAGTGGCTTCGAACCAACATCTTTCACACAAGATGTACTTCTCATTGTAAAGTCTATGATGTTATCATTGATGGAGGAAGTTGTGAAAATGTTGTGTTAGAAAATATCGTGGACAAATTGAAATTGAAGACGGAGCCACATCCTCAACCTTACAAGCTTACTTGGTTTTGCAAGGGGAATGAGGTAAAAGTCAATAAGTGATGTCTTGTTCAATTTTCTGTTGGAAAGAATTATCAAGATAAAGTACTATGTGATGTTGTGCCTATGGATGTTTGTCATCTACTACTTGGTAGACCTTGGCAGTACGATAGAAGAGCTATCCATGATGGTTTTAAAAACACCTATGTTTTTGTAAAAAATGAAGTGAAGGTTGTGTTAGGTCCTTGTCGATTAGAGAAGACTCCCAAACCTGATAAAGGAGAGGGAACTAATTTACTCATGAAATCTGAGCTTGAGAAAGAGTTAGAGTATGCTACTGAAGCTTGTGCTCTTGTGGTGTTAGAAGAAAATGAAGAAAAGAATCAGCCACTTCCAGTTCCTAAGTCTCCATGGGAAGACGTAAGTATGGATTTTGTTGGGGCCTTGCCAAAGACTCAAAGGAACAAAGTTTCTGTTATAGTGGTTGTTGATCGCTACTCCAAAATGGTGCATTTTGTTCCTTGTAATAAGACACTTGATGCTTCTCATGTGGCTGATCTTTACTTTCGAGAGATTGTCAAGCTTCATGGTATTCCTAAGACAATCACTTGGCAAAAACTTGGAACTAATCTTCAATTTAGTTCTACTTTCCATCCCCAAACATAAGTTGTCAATCGAAGCTTGGGCAATTTGTTGAGAAGTTTTGTAGGAAAAAATATTAGACAATGGGATCTCTTGTTAGCACAAGCCAAGTTTTGCTTACAATTGATCCAAGAGTCAAACTACTGGTCGTAGTCCATTTGAGGTTGTCTATGGACAAAATCCCATTAGTCCTCTAGAGTTGGCACCACTCCTTATTACCCAGCAGTTTAGTGGAGATGCAGAAGAGAGGGTGAAGTTCATTAAAAGGCTGCACGAACAGGTTCGAGATCGCATTCTCAAGCAAACTGAGAAGTACAAGAAGCAAGCCAACAAGCACCAAAAACCAGAAGCTTTTAAAGAAGGTGATTTGGTGTGGATTCATCTTCGGAAGGAACGTTTTCCAGGTGGACGTCATGCTAAGCTTAGTCTTAGAGCTGATGGGCCTTTCAAGGTGCTTCAACGCATTAGAGATAATGCGAACAAGATTGAGCTCCCAGGTGACTATGGTGTTTCATAAACTTTCAATGTTTCTGATCTTTTGCTCTATTATGATGCAGGAGAGCAAGACTTGAGGGCAAGTCTTTTTCAACTAGGGAAGCATGACACAGGAGTGTTTGAGGATCAGCCCAATGAATCTAATGAAGCCACTAAGCCCAATGATTCCAAAGGCCAACTCATTACCCAGTCCATTATCCAACACGTTATTTGAAACATCATTATGGGAAGATTCTGAATGACTTAGCCAACAAGCTATATCTTATTGGAAAGCCTCATGTCTCTAGTTTCCAACGCATCAAACGATGTATAATTTGGAGTTTTTTAGAGGAAGTTACAAGGATTTTACTGAAGGGTGTGCAAGGCTGGCAGGATGTTACGAATTTTCAGATTTTCTTGTCTCTTGAAATTCTCTAGGAAATAGTCTTTTGAAATTTTTATGTCTTTTGAGATTACCCATGCTTGGAGGGTTGTTCTAAGTTTTTCTATATAAACCCCTTTATGCTAATGGAAAAGACAGACTTAAGTTGATTACAAAATTGAGCTTTTAGCTTATGAAGAAGAGCTTCTTCTTATAACTCTTATCCTTCGGTTGCGAGTTCTTGCTCTGTATCTCTTGTGAGTTTCCTTTGGGTGGTGATTTCTGTTTCCCTTTGGTGTTCTTCTTTGAGTGGTGAGCTTATATTCTTTTAAGTGGTGATATCTGTATCTTATTGGATTTCATTATCTTTTATTTCCTATCATAAGCCCGGTATTGATTGGCTAGCCCATGATGTGGTCAATCATCAACAGAGGCTGTTATTAAAAGATTAATCTTTCGTGTAGATCTCAAATTTATTCATTTAAAAAAAATGTGTAATGGATTAATTTTTTAATATAAATATCATATTTACTCAATTTTTTTAAAAAGATGACACTTATATAAACTACAAATATTATTTCTCTTTTTTAATATAAATATATTTTCAGTTTATATATGCATTACTAGTTATTCCTAAAAAAAGATTAAATGTTATATCATATTATAATACTATAATTTATATTATATCATATTATAATACTATATTTTTTTTTTATCTTTTTACATATTTAAGATATTTTCATTATGTTGAGACTTAGGTCTCGTTTATTTTCAGAGATGAGATGAAAACTTTTGAGATGAGATGAATTGTTTATTTTATTTTGTATTGAAATTTGAAAAAGTTGTAATGATTAGGTGAGAGAAGATGAGATGAATTTGAAAAAGTTGAATTGTTTATTTTATTTTTTTATTAGAATTGGAAAAAGTGTAATGATGAAATTGAGATGAGATGAGATGTTTTCCGAAAACAAACGAGGCCTTATTTTATCAATTTTCTTATAATCTTCAGTATATATAGCTGACAACGCATATAATTATAAAATTATAAGTACATCATTTTCCTTTGATTATACTGTTAAATTGAATACTATTATAAAATTATAATAGTACTATAATCTTTGTTTTATACAAACTATATTAAATAATACCATGATTGTCATTAAGAAGATCAACATGATATACATATATATATAATATAGAGATATAGATATAAGAAAAATATACATAGATACACCTCAACAAAGGACAAGAAAAGTATAATTTCAGAAAATGACATGACCGAGTACTCAATCCCATCTACGTTCTAAGGATTATATATCCCAGAAAAACAGATCGGATCAGATCGATCAGCAATATTGGCTTCCCAGATCTCGCCTAAGGCATGTCGATTGCCCTCCATATTTTCATCGTTCTACGGTGGATCAACTTATTGGGAGGATTTACCTATCCCATGTATGTGCACATCAGTTCAAAATTCAAATACAAAGGATTATGACATAAATTAATTATTTAGGGTATCATGGAATAACTGTAAATTAGGAAAGGCTGAAGCCCGATAGGTCTATATGCTTATATATGCAGGACATAACATATTAACCAAAAACTAATATTTATTATGCTAGAAGAGTGTGCTCGTACAACACACATGCACCCCAGCATATGCATGCACCTACGCATCTCTTATTAAAGACGTGCTTTAGCCTGTAATTAAGCAAACCTCTTACGAACCGGATCTGGACCTTAATTATGAGACAGCCTGGTCCTCAGTTACAAAGGAGCATTTCACACACACCTACGCACGTAGGTACGTCTAGAAATGCGACAACTAGTAGTGCTGGTACTGGTGCTGA
Source organism: Cyclocarya paliurus (assembly GCA_029856935.1). Lineage (NCBI taxonomy): Eukaryota > Viridiplantae > Streptophyta > Magnoliopsida > Fagales > Juglandaceae > Cyclocarya > Cyclocarya paliurus. The sequence continues at coordinate 24,849,102 of CM056953.1, forward strand.
TCATGAGAAGTATGGTGCCCAGAAAGCTTCTCTTTGGTCTTTTCCATCACACCCTTCTTCTCTCCATGATGATAATGCTGCGCCTGTTCCCCAGTACCGTAACCGGCCGTCGTGTTATAAGTCTTTGCAGTTGCAGATGATGTATCACTTCGATGGTCCTTGTATCCAAAGTTAATGCAGCCGCCTTGTCCATCGTCCTCAGGCTGTATGACATTAAATTTATTCACAGAAAAACATAGATATATGGTAAAACAAAAGGTGAAAACAATATATAAGGTTTTAGAAGATAGGAAAGAAAAGTATGTTTATCATGCAGTACTGAGAGGAGTACTTACGGAAATTGAGCTTCCATAGCGATGAAGCTTGCCAGAAAGGTCATGACGCTGCCGCTGCTGCACACCTTGGAGAGTAGTGCCTCTGTGACGGATTGGGTTGCCATACTCATCCGTAGGAATCACGTTGCCGTATTCGTCTGTGCGGTTAACGTTGCCGTATGTGCAGATAACGTTTCCGTATTCGTCTGTGCGGTTAACGATTCCGTATTCGTCTGTGCGGTTAACGTTGCCGTATGTGCGGTTAACGTTTCCGTATTCGTCTGCTCGGTTAACGTTGCCGTATTCGTCTGTGCCGTTAACGTTGCCGTATGTGCGGATAACTTTGCCGTATTCGTCTGTGCGGATAACTTTGCCGTCTGTGCGGACAACGTTGCCGTATTCGTCTGTACGGTTAACTTTGTCGTATTCGTCTGTGCGGTTAACTTTGCCGTAGTTAACGTTGCCGTATTCGTCTGTGCGATTAACTTTGCCGTATTCGTCTGTGCGCATAACGTTGCCATACGCGTCAGTTTGGGCTGCTCCGTATTTGTTTTGGAAATGTGCCATTTTCAAGGTTAACAAGCGGAAACAAAATCACAAGCAATGGCGGAGAATTTTAACGAAAAAGTGTATAAAGGTAAGCTAGCTAGCTAGCTGCAACGTCTGTTTAAGAGTGAGTACTTTGGATTACTCTGGACCAACTTATATATATCGGTAGACCTGATTATGTATATAAACATGCATGACGACAGAATTGTTACACGTGCCGCGTTACAAATTGCTAAACGTGCCACGTTATTACTCATGGCCACGTGGAAGTGATAGAAGCTGAAAAATATCCGAACTCGTCGGTTTTGGGATGAAGTTTTGTCGCCGAACACGTCTACTTATAATTATGTAACCTAAGACGTTTATTATGTCCTAACACGTCTAAGTTAGATTTCCTCTTAAATGTCCGTTTGCCGACACTTTTAGGATGCTGCTTCTTGAATGTTCCGATAATCATTAAATTTCATATTATTAAAAAAAATCATTTATACAACTACTGGTTTTCAAATTTATACAGGGCAGGATACTTTGAAGATTGGCTCGAAGTATTTCATCTACCTTTTCTTTATCTTGAAAAAATAGGAGCACCTAGCATTCTTTTATCAATAATCATCTTTCGGCTAACCTAGGCTTAGATTTGGGCTTATTTTATTTCTCAAATCTTTTAAACTATCTCATCTTAATATCTAAATATATATTATATTTAAAGATAAATATTTTTCAATTTCAAGTTTTTTAATTTTTTAATTTTTTATCTAATTATTATAATTTTTCTAAACTTTTAAATAAAACACAAAATAATTTAACTTTTTCAAATCTCAAAACAAAAAAAATTTATTAAAAAATTATATTTTAACTCTATTTTAACTTTATAATTATTTTATTCAATTTTTCCTCTCATTTATCAAAACCTTATAAAAATCTTAACTCAAACATTTTCATTACTATTCACAAATAACTCACTATTATTCACAAATTTTTATCTAATTTATGTAACCAAATGAGGCCTTAATATTTCTCAAGAACTATTAATTTTTAGAACTCATTCTATGTATTTATAATTCTTTCACTTTAAACTATTAATTTTTTTAAAAAAAATAAAAACTCTTTTTTCATTATGAAATAAAATCACATTCAGTGGGTCCATTAGATATGAAAATATTAATTTATTTTATCTTTATATTTAATTAGCATGTAGATGATTGCATATATTTTATATTGAATTTATTATTGTGAACAAAATATTATCATTGTGATGCTCTTAGATTCCGTTTGAAATTTTACAGATTTTGAAAGCGTCGGGATATACAACACAAAGTTAACTATCCTCGTTCATGACAATTAAAGATGCAATGCATCCAGTATGCATCTAAACATTATGCAATATTCGTAACGGAATTTTTTTTTCTTTGAGCAATATATAAAGTACTAGAATGTTATATCCCAAAACATTAAAACATATTTCATAAACTAAACGTAATAGACGTTTAGGTTACATCATAAGTCTAAAAGATCTGTAACCATAAGAGTATTAGAGACAGAATTCTCTAAGTACATGTAAAACTAAGGTAACTACTAAACTAATCCATCGAGTGGCTCACGCAACTCGGTCAAGGATGCCATAATACTATTGCTAAAACGGAGCATCGAAGCGATGAGCTCCGCATCGTGCCATCGTTGTCTAGTTGATCGCCCTCATTTGATCATCTACTGCGTCTCTTAGTCCTGTGGGAGAAAAAGGTAGTTGGAACTACCATAATAGATTTGAGTACAAATCCCAACAAGTTAACAAAGAACTTAACTGATAGTTTAGAGATGCATGCATTATACTAAAAGCATGAACGTATAACATGATCATAAATGAGCTTGATGTGACTTGATAAATAACATGGTATGTGCTGACATGACTTGAACTGAAATGAAATGAACTTGGACATGGGCTGAACTGAACATGAACTTGAACTTGAGACTGAACATGATCTTGAACTGAAATTGTAAACGAACTTGAACTGAATGTGAAATAAACATGACGTGAAACTGAGCTTGAAACTGAACATGAAACTTGACATGAACTGAACATGAACTTAACATGAAATTGAACATGAACTGATTTGTATTCTTGCCTCCTGAAGTTACCACGATTCCTTGTCTCCCGAGTTACCATGATGATGTTGACTTGTCTCATGGGATTTCCATTATAATGTAGTCTTGTCTCATGGAGTTGCCACGATGTTTCAAAATAATAATGACTTGAACAATAACTTGACTATACATGGATGTAACGTGACTAAACTTGTAAAACATTGTTTTGGGGACATACTTTGAACTCGAGACATAATATGACATGAAATGGAATGATAGATGGCATGACGTAATGTAACGTGACATTTACATGAAAATGAATGACATGGCACAACATAAAATAGACAAACACTTCATAACGTGACATAACATGAAATAGACAAACGTTTCATGACATGGCATACCATGGCATATATAATAACGTAAGAACATAGACAATTGTTCCCTTACCAATACACATATGCAGTAATTTGACAGTAAATTAGAATCTAACTTACAATGATTGTTGCGTGATGGATAAAAATGCAAACGAGAAACTGTAAGTAGAGATTTCTAAACGTCAAAAACTCATCACTAAGAGTTTAAAAACATAAAAGTACTATCTTAGAGTAAAATGATCATTTTACCCCTCTACTTATGGGAAAATGACCATTTTGACCCTAACTTAAGGATTTCACACCCTAACTCCAAAACTCCTCATGTAAATTTTATCCTAAAACAAATATCTAATTTGAAAAAAATTAAAACACATCACTACTAGGTGAGCCATGACAAGACCGAAACATACTTAGGCTAAATCCCTTGATTGTTGTTGTAATTCCATCAAACCTCATTTCTCATGTTTAAACCGAAATATTGCAATATGTAAAATCATATCCTATGATCAAGTAGCTTACTAACAAAATAAAAAAACTCACCTCACAAAATCACAAAACTTTTTAATACAAAACTTCAATTTTTTAAACCTTAAGCACAACCCTTGATTCTCAAGGTTTTATCTAATTTCAAAACAATTTCAAGAACTCCAAAAATCCAATAACATACTTCCAATACATTCATAGCATACTCCTAAGAACTAACATGCTTTGAATCATCAAGAAAAAACCTCAAAGATAACAAAAATCCAACTTGAAGCATTCGGCCTTAACACTTTCAACAAAACCAATTCCTATCTAGTTTGGTTTTATAGGAATTTTTTATCAAACCCTTTGATCCGAAACATAGCATGACATAAATCATAAATCAACATCATATGGTTAAAAATATGTCTTAGAATAAGTCTAAGCATTAAACTCAAGATCACATGGCCAAAATTAAATCAAAACATCACTCCACCCAAAAACCTCAAATACATGACTGAATTGAACCTCATCATGCATAAAACATTATATCTTTAAAACAACGACCAAAAATCCTCAAAATACATCCTATCATGTAAATCAAAGTCTTAGGATAATTATACAAAAATATAAAAGCCATTGGAGCATGCTTTCTAATAAAAATATTCAAGCTTACACAAAACCGAATCTGTTTTCAACCTTCCCATTTTCAACTTTTTGGGTCTAAGTCAAAATTTCATCAAAAGCTTATAACATGCTACTGATCTTCATCAATATTATAAATTAGCATGTTAACTATATTTCATAAAAAAATCAGACCAATATCTTGGCAATAACTTAGTCAAAATCATCAAAATATCACACATTATCCAGTTTATAGCCCAGAATGACCTCTTCATGCATAAACCAACATTTGACTCATTAAACGACCATGGACATCGATATAAACATACCAAAAGAAACTATACTCGAAGATGAAAACTTTTATGAAGGATACTTCATGAGAAAATACTTACAATTACTTCAAAAATTTCGTGCAAGGTATGCCAAAAAATCTACTCGAGAGCTTATCTAGTTTTCTCTCCAAGAAAAGAGTTGAAAATGACCAAATGAAAGGGGAAAGGTCGTGGACGATTCTTACACATCTGGAGGGTGATATGAGGGGTGTGAATGAAACTTATAGTGATGGTTGTGTCAGCCAAAACAAGGGACAAAACTATGGGCAATAGTGAATGGTTTTCAGCCAAAGAAGATTCCTTGTGTAGGGTGGTGTTGAGGTGGCTTTTGGCCTTCCCATCATGCACTGTTTGGGGAGGCTTTGGGCAGTTTTTGGACTGTCATGTTAGGGGTAAACTTCCTCCACAAGCCTTGTTTTGGTGACTCAATTTCGTGGTTCTTAATGAGCCTTAACCGAATGGGCTTCCATATAGGATTTCAATAGGGTTTGGTTGAGGTTTGGGTTGCTATCAAACCCAAATCTAATTTTCATTGGCCCAATAAAATTTTTGAGGTTTAAAATAAAATAATGATGTCATAAAATGAATTTCAGTGGTTAGTAACATGTGAAAGTGATTTAATCAAGTAATTAAATATAAACTAAAACTGGCTTCAATAAGGGTTTGGAGGCAAACTTTGGGGTTTGGAAAAACCATTTAGAGTTTTGGTTTCAACTAAACTTTTGGAGTTTCAATTGGATTCCAAGTATTTAGGACTGAAACCCTATTTGGTTTGGCACAAATTGGATGGTTGGATGGAATAATGTTTGGCTTAGGTGGCCTGATCACAAAACTTGATTTCCTTCATATTTTCATCTCATGGTTCCTCTTAGTGCCAAGTGTCTAATACTATTCACCAAATGTGGCTATATAACACCCCCACTTGAAAGGTCCATTAAGACTTGGCCTTAGCTTCCTTAATTAATCCTAGTTAGTGTAAGATGATGATTATATTTTTGGAAAACTTTTAGGGATAGTTTTTTAAAATTTAAGAATCACACTTTGGGTTTAGTTACAATTATTGGAAGATTTCTAGTATTTTATTTTTAGAATAACTACCACGAAACCAATAGTGGATGCTTGGCATTATTAGTGGGCTAAGCATAAAGGGCTAAGTATGGTTGGATTTAGGTGTAAGCCCAAGAGTGTTTAATTAAGGGCCTCAATCACTAAGGATGTGATGGGCTAAGAATAGGTGCCATAAGTCTAGACTCATTTGGATTTATAAGGATTTGGGCCCTTCTTGAAGAACCTTAGAAATTAGGCCCAAATGGTAGGCTTAAAACTTTTAGGGCTAACTTGGTGAGAGTGAAGGCCCTTTGACCCAACCTTAGAAAGACACGTTATTTGAACCCAAACTTGGTAGGCCTTTGAGGCCTTAGATGAGCTCTCAAATTTGGATATAAGATCCCTTCAATAACCGACACCATACTTTGGTTTCCCACATACACCATACCTTGGTTTCTCTCAAGTCTAAGTTGTGCCACACACCCCTAGGGTCCCCACCTAACCATGGCTAAGCTTCTAACTTGACTTAAGAAGCACTAATCACCTCACACAAGAGTAGTAACCTCTAAACCATGTTTTTAGCTTAATTTTTTTTTAATTTGAACTTTTTGGTTTTTATTAATGATTTTAATTTTTCTTAGACTAATTTAGAAGTTTAAACTTGACCCAACACATGTCAATAGAAGCAAAGCTATGTAAATGCCCAAATCACCACCAATCGACACCTAGGTGCACCTTCATGTGCATTGCACCAAATCAGCCTTTAACCCATGCCTTCTCCACCATTTTCTCAAGGAAAATTTCAATATTCACACCTCATCTCATCCCTTAAGACTCAGTTTTAGCAATGGACAAAATGGAAAAAAAAAACCAAGCTTAAAATCCAACCAATTCCTCAAGAACCTTAGTTGAAACCAAACCGAGTGACCTTGGGATTTTCTTGAATTTTCTGCTATTTGTTGAACCACTCAACACACCACCACCCCTTCCCTCCAATCCCTTATAAGTCCCTCAAATAATCATAAGATTTTGACCAGCATTCCCCCAAACAATTGTCAAGACTGATTGACAATGGCACATTGAACCACTTGGCAACTACCTCGCTTCATTCTCTTCTATGAGCTGCACACACATCATCACTTGGTAGCCAATCCCTCCAACTTCAACCACCTGAAAAGGCCATTAAGAAGTATCACCATACCTACACAACACAGCAATGGAGAAAGGACAAGAAGGTGAGGCAAGCAAGTGATGAAAGCTAGACAGTTTTTGAAGACCCTACCTGACGGCTGTGACGCTTCGATTCTCACGTATGGAAACGCAAGAATCGTGACGTCGGGATGATGACAGCACGGGTCATACATCCCAACGATAAGTGCTCAAGTATGTACAACATGCAAAAAGTACACAACAAAACGCAACAACGGATAAATTAAATAAGTCAACTAAGTACTAGAATTTTAAAGAAAAAGCTATCAAAATATAAGTATTACTGAAAATTATACAGTTATCCGTGAAATAAAGTAAAAAGCTAAATACATAGACAAAAGGGAAACAATTCTCATAATCTAAAAAGTGACCACATGTCACTCTTTCCGCGGAACCGATCCCACAGGCTCTTCGTCCTCATCTGCATCAATATCTACGATATCATAAAATGGTACTGCATGTAAGTAATAATCTAAATAACTCATGAGATAAAAATGTATTAATGCAACCAACAATTATGTATGCATATAATGAAATATGCATTAGACCCAAAATATCATTTTCTCCAAAAGTGAATATTTTCCAATGCACACCAAAATTCCATTTTAGCCCAAAAATAATAATCTATCATTTTTCCAGAAAATTATTCACATAAAATCCACCATTTATTGGACATTGTAGGCAGAAATCATAGGCCGGACTCTACTACCATCCCTACCATATGCACCGTAAGCAGGAATCACAGGCGAAATTCTACCACCATCCCTGCCGTGTACACCGTAGGCAAGAATCACAGGCGAGACTCTATTACTATCCCTGCTTACCACCATCCAAACAGTTCTTTTTCACACAAAGGGTACCTATCAGAGCACTATATGTGGGAATCATAGGTAGGACTCTATCACCATCGCTGCTTACCACCATCCCTACCGCATGTACCGTAGGTGGGAATTAAAGGTGGGACTATACCACTATCCCTGTTTACTACCATCCCTACAGTTTCTTTTTCTTTCTCTCAAACCAATCAATCCAATCATTTCAAACATACTCAAAATCATCTCTCACATGAAAACTAAGTTTTCAAATATACACATGAACATGTATGCAATTATGTAAAAATTCAGTTTCATTTACAAACATGAACATGCGTACAAATGCATTGTATATGACACAACACAAATATTCAACAGCCAACAAAACCCAACATAATCTAATCATACAATAACTCCATCCCCCAATACAACCTACCCCCTTATTCCTTGGACTCAGCCCGGTACAACTAACTAGTTCATAATGAATTTGAGTTAGTGCAAAAATACATTTAAATTTCAAAAGTTCTTTGGAAAAATACTTACAGTGTTATAATATACTTTTTGAAGGACCACGGAGATGTTAGAAGTGGCAGCACAACAACCAAACAGTGCAAAATGCACTATGGCCATGGGTCTCAAAATGTTAGATTTTGAACGGGGACAAACGAAGACTTGAGATTACTAGGAAAGGACTTAGGGGTATTGGTAAAGCTAATGGTGGCAGTGGTTGGCCGTAGGCGGCGGTTAGAGTCCAAAACACTCAAATCGGAGAATGAGTTAGAGTGGCTTTAAGGGTGATGGATCGGAGCTAAGGATAGGTGTGTTAGGTAGCTGGGAGGCCATCGGTATTGTGGTGAAAATATGGTGGCTGATGGTGGCACGATGGCAGCGCTGGAATGCAAAGAAGGCTGCGGCTTGAAGCAGTGCGTGGGGACAAATGGCGGCGAGAGAGGAGATGAAAATGGAGGGGTGAGGTCGCCGGCCTGAGGGGAGAAGAATGGGAGGGGCGGTGACAGACACGGATGGCGCACGGCGATACTAGGGGTGGTCAAAGGAAACGGACGGGAAGAGAGGGAGGGGCTGTCGTGCGCGGGAGAGAGAGCAGAGGAAAATAAAGAGAAAAAGAAAGAGAATAAGGAAAGAAAAAGAGGGGAAAGAAAAGTGAGAGAAAGAAATAATGTCCAATCCTCACAACTTGTGTCACAAAATTGATCCAACAAAAAGAATTTCAAAACAGGAAGTTGAATAAATAATTTAAATGCAGTAACTAGCTAAAATAAAATAATAATAAAACTCCAACAACATAATAATCTTAAAGCCCACAAATGACTAATTTAAATTAAAGAGTAATTTAAATGCAAAAAAATAATTAATATTAAGAGAGCATATCAAAATAAATTTCATAACTTAAAAATCATAAAAATAAAGCAACAAGAAATCCAATAATTTTAAAACTAAAGAAATAATATTTAAATTAATTAAAATAATCTTTCAATTAAAATACACTAAAATATGGGGTATCACAACGGCAATGTAGCATGACCTCACTTACATTTTTGCATTTTTGTTTTTAAATTTCATACACTATGGCAGCTCCTGCACCCACATAACACAAGGAAGCACCTAAATATAGAAATAATGAAGTGTTTGAACACTATTCTCCTGCACAAGTGATGACACAAGCTGAAACTTGCATCACCACACTCCACTGCCCACATCAACCAATCCCAAGCCCCTTCTTCATCCAAAGCAAATGTCCCCCACCCTTCTTGAAGCCTATAAATACCTACCTCATCTCCTCATTTTCCTATACCACTCCTCTATGCCTTCTCTTGAGTCTTGATAGCACTTCTCCCCTTAATGTTCAAATAGAGTGAAACCGAGTGAGTTTGTGAGAGTTCTTGGGAGAGATTGTGTTGGGAGCTCAAAGGGCCACGAATTTTATAAGTAACCTTGCTCTAATATTTTTTTAGCATTAGCATAGCATGTTGAGCATTAATTTATGCCAATGGAATGAAGTTTAATTGAGTTTAGTTTAGGTTTACCATGCTAAGTTCAAAACTAGGTTAAATGGGAAGTTTTGAATGCAAATATTGTTTTGAGTTGAATTTTTAGCTATGACATGTCTTAATATAATTTTATATGATTCAATAATTTCTTAGAATAAATTTTTAAGGTTTAAATTTGAGGTTGAAAGCATGCCATGATAGGTTTTAAATTCATATTTTGTGTTGATCATCAAGCATGTTTCGATTTTGCTTAATTTAAGTTTAATTCATGAAGTTTTGATTAATTTGCTTAGGGTTGAATAATGAGAAGTTAGAAAAGCCGTGTGATTGTGATAATAATGAAAATGCATGATTTAATTAGGTTCTAAATATTTCCTCAGCAAATAAAAGCTAGAAACATAATGCATATGCTTAATAGATGTTTTAGTGGTAATTTGGCCTTAATCCCTGTTTAAGTGTTGGGATGAACTTGTAAGACTTAAGCCTAAGTTTTTAATTTATCCCTAAGGTTATAATTATAGTTGGCATTTGATGAATTTGAGTACACATGCATCCATAGAAGATTTATAGATGAAATCACACATAGGCATTAAAAGGATGCATGCCACGGGTTGGGTAAGTTTGACATAGTTGTGCTTTGAATCTTACAATTCTAAGGCATAGATGATTTTAGAACATAGAAAATATGAGTTTTGTGAAATTTAGTGATTTTAAGAGCTCATTTGGAAATAGTAAAAATTTAAGGCCTTAGTGGCAATTTTGAAAAGTTTAGGGTTAGTTTTGGAAATATTAATTCTTGAACCCTTTTGATTTTGAACGCCATCTTTAGAAGTTTAAATCCTAACTTTGAATAACTTTGTTTACAGCCGCATCAATTTTCTAACTCAGAAAGTTTGTAAATTGGCCCCTAACTTACACTTTGATAATTTATTTATGATTTATTGATAAATGCCACATTCATGATATAAATGTCATTTGAGCATGAAACATTATATTATATGATACATTGAGTAGATGAATACTTGCTTACATGACATGTGCAATTTTCATCATTTGAGAATGTTATACAAAATTTGTCATTTTCGCGTGAAGCATACTTATAAACACGTCATAAAAATATTTTCAAGCATAGTATGAAAACTTAATTTCTGCCATGACCTCAAAGGCTATAATAAGAAATTATTCTAGTGGAACTCTTTTGTCCACTATGAAGTGAGTAAAAATGGAGTAGTAACCCTTAGGTGGACGAAAAACAGTCAACAAGTTTCGAATAGATTCTTTTTAAATAATACCATAGCGAAGTCAAATTTTATGGCACTTAAGGGTTGTATATGTTATGATATTATGATGTCAATGATGTTATGTTACCAATGCATTGAGAATGAGTCTGCAGACAACATGAGTTGTATTACGATTACTAGCAAGTACTCACAGTGCATATGAAGAACTGTGATAATATCATACGTTATGATGTTAATGTTAATGATGGCTTAATGATGATGAAATGTTATTTTTTTTTAGTTAAATTGAAAAATTTTCTTTGTAAGAATGTGCATCAATGTTTTTTCTGAAAATGTTGAGGAATATGAATAAGAGACAAATACTAATTTTCTGCATTGCACGCATTTCATATTATCATGCATAATTTATCGTTGTGCATGTTGGTTGTTAACTTACTGAGATTTTAAGGAATCTCACTATGGTAGTCCCATTACTATTTTCCCCCGAAAATGTAGAAGTTTTATCAGGACCAGGCGAAGACGGACAGGATGGACTGATGGATCCGATTGATTGAAGAGGAACCAGACCTCGATTGAAGATTAGACATTATTTTGATGTTCATAGCTTTAACTCTACATACTTTAGAGCATATAAAAGAGTTGATCTAACAATTGAGACTTGTTATCTTAAGTATATTGTATTAAGGATATGCTATCTTTAAGTTTGAACTTTTGATGGTTATTAATGCTATTGTGATGTTTTAGTTCATTATGGCATGAGTTATATTTAGTCACTCTTATTCCGCTGTGATTATTTCAAATTGTTAGTTACATTCTAGGATGTATTATATAATAATTGTCATGAATGGGGGTATGTAATTTTGTGTTGCATGTCCCAGTGCTCTAAGTCTCTACTTCATCCTAAGTAGAGGTTTGGGGGCAATCACAGGCTAAGATCTTATCAAATATCGAAATAAAACCTCCCTAACCTAATTTGGACATTCTACACTATGATTTTGAAAACATTACTCTAGGTGCTAACATCGAAATTACTATTTACTCTGAAAATAGTGAAAAATAACTTTGCACTGTAAAATTCTAAGTATTAATACTATCATCAAAGTGCAAATTTTTTATCAAAATTCAACTCCGAAATCCCTTAAAATAATCAAAACACATTTTCGAACAAGTGTTATTCCGAAAATCGAAAATGGTTTTAGTGTGCCATAAACTCCTAAATATTCATATGAAACTAGTGGCATAGATGTTTCTTATTGTCACCCTTCTAAGTACCTCAAATAAATAAAATCTCATTTGTGGCACCATAGTCAATAGCAAAACTGACTACACTGACAGATTAAAACCTATGCGATTGGGTTAGTTTATGAAAACTTTTGGATTTTTACGAGGTTCCTAAAATCTAAAAAAATTCCTCTGTAAAATTTTTGACGGGCTATTACAATCATTATCGTGTCCCTATAACTTAATAATATTGATCTTTTTCATAGATGAGACTATTTGAGGAAAAAGATGACAAATCTTGATGACAAATACATGAATTATGCTCTGTTTTTCGCTCACATGAAACTATTTATACTCATAAATATTCTTGTTAACACTATTTAGACCCATGTAAGATTCTCACCGAAAGTAATCGATGAATTATTTGAAACTGTTTTATACATAATTTTAAATGTTTGAATTCTTTATTAACGAAAATAACCGATTTTCAATTTTCATGAATTACCTGATTCACTGAACCAACCTTTTCTCAATTCTGAATCAGATTCTAAATTTCTTTTTTAAACTAATATTCATTCATCAATTATGGATAGTATCAATACATTATTTCTCCAAAAGAATACAATTTTTTAATGAAATCTCGACACTCTTTTATCTATACTACCTCCCCTTCACAGGATAATGCCTCTTTAGCAATTAAATGAGTTGCATTGTTACCTTCACGTGAGTCAATCTGACAAACCATTGTTGTCTGCCCTTTTATAACATTTCATGTCTTCAATAAGGTAGCCATGCTCGGACCAATTTTCTCTTGGGCTATTAACATCATCAATTACTAATTTTGCATCACCTTAAAAAACCACTACATGTAGACCAAATTTTGTACTCAAAACCACAACTCTCCATAGGGCTTTTATTTCTGCTACATGTGGTGTTGGTACTGCTTCTTCATTTCGACAAAGAGGTTGCAATTACTCTCCCTACTAATCCCTTATAATGACACTAAATGCTATCTAGAGTTGCATCATAATTAACCTTACAGACATTTTCAATTGGCTTCTACCACTTAACAGCTTTGTCTACCCTTCCAAGTTTATTATTTTGCTTGATCAATATGTTCTATGCTTGTTTAAACTCTTTTAACTCATTGTGTGCCTCAATAATTAATGATCTCAGGCTCTCAAACTTCTGTTCAAAGATATTTGCTCATTCTGTGCCAAATTCTTCTAAACAATACAACAACCTCCTCCACTTCATGTTGTTTTAGTCTGCTCACCAAGTTCTCCCATATGCTGAAAAAATTATCCTCATTGCTACTCCATTTATGAATTGGACTTTGGGTTTCAGCCCACATATTAGTGGAAGCAACACAACTCCATAGAGTATGGCAATTGGTTTCCTCCATTGTCTCATAAATAGGACAATTAGCACTATTTGTTATCTTTCTCATGAACAACTTCCTTTTAGATGGAAGAGCATCATTCACTACCTTCCAAGTAAATACTTTGACCCCATTTGACACATTAGATCCCAGATTTTCTTCCACGCTATAGAGTCACCCTTACTACCTGATGATTCTCCTCTCTCTCTACTTCTACTTCTCTTGTTAACTTCCAAATAGAATGCACTCTTAACTGAGAAAAGACCATTTTTTGTAGGAACCCAAATCAAATTATCATCCAATCCCAATCTACTGGAAGGGAAACTACAAATGATACCTGCCTCTATTTCATCAAATATTTCATTAATTAAATCCTTCTCCTAGCATCCTTCTTCACTATCTATAAGCTCCTTCAATTTGGCTTCCTTTTTGAGAACTTTCACTGGAGATTGCACACTGAATGTACATGGTATAGGCAACCACTTATCTCTCCAAATATTTATTTTGTTACTATTCCCTATTCTCCACCTTAATCCTTCTTTAAGTAAATTTCTAGAACCCCAAATACTCCTCAATATTTGTGAAGGACATGCTCATGGCTTTGCTTCCTGGATAGTACCTCCTTTTTAGTACTTTTCCTTCACAATTCTAACTTTAAAAGAAGGATTTGTAAGAAGTCTCCAACATTGCTTAGCCAACATAACTTGGTTAAAACAATCAATATCCCTAAACCATATCCCTCATTCAGCTTTTAAATTGCCCATTTGATCCCACCTCTTCCATTGAATCTTTTTTTCTTGATTCATATGACCCCACTAAAATCTTGCCATTATATTAGAGATTTCTTTACTTAATTGCTTTGGATATTTAAACACACTCATAGCATACGTAGGTATAGTTTGAATCATATCTTTAATGAGAATCTCCTTACTTGCTTGGGTTAGAAAATTATTCTAAATATGCACTTTATTCCATACTCTTTCTTTTATCCCTCTAAAGGCCTAATATTTTGACTTCCCAACCATTGAGGGCAATCCTAGGTATTTTCAAAATCTCCACTATAACAATCTGACCCAAAATTCATTAAGGATGAAAGATGGATAAATTATTGGACTCAAAATAGGTTTAATGGGCCATATTGGTTAAGCCACAAGCTAATTTTATTGAAATTTAGTTAGCTCCAAAATTTTATTTTAAAATTGCTACGGTGTAGTTGATGATTTTGGAGAATATCTATGAACCAATATTATAAAAGCCAAGTTAGACTAGTCGGGTAAATTTTTAGGAAAGACCCCGAGCCCATAATTTATTGTGGTAGATTATAATAGTTTTATTGGGCAAAATTGGACAAAAGCCTATTTAATATTTTATCGAGTCCATGCACGACTAAAGCCGCTAGGCCCACTGCCTCAAGCCTCTATCTTACAGTACTGTAAACCCCCATCCCCAACCACTGTAAACCGCCAACAATCAAGCCCTTATTTTAGGCAACCCAAAACATAGCAGCAAGCATGCACCATGTGAGCCACAAAGCCACGACCAACGTCATCCGTTCGACCACCACACAGCCATCGTGAGACTCACTTTGCACCACCAAGCCCACATAACCCAATGGCCTAACCACCAAGTAGTTGCATGAAAGAATCCCCACGCACAACAGTTTGCGTCAGGGAGCCATGAAGCCGAAGCTCTAGAAACAACCACAGAAGTGATGATGAAAGCCTCACATTATCCTAGATTGCCCTTAAAAACCATTTGCCGTGTAGCTATCTTGTCAGGTTTTTGAATCCTTTTAAGTGTATTTACCAAGATGACCTTGATTTTTTAGATTGGCTAAACTCTAATGGACTTTTGTTGTAGTGAGGCTTATTCAAATTTCAACTTGAGTTTTAATAGGCTTAAATTAATTATTTTAGAAACTATTTTTAAATTGGACTTACTTTACTTCAAATAAGTCTAGAAACTTTATTTTACAGAAATAATTTAGAGTTTAAATATATTAGTTGGAGAAATGAAGTGGATATCGATGAATTTGGGAAGTGATGGCATTTTAGGGTTACAAGAAGTTTAGATTTTTAAGAAAATAGGTTATTTTAGTATTTCAGGCTTAAATATCAAAATACGTGTTTAATTATAGATTTCAATAAGTTACATGTCTATTTTATAGGTGACGATTGATATTCATTTGGTACAGTTGTGAAAAAATTCAGAAAAGTTAGAAAGTCCAGTTAAGCGGGATTCCTATACTAGACTTGGCATAAAAAGAAATGAACTAAGGTTGATTTATGAAAAATATGCATTCTTGTTACAAAAAGAAAATTTGAAACAACCTCAGTCATTTTTTTCTGCATCACTTATTGTATCTGAATAAGAAAATAAAAATATTTTTTTTCATGACTGGTGTAGACATGAGCCAAATTTTGGCATTCTATTTTCAGAACTTTGCAAAAAAAATGAATATGAAATCGGAAAATTTTTGCCTAATTATGTGAAGATGCTCTGAATCTATTTTGATAATGTGAAGATGATATGATTCTGTTTAGTACTCTATATTGATATGATGTGGTATCTGAAAACCTTTGACATGACATTCTGATTCTATATTTGGTTCTGTTTTTGCTTTGCTCTGACCTTACCATGAGCATAAAACTGTGGCCCCTATTATATGGTTGGTACCAACAACTCTGTTTTTTTAGTGTACCTACTTTGAAAACAAAGTGATTTTTCTGCGTAATTTTTCCTATGTGCACACTTGGGGCTTCTAAAATGACAAGGGAAGTTCATATTCTGATACTGCCTGGTTTGGCCAAAAGGGATAGCATAATCCTACTACGGGGGTTAAACATAGTCTTTGTTATGATATAATGATCTGATATAATATGATATGATATGATATGATAAGATGATGATGTTCAGTTATGCTATACCAAAGGAATTTTGAATATGAACATTTTGAATTGTCGCTTTGATATTTTGATAATATGTTTTGGATCTGCATTATGAAGTTAAAATGTTTTATTCTGCATTCTGAACTCTGTAAAATTGTTTCTATTTACATACTAGTATATGTTTTTTGTTTACTGAGTTGTTGATAACTCACCCTTTATCTCCAAAATATTTTCAGATGTTTTGGATGTTTCAACTAAGAATCAAGAATAAAAAGTATGGGTAAGACTATGTGAGCATAGTAGATTAAGTACAAATAGGGTACTTTGATCATTGGAGAGTTTATTCAGTAGTTTGTTTTGCTATGCTATCTTGGTATTTTAGAAGGTTGACGTTTATTTTGAGACTTTGTGGTGCTCCTAGTAATTATTTTGGAGTAGTTGGTTTAAAACAAAGAGATATATGTGTAATTGGGGGTGAAAACCAAAATAATCGATTCGATTTTTCCCAAAAAGGGAACTAACCGACTTGCAATTTTTGTGGTGGTGAAACCAACCGAATCGAACTAATGTGGGATGGGATTAGGGGTGAAAACCGAACCGATCGACTTGTAGTTTTTGTAGTGGTGAAACCGACCAAACCGGCCGAATGTGGGAAGGGATACCGGCCGGACCGGTTCATCGGTCTATTGTTGATTTGGGCCATTTTTTGGGCTTATTTTTTAGACACTATTTCTAGATCACTTTGGGCCTTTTTGGGATTGCTTTAAACTCTTAGGTTATATTTGGTAATTAAGATGAGACACAAAATTCTCATCTTATCTCATCTCATCATTACAATGTTTTTAAAATTTTTACACAAAATATAATAAACAATTCAACTTTTTCAAATCACAATTTAACTTTTTCAAATTCCAAAACAATCATACTATTAAAAGATAATATTTTAAACTTTCATCTAAAATTAAAAATTCTCATTTTACTTTCCAAGCATAACAGTTTACTTTAAACTATTTCTACATTTAAGCTTCATTTTTATTTTAATATCATTTGTAATGTTATGAATAAAAATAAATAAATTAACAATAAATATTACTTACTATAACTATAATACTAATACTATAACTATAATACTAATACTAACTATATTATATTATTACTTACTACATAATTTACAGAAATAAAAATAACTTCACTAGATGTTTACTATTTAGTATTACATATTATAAATAAGGACAAATTTCTTTAAACATAGCAACAATGCAGAAAAAAAAAACATAGATAAATGACAACAAATTGAGAATGATCTTCATGTTTACTGCTTTAGCCTTCAATTTTTAATAGTTGTCACGTTTGATTGTGCATCCAACTCTATATACAAACATTAATAAATAATAAGAATAAAACATCAAATGTTAGTGAATTTGGTTTATGAAAAATTTGAAAATTAAATTACAATAAAAACAAAGAAAACATTACCCGATTCTACTACGAAGCACTCCACATTATCCGTAACCTCTTGGATATCAATTGTTGTTGACAGATGCCTTAACCAATTTTGAGCACAAATAAGTGCTTCAATGGTTCTCTGAGCCAACGAACTCCAAAAAGGATCAAGTACATGACCTTCCGTACTAAATGCTGACTTGGATGCAACCGTGGAAACAAGCATAGCAAACAAGTCTCGTGTAATCCTCGCAAGTATAAGATAGTTAGGCTCATTAATTTTTCACCAAATCAACAAGTCAACCAATGGGCTAAGTGACCCCACAACCATCTGATAAATACTGATACATTTATGTTTTGGAAATAGTAGATCTCATAGCAGAAGATGCTTTATATCGCTCATAGAATCATTTTGTCTCACATTTGCTATGTGCCCAGGTACTCGTGGTGGAACCGAATGTAGCATTATACTCCACATAAAAATATCCTAATACCTATCTCACACTTGATACCAACTCCTCAGTATGAAACTCATCATGAATTTTTTTTCAAGTAGAAAGTAAGAAGCCTTAATTTGCTTCGTGGATCAAGCACAACTGCAATCAACATGAACAAGTTCATCCTATCTAATGACTCTCAATACTTATCATATTTTGTTCTCATATTTACGAACATGCTCGTCAAACAACTATAAGTATCAACTCATTTTGGAGAATACAAATCTCTAGAAAATTGGTGTTGACTGTCACATATTAAGACCCAGAAAATCTATTAGTGGCGTCATAAAACATTTCTAAAAACTTAACAAACACCTGCTTTGTCTCCCACTCCTTAGCTTTAGGATGCCCCATGTGCCCATCATCAAAGTAAGAGAGCAAATTATAATCATCACTCTCCATTCCCTTGAAAGCCTTCTCAAACTTCTCAACTATCTCCAACATCATGTAGATTGAGTTCCATCATGTCTGTGTATCAAAATACAACATTTTATTGCAATCAATTTTTTTCTTTTTCTACACATCTCTTAAACTTGTCTAATCTTGTGGGAGATGAGTGCACATATCTAACTGCATTTCTAACCATTGTGATGGTGTCATTGCACTCATTCAAACCCTTATTCATAATAAGGTTCAAGATATGATCACAACATCTCATGTGCATATACTTTCCTCCCAACACATTCCCCGTAAAAAACTATTTCAAATATGAAATTACATTATCATTTGAACTTGTATTATCAAAAGTTATAGTAAATATTCTATTAATGCCTCAATCAAGCAAGCATGACTCTACATATCTCCTAATAGTATCCCCTCGATGATTAGTGTTTAAACAAAAATTAATAATTTTTTTCCTGTAATTTCCAATCCTTATCAATGAAGTGTGTAGTTAGGCACATATAATTCAAATTCTGTACCTATGTCCATATATCGATCGTCAACGAAATCATCATGCCACTATCTATAAGCACTTTTTTAAGTTTTCCCTTTTCTAATTCATACAATTTCATAAATTCTCTTACAACTGTGACACGACATGACACTTTAAACTGAAATTCAAGAGACCGACACACTTTTTTAAATACATGTCCTTCAATAACTCTAAATGGAAACACACCGATAATTATCATCTCTGCAATCTCTAACCTCACAGCCTCTTCACTATATTTGTGGGTTACAAAACTCCTTAATGTACTACCATCACTCTTTCCATGCCTTTCCTCATGTGTTGCCTCACCTGTATTTGGTACCTATCGAAAGCCTTACTATGAGGATTTTTAGGATATGAAAGCAAATGGTTTTGCATTGTTGAAGTTTCATTCCTCTCTGAGTGGTAAGCATACATTTTGCCATAATAATTACATTTAGCCTTTGGATCATCAAAGGACAACCCTCCAGCTTCATAAAATGGTCTCATACAATCGATGGATCCTTCTTTTTCCGTTTCTTAGGTAATCGAAAAGTACAACTAGTAGGGGCACTAGGGGTTTTGATGTTTGGGTCTCCTTCAAATCATCTCTCAAGTTAATTGGTTCATTTGAATCAACATCAATTAGAGTCGACGAAGAATCCATCTAATTTATAAAACAAAATATAAATGTTACATGTATATTATACATAGTGCATAATACAAATTATAATTACAATTAGAATATCATAATTTAACAATAATAATTTTTTTTCATGCAAAACATATTAAGAACTATAAGTAAGAAGTAAGAACACTCACAATGATAGACTGATAGTAGAATAGATCTCGGATTAATGTTCACAGCCCCAAGAATGTGCTCCAAATTTTTTATAGATTTAGGCTAGATTTACTCATTTACATATGCACAGTGACACAGATTTAGACTTTAATGTACACACAAATTTACGCAGATTAGTTATCAGTCTTAGACTCTTAGCAATCAGGGCATGAAAATAATCATGGATTTGTATAAGTACGTAGGTAGTTAATCCTAATTATTTTGGGTCGAACTCATTATTTGTAATTTTGTATTAGTGAACGTAGATCATGAAAATAACTATTTTGAGTGAACATAAATCACAAATCAACTACCTCCGTCGATAGACAACTAATAATTCACAAATCACAAATAATTCAACACACAAAATCAGTGAAATAAGAACCACACACAAATCACAACCACACATAAATAATCTAGATTAATTAAAGTAGATGGACAACTAGATGCAAGTCTTAACCCTAACTCAGAAACGTTTGCGTCGTTTACTTTATTTTTTTTTCATACGATTTAAAACAAAATGATACCGTTTCATTTGAAATTGCGTCATTTTGTAGCAAAACAATATAATATATATATATATATATATATGTATTATTGGCCAGTTTGGCAATTTTTACCTAGTTCAAACCCGGACCAAATTGGTCGACATCTGTTTTGGTTCTTTTCTACAGTCGGCTGACTGGTTCTCTATCGGTTTCGGCCAGTTCGGCCGGTCTCCGTCAGCAACGGTTAGTCCGGCCAGTTCCTGTTCACCCTATGTGTAATTAAGAAATTTGAGTTTATATATGTACTGTGAGATATGATTTTAGGTGATAGTTAGTAACTCTCCGACCCATCTAGGACCGGGGCATTACATTCACTCAACCTGGTGCTTGATTCTCTACCTTTTGATTCTTTATATCCAACTTAGTATCTTTGCTAAAGAAGATATTAGTTTTCTGCATATTCATACTTTGACCTGAGGCTTCTTTGTATTGTTTCAACATTTGTGCTACATTCATCCACTTCTGTATATTGGCTCTACAAAACAATATGTAATCATTTGCAAAAAGAAGATGATTAATCTTTGTTCCTCCTTTTGTCACTAATATGACTTGAATATCACTTCAAGCTTCTGAAAAATCTATCAAAGCACAAAGCCTTTATGCACACAAGAGAAAAAGGTAAAGAAATAAATGATCTGCTTGCCTTAATACCCTTGTAGGGATGATCACTTTACCTTGGTGTCCATTAACCAACACTGAATATTGTAATGTAGAAACACACTGCATTATTAAACTCACCCACTTTTGTCCAAAATCCATATATATATTGCAAACATATATATATATATATATATATATATATATATATCTACCTTAGTTATATAAGTGGCTATCTTGTATGAACAGTAACTTTCACTCACTAATTTCTTTCCAAGAATGTCCCTCATTTTTCAGTAAATTCCCATTTTCTGCTTGTTTCTAACCCCTGTTGCCTTTTCTTTTCTCGTTCAGTTCGGCCTTCAGCCATTTCTTCATCCCAAAGATTTCTAAATTACCTACTATATTCACTGTTATAATCTTTTATTCCCTCACAATATCTCACCCTCAGTTTTCAACATCCAACAAGCAAGCCCCACTTGAAAATCTAATTATTCTTCACAACAAAAAACCTGAAATCAACTCTCTCAAAAGCCACCATAGCTCTCTCTCTCTCTCTCTCTCTTTCTAAGCCATGACACCCATGATTTCCAGCCACACAACAGAGCCTTGTACAAGAAAAAAAACCCCTATAAACCACTCCACAAAGCAACCATAATCTTCCTTTCCACCAACCCACCTTGTTGGAATCAGTCACCGAAGAAACGAAGGAGAAGTCGGAACAACACTCGATAAGTCAGAAACTGCTGACTTTGACTTTATCCACTCAGATCCACCACACACGACATCTCTTTCTTCTTGATAAGACCCAACTGATTTCTCCCTTTCTTTTCTTCTGTGTTTCCTCAATCAAGTGATGAAAACAAAATTGATCTTTATTCCACTAGAAACTGGTGCCGTTGTTAATCTCGCCTCAAACACCTGGAATCCACTACCCTCTGCCCTTCTCAACCAGCTAGCACCATCTGCCGTCACACCTCCATTTTCACCTGGTGAGCTTTGAACCCCATTGTCGCACGACTTTCCCTTCTCCAGTGAAGGTGTTTTGGTTCTTTTGGGCCTGGTTTGAATGTTGAAAGTCTCTCATCTCAATATCCAAACACCACAAATACAAACACTTTTTAATTTCAAATATTCAACTTTTTGATCTAATTATTACAACTTTCATAAACTTCTACGCAAAACACAAAAAATAATTCAAAATTTTCAAATCCCAAAATAAAAATAATATTAAAAAATTATATTCTAATAATATTTTAATCTTATAATATTTTTATTCAGTTTTTTCTCCTTCATTTCTCAAAACCTCACAAAACGTCTCAACTCAAGCATTTCATTACTATTCACTATTCACAAACCATTTAACTACTATTTAGACATTATCTTATATCATCTCACTATCCAAACCAAACCTTACTAAGTTACGTTATGTTTCATATTTCCCATTTTGATTTTCAACTTTCCTAAAAAGTGCATGCATGCTTTTTGTTATTACAAAAACACCCTTCAACCCATGACCCTTAGAATTCCGTAGAAGCCTCTTGAAGAATCCTTTTGACCAATTACGTTTGTGCCTTAAGTGTACATGGCAAGTCATATTTAACCTTGGGTCATATACGTGGGCTGTGCTTGGATTTTGAATGGGACTAGTGTTTTTAAATTAGTTTGGTTCTGAATGTATGTTACATAAAACCACTATGCTATACTTCACCTGGGTTTTGTTTATTGAATAAATATGTAGCCAATAGACCTATTTTTTTATTTTTTATTTTTTTTACGGATTTAAGCATATTTCAAAGTATAGTACTAACCATTAAATTTATGATTAGCGGAGTCTGTTTATTTTCATTGTTTATTTTGTTAGATTTTTTATAAAATTATTATGTTATACCTTAAATAAAAAATCATAGAATATGTTATGAATTTTAAATAATATTAATTACTATCTATTAGTCTTAGTATAATTGAACATTTATTAAGTTTGATTTATTAATTTTGAAATTTCTTGCGTAGCTATATTTACGTAAGTACGAGACATCCTAACCTTAGGGAAGAAGGTGTTACAAATGTGGTATCAGAGCCAAGGTCGAGAGATTCTACAGACTTTCTAAAAAAAATATTTATTTAATTTTAGGATAATGCCACTTAAGATGCTCCTGGCCCGCTTGAGAGTTATTGGAATGTTTCAGATCAAGATAGAATGCTTATTAGCTCTCAATCGATAGCACTATGATGTTATTACTGTTCTCAAAATACCAATTAATGCTTATTATAATACTTTACCTCAGGACATGGTTGGCACTAGAAACAATTATGGATCTAGCCAGAATGATAACCCTGAGGCTCTTGTAGTGGCAGCATCCCAATTTTTCCAATTGATGGCTAGCAATCAGTTTCCTGCACCTAGAGCCCCGCAAGTCGAATGTACTTTAGAACAATTCTCTCGTTAGCATCCCCATACCTTCAAAGGCAGGACAAATGCTATGGATGCAAATAGCTGGATTGAATGTTTGGAACAGATCTTTAAGGCACTTTTCTGCATGGATGAACACAAGGTGATTTATGCAACTTACAACTTAATAGACCTGGCAAAAAAATGGTGAAAGTCAACACGTTCACTCCTACAAATTGAGCTAGGAGAAGGAGTCCCCATCACTTGGGAGCGCTTTAAGGAGGTCTTTCTAAATCGCTTCTTTCTGTAGACACTTAGGGAATCTAGAGCTATGAACCAGGGGACAATGACTATAGACCAATATGCTGCCAAGTTCATAGAGCTGTCCCGTTTCGCCAGTTACTTAATTCCAAATAAGGAAAAAAAATTGAAAAGTTCGAGCGTGGTCTGAATTGTAGTATTAGAGAGCGTATATGTGCTCTTAGGATTTGTAACTTTTCCAAACTGGTTACCTGAGTAGGCGGGCTAGGCTTTGATGGAGCAATTGGATTTAGTTCGAGACTTTAATTATTTATTTAGTTTGATTTATTAATTATGAAATCTCTTGTTTGGCTATATTTACATAATCACGTGACATCCTTAACCTTAGGGAAAGGAAAAAAATATTCACATTTAAAATATAATTCACGGTTTAAACAAATTATAAACTATATATTTAATATATGGACTATATTGTATAAGGTGTGTGAGCACTTATGTAGAAGTAAGAAGAGAGCAAAAAACTATGAACATCAATATATCCGAAACAACTATGGTTTAAACACGTATGTTCACCAATTTAAAGCTATTTTTTTATAAACTTCATATTATTATGTTAACTTGGTTATATTTTTCTATAATTCATTGTCTCTATTTGTTCATTTAAAAAATATGAGGCATTGCAAAAATGAAAACGGTTTATACCTAGAGATCTATTTAAGAAAGAACCTTACCAATTACATTTAATTACTTCACAAAAATTTACTTAGCTTAACAGTTAATTAGTTTATACCTTCTCATTAATTTATGTAGGACCATCTACCATATTTTCAAAATATTGCAGCACCAATTTGAGAAAAGGAATGGATCATCCATCTTGGTGCATAAGTAAATCAACTTTGACAGTAGTGTCAAAAGAAATTCAGCATCCTATCCATCAACCCCGTCACTGAAACAACAACATAAACCCTTAAAATCTATTTCATCAAAATTCTCAGCATTGTAGTTATATAACTAGATAAAACACTGACATGGCATGTATTGTTGGTTGAAAAAAATGTTACCTAAATTCATATAGTTCGCTTATTCACTAAATTGTCACTTCTCTTAACTTAGTATTAGGTTTATTTTAACTTGTACAAATCTATGATTTGTTTCAATTTTGTATGAATTTCAATTCTCATTTTATTGTTCTTTGTGGAGTGACAGATAGACAGGTAAGATCTAATTTACTAACATATATGTAAGTTTGTCCAATATAGGCACTTATTACATATCATAATTATATTTATTAATCTATTTTTTATTTTATTATTTATTTTTACAAGAAACTTTAAATTTTAAAAATAATTTTTATATTTTTATAATGAGTACACGTGCATTGGAAGTTGTGCCCTTATGAAACATGCTCATAAATTTATGAGCACACAAATAAACGTGTCCGGACTCCGAATATGAAATACCTAAGCCTCATTCTCAATTAGAATAAACCCGCTACCAAACAAATGACGGTGTTGCCTTAAATCACAGTGTTCCCCTAAAACCCCACTGACAAACAGAGAGACCGGAAGCGCAAGGACACTGCCTCGGCAGCTATTAGCACTACCTGCTCATGTTCTCATCGCGTATTGATATACCAACTTTCATATATTGGATTTAACAACAATGATATCCTCCATAGGTTGGTTACCCAAAGGGGCGACAAAGCCCGTGCCCTCAGTGGCCGGCCCTCCTTCCAAAGAAGAAATCGAAGTCCGTCGCTTTTGATCGAAGGTCAGTTCTTTTAATGGCGTTGAAATAGATATTTCTGCAGCTTAATCGTTTCTTTAATAGCCAAGCCTTACGTGAATTGGGGTTCAATGATTTTATCTGTCTTTATGATATTACTTGGGCCTTCTTGAAAAAAAAAAGAGGAATATAAGATATGGGATGTAGCTGCTGGAAAATGTAATATTACCATGGAACATCATACAGACAAGGTCAGAATTTCTTTTTTGACAAGTAAACAGACAAGGTCAGAATTATATGGTAATCGTGTATAGTTTCTATCCACGACATAATCAGATGTAAGTTAGAACATGTTTGCCCATAATTAGAATCTGCTAGTGTGAGTAGATGCACTGGCCATTTGCCCATAGTGGTGTGATTGCATGGCTCGAATGTGAAAGTGTCACCATAAACATGAATGCATGAGTTTTTGGAAACGCATCAAATGCCGTTAGTACTACCAAATGATCTAAATGATCCAGCAGATGAGATCCACACACAGAGCACTCGTTTGTGGTGAGTGCTTCAGCCTCTGCACTCACCACAAATTTGGCTATTTGGAGTTGCTCAAAGATTTGGGAACCACTGCAAGCAGAAGATACCGCAATCCAGTTCTTGATGTTGCTAGGTTGGAAGGTGAGATTCTCTAAGAAAAAGAATCAATACCACGTGGAATCAAGTCCTTCTAAGGGCAACTGAATAGACATTTTTAAAAGCTAATAAATGGATGGAAAAATATTGGTGAAACTATTCCACAACTCCTTTGCCAGCAAAAAAGCCACGACCAAGAGGACTAGGGAACTATTCCAATTCCAAGTTCCCCTGCATGCACAAAACCAACAAGATAGATCAATATAATTGGCATTTCCCTCTTCTACCAGTTAATTAAGTTCACTAACCTACAAACCAAGAAGCAGCATCTAATCAGTTTTGCCACTTAAGTCCCATCATAATTCGACTGAAATAATGAATTTCAGGAAAAATCAACCATTTCAGATTGCAAAACAAAAAATAATTAGCAAAGCCATCCATTACAGGCCTACCTGCTACATGCCAAAGTGTGTTAGAAGACACTGGACAAACGACTTGCAGTTTAGACACTTCTAAATCTGCTGCTGCATGTATTTAATTTAATTTAATTTGCATTTCCTTTGTATTTACATTTACACATGTCATAAGGTTATTAGAGCAGGTTGTTAGGCAGTTAGATACTCTGCTGTATATATTTCAATCCCTTCTTTAATGAACAGTACACAATTTTGGGGAAATCCGATTCATCCTTCATCTCCATCGATATTTGCTTCTCTGTTTTTACTCTTGTTGCCCAGAGCTCCATTTCTCTAATTTATTACATGGTATCAGCAACATCTATTGAGAAGCAATCTGATGGAAACCCCTGAAACCCCACCGATCTCTCAAAATCCTAAATCTCACCTAAACACGAATACCCTTCCCTCATTCCTCAATCTCACCGATCCCTCAAACCCTTTCCGTCTTGATCATGGTGATAATCCGGCCATTACCCTCGTCCCTGAACTCCTAACCACCGACAACTATGCCACATGGTCTAGAGCCATGCGACGTGCTCTTCAAGCCAAGAATAAGCTTGGCTTCATTTCAGGTACCTTGTTGAAACCTACCTCTCCTATAGATCCATTACTTGATCTATGGGAAAGGTGCAACGATATGATTGTTTCCTGGATCCAGAACTCGATTAGCCCTTCCCTTAAATCATCTGTGGTCTTCGTTGATGATACTAAGGAGATTTGGAAAGATTTGTCCGATCGTTTTTCCCAGCAAAACGGTCCACGAATTTTTCAGTTGAAGAAGGATTTAGCCAGTCTCCTTCAGGAACGTGATCCTGTAAGTATCTACTATGGTAAGTTGAAATCACTTTGGGATGAGCTTTCCATTTATGATCCTTTTCCTATATGCACATGTGGTAGTTTGAAAACTCTTATGGATCGACATCAGAGGGACTGTGTTCTTCAGTTTCTAATGGGACTTAATGAATCCTATTCCCCCATTAGAGACCAAATTATGTTAATGGATCCTCTTCCACCTGTTACTAAGGTGTTTTCCCTAATACAACAACAAGAACGGCATTCTCAAATGACCCCCACTGTTCCTTCTACTCAGACCATGGCCCTTGCTGTTACAAAACCTCTCCCTTCATTCAAATACCCGCCCAAACAAAACCCTAACCCCAAGAAGGATCGGCCATATTGCAATCACTGTAAGATTTCTGGCCACTCAATGGAAACATGTTTCAAGCTTGGCAATGTTGTTGCTCCAGTTTGCTCTCACTGTAATCTTACTGGCCACTCTGTTGAGAAATGCTACAAATTAAATGGATACCCACCCGGCCATAAGTTACACACCAAGCAGCAGCCCCCTTCTGTTGCACTTGCCAATCAGACTTCATACTCTGCTGTTTCTGATGTGGATAATTCCAGTGATGACAGGATTGGTTTGACCAAGCATCAATATCAGCAGCTGATGTCCTTGCTACAACCTAAGGATTCTTCAATAGCAGCCTCTGTTTTCCACTCGGCATCATCATCTCATCCTCATTCCTCATGTGTTCCTGCTTCACAAATGTCTGGTATATATTCTTGTTTTTCTACACATACACAGAACACCTCAATTCATTGTTCCTCGAGTTGGATATTAGACACAGGTGCTACAGACCATATGGTCTGCAGTACTACATTTTTTACAACCATTCCTTCCGCTGTCGCCTACTCTGTTAAGCTTCCAAATGGAAGTTTAGCCCCTGTAACACATATTGGTAATATTCAATTAACCAATACCATCATTTTAAGGGATGTTCTCTGTGTCCCATCCTTCTCCTTCAATTTAATTTCTGCAACTAAGTTGACTCATAGCCTAACTTGTTGCTTGCTGTTTTTCTCTAAATACTGCTTTATACAGGACCTGCCTTCTTGGAAAACGATTGGGAAGGGTGAGCTCAAGCATGGTTTATACCATTTCTCCTTTTATGATCAATCATGTTCACCAACCTGACCTATGGCATTTTCACCTAGGCCATTTATCCTTTTCTAAGTTAAGAATGATTTCTGATCCAATTGTAAGCAAGCATTTCACTGCTGTTAATGAAAATCCTTGTGCTGTTTGTCCCCTTGCCAAGTTTCATAGATTATCTTTTCCCACTAGTGAGCATACTTCCTCTAGAATTTTTGAATTAATCCATTGTGACTTATGGGGCCCACATTCCACTATTGCATATGATGGCTCACGGTATTTCTTAACCATAGTGGATGATTTCTCTCGATCCACTTGGGTTTACTTACTTAATTCCAAAGCTGAAACCAAAACCTGCATTACTTCCTTCTATAATTTGGTGGAAACACAATTTGGACTCAAAATTAAAATCTTAAGAAGTGACAATGGTGCTGAATTCTGTATGACCAATTTTTTCAATGAAAAAGGCATAATCCATCATAAGAGTTGTGTGCAAACCCCTCAACAAAATGGTATTGTTGAGAGGAAGCATCAACACTTACTAAATGTGGCTAGAGCACTACGGTTTCAATCTAATTTGCCTCTTACATACTGGAGTGACTGTATTTTAACAGCCACCTACATCATAAATCGGCTCCCCACCCCCATTTTACAAGATAAGACTCCATTTGAGATACTTTTTAATAAGAAACCCCAATATGCCCACATGAAGGTTTTTGGCTCTTTATGCTTTGCAGCCACCCTCTCCCATGCTAGAAAGAAATTTGATCCTAGAGGCCGTAGGTGTGTTTTCCTAGGCTACCCTTTTGGCACCAAAGGATACAAATTATTGGATCTATCCACACACACCATTTTCATTTCAAGAGATGTAAATTTTCATGAGTCCATTTTCACAACCACCAAACATCACAACTCCCATCCACCTCTCCTTCACAGCCACCTTTACCTATTTTTCACCCCCACTCTTATACTCCTACTTCTGACCCGCCTCCCACAGACACTCTTTCCACATCTTCTCCTTTACATCCTGCACATTCTATACCATCCCATACTCTAATCCCATCCCCATCAATCCCTACTAATTCTTCCACTTCACCCACCCCTCTAGATCATTCTCTTCCTGCTCTTAGAAGGTCTACCAGAATTCGCACAGCACCACAGTACCTTAAAGACTATGATTGTTCTCAAATCATGCTTGATCCCTCTGCACAATCAGTTTCCTGGGATGCACCTGCTATTAGTGGCAAGTCTTTTTCCTTAAATAATTGCTTATCTTATCATAAACTCAGTCCCCATTTTCTAGCCTTTACTACTTCTATTTCTGTCCAAACCGAGCCCCACTCTTACAAACAAGCTTTGAAGGATCCTGGTTGGTGTAAGGCTATGGAAGCTGAGATTGAAGCACTGGAAAATAACCAGACCTGGACACTCACCGAATTACCCCATGGAAAAGAAGCCATTGATTGTAAGTATGTTTACAAAATTAAATTTAAATCTGATGGAACTGTTGAGAGACTTAAGGCTAGATTAGTAGCCAAAGGATACACACAAATAGAGGGCATAGACTCCCATGAGACCTTCTCCCCTGTTGCTAAGCTTGTTACTGTGAGAGGTCTCCTTGCCATTGCTGCCATCAAAGGATGGCATTTGCATCATTTCGATGTCAATAATGCCTTTCTTAATGGTGATTTGCAAGAAGAGATTTACATGAAGAAACCGCCTGGGTATACTAAGGGGCAGCCACACCAAGTTTGTAAGTTGCTTAAGAGCCTTTATGGCCTCAAACAAGCATCAAGACAATGGAATTTCAAGCTTACCTCCTCTCTTCTTGAATATGGTTTTATCCAATCAAAAGCTGATTATAGCTTATTCACAAAGCAAGATGGAGCTTCTTTCATTGTCTTATTAGTGTATGTGGATGACATATTACTTGCTAGTGATTCTCAAGCTTCTATTGATTCAATTAGAACTTTCCTTCATCATAAGTTCAAAATTAAAGATCTTGGTTGCCTTCGATATTTTCTTGGCTTGGAGATTGCTAGATCATCCAAAGGCATTCACATTTCTCAAAGAAAGTATGCCTTAGATATTTTGGCAGATTCAGGAATGCTTGGTTGTACTCCACTTAAACTCCCTCTTGATCAAAATTTTAAACTCAGCAAAACAGATGGCACTCCACTCACAGAACCATGCACTTATAGGAGATTGATTGGCCGGCTCTTATACTTGACTATCTCTCGGCCAGACTTATCTTTTGTTGTGCAGTTGTTAAGTCAATTCATGGATAAACCCTCCTCCAGTCATTTGGCAGCAGCTTACAAGGTTCTAAGATATATTAAAGCAGCTCTTGGACAAGGGTTTTTACTTTCTTCATCATCTACTTTTCAGCTTCATGCATATTGTGACTCAGATTGGGCTTCTTGCCCGGATTCTCGTAGGTCAACCACAGGTTATTGCATCTTTCTTGGTAATTCATTGGTTTCTTGGAAATCCAAGAAACAAAATGTAGTTTCCAGATCTTCAGCTGAAGCTGAATATAGGTCTATGGCCACTACTTGTTCTGAATTACTTTGGCTTCGGTATTTGCTTCAAGATCTTGGTGTTTCACATACTCAAGCTGCTCTTCTACACTGTGACAATCAAGCCGCGCTTCACATTGCTGCCAACCCGGTATTCCATGAAAGAACCAAGCATATTGAGCTTGATTGCCACCTTATTCGAGATCAAATTCAAGCTGGGATTATCTCTACTGCTCATGTGTCTTCTAATACTCAGTTAGCTGACATTTTTACTAAAGCTTTACCTTCTTATTTGTTGTATTCACATCTCTCCAAGATGGGAGTAGTCAATCTCTACTCTCCATCTTGCGGGGGGTGTTAGAAGACACTGGACAAACGACTTGCAGTTTAGACACTTCTAAATCTGCTGCTGCATGTATTTAATTTCATTTCATTTGCATTTCCTTTGTATTTACATTTACACATGTCATAAGGTTATTAGAGCAGGTTGTTAGGCAGTTAGATACTCTGCTGTATATATTTCAATCCCTTCTTTAATGAATAGTACACAATTTTGGGGAAATCCGATTCATCCTTCATCTCCATCGATATTTGCTTCTCTGTTTTTACTCTTGTTGCCCAGAGCTCCATTTCTCTTATTTATTACAAAGTGGGGGAGAACCTGTTTTCTCTCTTTTTTCAGAGAAATTGTAAAATCTGAAGAGAAATTGAGAAAGGAACTTCCACCTCTATAGAATTTTAACCACTGTGAATGAAGGGTTGAGATGGTCAGGCCACATTCAATGAAAACAAATGGCACACCATTTAAAATGGAAGTGCAACAAGAACAAAGGGAAGACACTATTATAATCAACAAAGAAAGAGCCGATGCAACTATAATGCCATGCCCCCTATAAACATCTAGATTGCTAATCATAACAACAATTAAATCTGACAATAGACTCTAGCTTTGAATAGTTTGATGTTACATGAAGAGAATGAGAAGAATGCTGGCAACACCATACGAAAATTCACAAGTGCCTATAATTTAGACAATACAGTCCTATATAAAATAGCTAAATTGTGAAAACAACTTCATGTAAGTTATGGAACTGATTCAAGTAATTGGAACACAGTCATACAGGATTGGATGTGTTGAGCTGTATGGAGGTTGGGAAACGCTCGAAGTTTTCCCTTATCAAATACGTATGAGTATGAGTCTATGAGGAATTCTGTCAAACACTTCCCTGCATTGCTCTTATTCCATATCTGAATTCTTTCATTACATTTAGTTGATTTCCTTATTACATCACTGCATCCACATTCCACAATACAACAAATTCCCAACTAGGTTCATAACAGATCAAGCAAGATACTGCCTTTAAAAATGCCAACCAATTAGAATTTAGGCAATTCTATAACAATATTATAAAGCAGCTACATAAGACCTCAAAGAATAGCAGTCAGTAAGAAGAAGAATCTAACATGGGTCTTTGACAAAGAACAAGACTAAGGAATACATCTTCTTGGAGTTTTCATAATTCCTGATAAAAATATGAAAATCCAGCAAAATCAATAATGGGTGGATCGCAAAGCTCCTCTGGCCACACAGAATACAAAAGTACCTACGGCTATAGATGCATGTTTATATATAAATATTAGAGACATTTGAAAAATTAATACATATGCACAAGCCTTTTTCCTTGTATCCGCTGTAAAGCTCAGTCAACTGGGCGTAATTTGAATCTGTAAACCCACTGTTTATAAAAAAATCAACCAACCTAGAATTAAAAAAGAAGGAAAAAAAATGAATCAAATCTTGTGCATCTCAACAAGCACATCCGACCTCTTACTCTTTCCTCAATTGATCGAGCTTCTTGTAAAGGAAGAGAGAAAGAGATAGAGTAAAAGATGGCGACAACAAACAAAAATGAAGAACTGCGCGACAAATGGCGACAACAAACAAAAATGAAGAGCTTGGTTCAAAATGATTTACTGAGTACTCAGTGATCAGTTTCGACCGATATTAGGTTGTAGCAAACCCGTTAGTGGACTGGATCCGATGAACCCGACTTTTGGTTGGTGGGCCAGGATGGATCTTGCAGATGGATCGGCCCAGGGCCTTTTTATGCACAGACCAAGTTTCTATAATATAATTTAAATGCATGCCAAATTTGCAAAATATTTTCTCAAAAATATAAAAAACTCTGGTACTATTATCAATCTTCATAATTCGAGATTACAATATTAGTCTATAGTTTCCGAGAATACAAAATATACTTTTCCCATAAGTTAAAATTCATGTTTGCCTATAAAAAATATTCACAGTGGGCAGATTAATCATAAAAAAAAAAAAAAAGGAAATGCGTTGCTTTCACTGTATTGAAAAATGTCCTCATCATTAATTAGTATGACATAGAACTTTGCTGCTTCATTAAATATCTAGGTGGCAATCCTCACTAGAATAGTTGAGCTTATATTCTATTGAAACGATACTACTATTTATATTCACAAATTGATGTGTATAATTTGATTTAGTACGTCAAATTTATTTTACAATAAAAAATATTTTGCAATCTGACACATCAGGTCAAATCATATCAGTTTGTGAATTTATTTTTATGAAATTTATTTGTAGATAAAATATTTATCTAAT
Source organism: Cyclocarya paliurus (assembly GCA_029856935.1). NCBI lineage: Eukaryota > Viridiplantae > Streptophyta > Magnoliopsida > Fagales > Juglandaceae > Cyclocarya > Cyclocarya paliurus. The sequence goes on from CM056953.1 coordinate 24,883,042, forward strand.
TATTTTGAAATTATTACAATTTCATAAATAATAATTTTTTTTATAAATATTCATTTTTTCCAATGATATTTTTCTTTCAACGGTTAAATAAAAATCAAAATTATGGTTGTCTCTGAGATCTAACGATAATATTTTTTGTCATTTGTCTAATGGTAACAGTTTTTGTCCTTTATCTAATGGTAATATTTGTCCTTTCTCTAGTGGTAACATATCTTTTTCAATTTGCAATGGTAATTTTTTTTTTACCATTGAACATATTTTCAAATGGTAAAATTTTTATGTATTTATAAGAGCACTTATGATTCTATTCACATCTAGAGCAGCCTAAGTTTCATTTCATCTTAAGAAAAAATTGTCATTTTTGCCTCATTTTCCACTCGCTTCTTAAATGGATTTTTCATTTCTTCACAAATTGATGCTTCATTTAGACTCTGAAGATAAGGTGAAGCTTATTTTTAATGACGATTGAGGATCAGCATCTACTCATCGTGGTCCTCGCCAACGTCGTAAGTACATTAAGCACAATCATATTGAAAGGCACGAACAATTATTTCGTGACTATTTTGCAGAAGCACCAACATATCCCTCGAATCTATTTCAAATGAGATTTTGTATGTGTTGTCCTCTGTTTCTTCATATTCAGTATGAGGTAGAGGATTTTGAGCTCTACTTCATCCAAATAAGAGATAATGCTGGGAGATTTGGTCTATCTTCCCTACAAAAGATAATTGCTGATTTTATGGATGAATACATACCAAAGTTTTAAATACCATTTCATACCGGCCGGTACAACCAAAACTTATCATTCCAGAACAGTACCCGATATGTTAAGCACGATCATATTGAAAGGCACGAATGACTATTTCGTGACTATTTTGCAGAAGCACCAACATATCCCTCGAATCTATCGAATGAGATTTCGTATGTGTCGTCCACTGTTTCTTCATATTCAGCATGAGGTAGAGGATTTCGAGCTCTACTTCATCCAAAGAAGAGAAAATGCTGGGAGACTCAGTTTATCTTCCCTGCAAAAGATAACTGTTGATTTTATGGATGAATACATACCAACATTTTAAATACCATTTCTTACCGGCCGGTACAACCAAAATTTATCATGCCAAAACAGTACTCAGTATGGTGGATGTGTGTGTTTCATTCAGGGTCACATACTGGTCATTTTGGTTAATACCGGTCAGTTTTCAGATTTCACCCAGTATAGGAAAAATCGGTCTGGAATGTTAATTAAAAGTGAACGCCATGGTGATTTTGTAATTAAGAGTGAACTCAAATGGCGTTTTCATAAATAAACTTTTTCTAGACATATCTACTTTTTTTATTCTATCTATTTGGGTCTGCCAAATCTATCTGATTATAAGACAATAGGCCTGCAAACATGTGATGTGTGCTAGGTACTAGACAATAGGTCTGCCATGTTTGCTAGTTACTAGACAATGTGATGTGTCAGACCAAAATGTAATGTGTGCCTATTGTCTATGTGACAAGCCTTTCGATTTGGTGCATCACAAACTGGGTTTACCAAATATGTCTAATTACGAGGATTTTTTTTTCAAAAAAAAAAAATACAATCAACTCAAACTCTAGGTTGATAATATATAGAAATATAGAGGGTATGAATATGGAGGACGCTGCATTGGGTATAGCATGAGAAAAGTCACATGCCATTCCAAGTTTTTTTTTATCATGTATAAATGTTTTTAAGACTTATATTATTGTTATTTTGGAACATATTATAGATAATTAATTTATCCATATATAGATTATCCAGAAATGGTACACCGAAACAATACCAGTATCGAAATATTTCATTATATTGCCTCGACCGAAACGGTATTCAAAACATTGATACATATGGATTGGAGAAAGCACCGCAATGGAGAGTTTGAAAAAATTTGTAACCATAGTTGTAAATATTTTTTCTAATGAATATTTGAGGTCGCCAAATGTCAATGATATTGTTCGATTGCTCGTTATTGATGAACAACGTGGATTCCTCGGGATGCTAGGAAACATTGATTGCATGCATTAGATGTGGAAAAATTGTTCGTTTGTGTGGAAAGGTATGTAATTTGGCCACAATCGTGAACCATCTATTATATTAGAAGAAGTTCCCTCATATGATCTTTGGATATGACATGCATTTTTTGGATTATCCGGTTCTCATAACGATATCAATGTGCTAGAGAGATCTTTTATTTTCATTGAACATACCTGAGGGCAAGCTCCTCTAGCGAATCACTCAATTAATGGTAATAACTACACTATGGGGTACTACCTTGCTGATGGTATCTATCGAAAGTGGTCAACATTTGTGAAGACAATCACATTTCCATAAGGGAACAAAAAAAATATATTTTGCTGTAACATAGGAATCAACAAAAAAGGATATAGAGTGTGTATTTGGGGTCATTCAACAATGCTTTGCAATCATTAGTGGACCTTCTCGAATGTTCAAAATTAGTGATCTAACAAATATAATGAAAGCATGCGTAATTCTATTTAACATGATCATCGAAGACAAGCGTGATGATAATGGGGTTGAGTTCGAGTATGAACAACTTGATGAGGATCTGCTTGAACTGTTGTGCAATCCTACAACTAAACTCATGGAGTTCATTCAACGTCACCATGAGATTAGAGACAATTCGGCTCATCATCAACTCCAATCATACATAACTGAGCATCAATGGAGATTATATTCCTAAAATTAGAAAAGCTGCAATCCACTATAATTTATGTTGTTAGTAGTGATTTAAAAATTCCTAATTGTACGATTTATTTTCCCTAAAAATGTTGGCATAACAATATTGGCAGAAATATCTGGTTGTATTTTCACTATCTGTAATATTTGAAATATTTGTAAGATCTATTTATGTAACACCGTACTCCCCACAGTTAAGAAAGTCACCATTTTTTTTTATAAAATCACGGGATCTGGAGTGTTACTATTGAACTTGACTTAAAAGTATTTTTTTTTTATTATTTGAAAGGAATCTCCAAGTATAAATATTCCTAATAAATTAATAATAAATAGAGTCTTTTGTATTAAAATATTAGAATCATAAATAATAGTGCACAGATGCATTTATTAAAGTTTCTTAAAAAGTATGTCATAAAAATCATAACTTAAAATATCTATACATGATCTAGGCCATTGTCACACCTTCCTGGACTAAGTCCTATCATACAGCTCTACCTTCATAAATATTCTGACCTGGGGTGGATTAAAAATATAAAAATAAACTAAAATGAGTTGATGACTCAGTAAGAAACCCATCATAACATAAATATACTTAACATAAAGTTTTTCATAAACTATTTCATGCTGAGAGCTTAAAATCATGATTGTTCATACGTATGCTATGACATGCATGACTTATCTGAATTAACTGACTTGTCTGGCTAATCTAAATTATCTTAGTATTTTGACTGTTCTGACTGGCCAACAGGCTTAACTCTTTGTGCAAGGGGAACCGCTTATTTGATCTAATAAAATACTATATTGGACCACGCTTGAGTCCGTGGCTTGCACATCAGCTTTGACTACATTGGTACCATGCATCTGAATGACCATCTGATTAATATGATATTTACGAAAACTTAATATGAAAACTTACGTGTCTTATGCAATATGGGATGTATAATATATATATAACCATAATATGTAGAATGAGAGATGATCAATGATGTGCTTGCAGATGTCATGACATGCGTGGTGCATAAACATTGGCGTCCAAAGAATTGGCTTTAATAATAATATATATAAGTAACTAACGTATGCTAATCCTAATTTATTATCAAGCAACTTACCTCGTAATGCTAATCTGATATTTTCGGGACGTGACTAATTTTCTTTCTTGGGCTTGGTGCTGGCTGGAGATAGAAATGGATTAACTAAGAGCTTGAGAGAAACCAAACATGAGGGATGTTGTGAGAGGAATGAGGCAATCGGTTATTCGCGCGGTGAACGTGGGACACGCACGATGCTGGACTCAGTATCTTGGGTTCGATCGCCGCACTTACGGAAGTTTATGGTTTTTCCAAATAACACACGGAATGGAAGATATTTATAGAGAGATTTGGGAGAGGGTGTCGATGAAGTCGAGTTGGACTTGGCCGGGATTATTCGAGAAGAGATCAGTTTGAATTTAAAAACAGGATCTAGTAGTTCATTTAATATAGGATTAGCAGTGACTGAGACTACAAAGAGGACTTCAATCAGTGATAAATTTAAATTGAAATAAATTTCTAATGGTCGATTTTTAAATTCTAAAAGGAGTCTAACTCATTCAATAAATAATAAATGAGATTTAACCTAGTTATTGAGACTAATTAAAATTTCTAATCAATTTCAATAATTTATCGCTCGTGGGTTTATCCAATATAGCCTATTAAATATAATTTGGGTCCAAGAAAAATTATCAATATTCTGACCTTAAAATTATTGGGCCGAGTAATTACAATTTACCATCTTTCCATCCATGCACAAGTTTACCATATGTCCATTCCCAAATTTCCTCCGAAACAACATACACATGAAAAATAATAATATGTTACAAATTAACCAATTATTTAACATTGGTGAATGCAGTAAGAAGTATACAAAAAAAAAAGCCAATAATATTTGAAAAAAACTATCACTGCTTCTCTTCATTACGCTTCACCACAATCTCCCTTTAACGTTGCTGGAAATATGTGCATTGTATTTCAGGTAAGCCAGTGACATCCATCAATATGATCTGTTCCTCTCTCTCTCTAACCAGTTCGTAGGTGCTCTCTCCTCCTCTTTAAATTGGGAAAATTCAAATCTCTCGACTTCCAACTTGAGTCACTTGTTCTCTTGCGGTATTTTATGGCTCTCCCTTTATTGATCATATTGCATCTTCTCCTCCTCAAGATGGAAAAACTCTTTCTCTTGAGTGTGTGACTCCTCAAGAAGAGTATAGTTCATCCTGAAGATTTCAACAATGTCCTCAACTAGTCTGGTTGGGGTCTTTTGTTTTGCTTTCTCTGCTTTCCTTCCTATTGGGCTCTCCAACTCAACAACACCATTGTCAACAACATGCTCCACCTCAACATTATTTACTGAATCTACAAACACATTACTGGAGGTACGAGTTTGGGTAGGCGACATTGTTGATCCTCGCTTTGGAGCTTCATTTGAGAAACGTGGAATGCATTTTGGTTGGTCATTCAACAGGTGCCAACAATGCTCAAATGGAAATGAGTTTTTCTCTAGTGATTGGTACATAATCTTCGCTTTGTCAAAATTGTAAAATAGAATCAAATAGAAAATAATTAGCAAACTTGAGCCAAACATTAAATAAAACAGTAAGTACAAGAGATTGAAACCAGTGGATGGATATACCTTGTCTTGCTCTGTCATACCACTTTGATTCAACTCTTCCACTTGGGCTGGCTTAGCACAAAATTTGTTGGTCACTTTTTGAACCACCAACCACCGATGTATTAAGGACCCAATGGTCCAGTCCATTGTGCTTTGTTTATACTAATTGAAATATAAACTGATTTTCTTCCAAAGTTGGGCCTTTTTTTTATCAGTTCCTTGGATGTCATCTACACTAGTATTCAACCATGTTAAGACAAGTACTTTGCCTTCTTCTTGAGTGAAGTTCGCACCCCTTGTTGATTTTTTGCCAGGTAGAATCTCTAATTGGGGTTGGGATGGAGAGTCATCCACAATCACTTGAGAATGTTGATTTTGACTCAAGTAAGTGGGGACAGTGTTAGGGTCGTCATTGAGGAGGTTCTTGAAGAACATGTATTCATGGTCTTGTGAATCCATCACGTTATATTGATTGTAGACAATGAACGGTGGATTGCAACATGTTAGAAGCTCAAAAACAATGGGGACAAGATACTGCAAACCGACTTAGGAAATTAAAGGTGACATATAGGAAGAGGCAATTTCCTCAATGGCTGTAACAATCAATTACAGTATAAAGATGGTCATCTGGGTTACCCTACCATTGAATACTTTCCCAAGTTTTCCTTTGTCCCCACTCAAATCTCCCATCATCACAACTGAAGGCTATAAAGTTTAACTACCAACAAACAATCCAACCAACAATGTGGGAACTGAACAACATGCTAAATGGAACTAAACAACATGCGGAATGGAACAAACAACAATGAAATGGTCAAACAAGAACATCATGAAAGGGTGCAACACATTGCTTTTAATGGATAGGTTTTCTCAAAAAGTAAAAGAGGTAAAAAAAAACTTGGACATCGAATTAATAATTCAACTCATTCAACCAGTGGACTCGATAACTAAAGAAAAACCACAAGAAGAGAGTACAAAATAATCTCCCAATAAACACATATGAAAACAAGCTAGAAATAATCAAAATAATAACACAAATTATAGTTGATATTCAAGCAAGGTGTGGTTCAGTTATTTTCAAATAGACAAATTCATTTTTTTTTTTATATACGAAGTCTGCAACTAAATCTATGTAATATCCTTCAAAGAAGATGCAATCTAACTAAGACACAATCCAATACAAAAGCAATTTAGAATAATGTCAAAAAACAGAAGGCACAACATTGAGCATCAATTTTTCTTCCCCACCTCATCAATTAAGAGCATCCACATCCGACTCTCCAACCAAATTTTATGTCAAAAAATACAGAATCTGAAAATAGTGCACAAAGTTGCTGTCAAAATCAGTGACATCCAGCTGGCACATAAACCAACAAGGGCCATGTAACGTCCTCGTGGTGGGTAATTTTACGAAATATTTTAGAAAATACGACGGAAATTACCGTTCACTTTAAAACATTTTATTGTCCTTCCCAAAGTGCAAGACTCTACGTTATCAAATAAATTGTACTTTTATAATAAAGAGATTTACAGTAAAAAACATTAATCTTAAAATAAAAAGGACTTTTATACGGTTAAGACTTTCGTGCCTAGACATCCGTGCTCTTCTCCTTTGGCCGTATCCATCCTGATGCGTACTGCTCATTTAGTTTCCTGTGGGGGGAGGGGCACACATAAAAATTAAAATGAGTCGAATACTCAGTAACCATTACTTCATATCGTTAAAATATAGCAACATAGGTTTTCAGTCATGCACTTATCATTCCATACATACTCTACGTACATGCATACATGCTTTCATTTGCAAACAGCAGTGGATGGGGGCTTTCTTCTTTAAACATGCTTTTCTTTTCGTAAACGTTTCTCCCGTTACTACCTTCATTTCTTGAAGAATGTCATGCATTCATACATACTTTTCTTTTCACTTTCATAGGCCAGTGCATACTGTTACGGCTCACGTGCTAGGGTTAGCGGCCCTATGGCCAATGGATTCGCCCGTGGGCACGGGTTGGAATCCCATTCCGTCAGGGATGCAGTACTGGGTGCACTACCAGATACTACTACCCGACATTGCCATCTGCCCATTCATTAATTTGGGTACCCCTTTTCATTCATGTGACCGTTACGTAGTTTCATATATTCATACATGCTCATGCCTTTCCTTCTTTACATTCATTTGTTCATGTCAGCTCTAAAGAGCTAGAGCTTTCATTCATTTCATGTGCATGAGCATGAGCTTTCATCTTTTCATTTCTTTCATTCATTTCATGCTTTCATAAAAAAACGTCTTTTCATAAGAAAATGTCATTTCATGAGAAAACATTCATTTCGTGAGAAAACGTCGTTCGGGGTAAGAGCCTGAAAACATCTTTTCATGCCATGTCTTTTATTTGAAAATACATACAATAGATACCGCGTATAGTCATCCATTCACATGCGTACAATTAATACTTTAGGTGCGTGAACAGGGGTTGCCAAATAGGGTCATACATACTTATACTTTAAAGACGTTATTCATACATTTCTTCTTTTTTGTAAAACGTTTTTCCTTCAAAAGGGAAAGCATTTCTTTTCTTCGTTTTCCAAAAGGGAAAGCTTTTCGTTTTCTTTTTCGTATCCTTTTGAAAACTCTAGAAGAGTATGAACATAATACTTACCTGGACTTCATGCTACTTTCATACCATGCAGTCCATTCATGCGCCTGTCAGATGGCAACCTAAATGCATACATAACCTTAACGTTATTCTCTATATAGTGCATAAGCAACTGAACTAGAAATAGAGCTATACTTTACTTAAAGCACTCTCCTTTTATCCTGTGCTCTTTCATGTCCCTTGCTATGACAAAACCTTTGGGGACCCATTACGATCTCTACTTCTTTCAACCTTGACGTTTTACTTTGAGTGCGTACTCACTAGGGTGAACCCATGATTCACCTTAGGATTAAGACACTACGACATTCACCTTATTCTTCTTATTAACCACGTTCCGACACATGACTTAGACCGACTAAGTCACGTATCCCATTCTTAGACAGTACATTCATCATTACCTTTATGTATCTTAGCTCACCCTAAACCTCATGACCATCTGTACACATCACACGGCTCTAAGCCACTCCGAGACTTAAGCATCGTGTCATCATACTCAAGACAAATTACCCAGTACATACGGTAAATCCGCCCAACATATGTGTCTAACCAGAAAACACACGTACCTTACCCCTTTATCACCTAAGACCAACATATAGTACATTGGTCACGGACTCGTATGGACAAGTGTCATACTTCATTACCAACCTTCTCTTACTCGGCTAGCACTACTTTTCATGCTACCCATCCCTTTAGACAATTCATCTCAACACTTGACATGATAAGACTTCATTCATAACTACATTTTAAATCACGCCATATAGCTCGAGACTGTTCTCAAGGTACAACGTGACCTTGTCACGTCACCTCACATACATCCTAAGTCATCACAGAACAACTCCATGATTGACCACGTCACTTCATGACGTTGCCCAGTCATGCTTCCGCTGCACTACTCTGATACTTACTAGCTACTTCGCACTTACTCCTAGCTACAAGCTGATTACACGGCGACACCCGTCGCTTTGGACTACAGTCATACTTCACAGCACAACCTACAATACTACACAACACACTTCCTAACTACGCCCAACACTTCACATCACAGTCCACACCACCATACTACACAGCACACTCAATAATATTAACAGCACACTCCACAACCTAACCAACCAACTAGCATCTAACATAAATAGCGAGTGATAGAGAGTTATACCATTGATAAGATAACCCATGCGTCGCTCGTTAATCGTCACAGTCGATGATGCCGGAAGGGTCATACGTGGCGGCTACATCGCGTTCAGTGACTGTTTAGGCATTTGGATAGTTAGGTGTGGTCTTGGAAAGGCTTAAGGTGGCCTTATGATGCTGGCAAGGAGCGTATCACAGGGAATCTAGCCGTATACAGTGACGGTCAGCCACGCGTAGTGGCTGAGGAAGGTTGCTGGTGGAGCCGTGGAGGCTCAGTGGTGGTCGAGCAGCGGTCCACAGTCGTGGGGAGAGAACTGGCCATGCATGAGAGGGAGAGAGAGACCGTGGGAGAGTGTGAGAGAGTGAGGGAGCATAGGTGGTGGATTTGAGCCAAGGGTGGTCACCCACCGTGGGTGGCGGTGTACGGCGGTGGAGGAAGCTTAACCCGTGCGTGAGAGAGAGGGACACAGGGAGGTGGAAGAGGGGCCTACCAGTCATAGGTCTACTGGAGGAGGAAGGGGGAGACCAGGGGAGGCTCATGGTGGTGTCTGGTGGCCAAGGTGGCCGTGCACGGCTGCGCTAGGAGGCTGTGCAGTGAACACGTGCATGGAGGACCTGTGTACGAGCATGTGGAAGGAGGTGGCTGCATGGAGGGGGCTAAGCTCGCCGGAGGGTGATGCCGGTGGCAGAGGAGGCTGCTGTGGGAGTGGTGGCACCAGAGGACGGCGCAACAACCACTAAGCCCATTCGGGCTGTGCACTACCAAGGGAGAGGAGGAGAGAGTGTGGGAGGGGGAGACTAGCGTAGGGAGGTTCGCCAGAGTGAGAGGAGGTCGGTGGGAGGGGCAATGAGGCTCGCCGGCGCACGACGGCGCCGGGCTGGGGCATGGAGGAACCGGACATGCAACGACCCCGCCCCAAGAGGGGTGAGACCGCCACGAACATACCTATTCTTAGCATATTTTTCTTTTCATTTTCTTTCCTTTCTTTTTCCTTACTAACAGGGAAGACACTAAGCGTCTGCCTCTCTCTCTGCAGTAATGCTTTGCTTCCCAGCCTTTTCATCATTTCCTGGACATTTAAAACATTAAAACAAAAGTGAGTCTAATACTTAGTAAGTAGTACACCATGCAGTGAACATACTAGGCATCTATTTTTTTCCTTTTGAAAACATGCATACAGAAATATTTGCATTTCATTCCATGCATAAACATTTTTAGAAATAATTAGGCTTTCATGCATAAACATTCTTTCATGCTTTTCATCTTTCATGCATAAACATTCTTTTCATGATTTTCATGCTTTGCATCTTTTCATGCATAACATGCTTTTCATGCATTACATCTTTTCACTTTCATAGGCCATTGCACACTGTTATGCCCAGTGTGCTAGGGTTAGCGGCCCTATGGCCAATGGATTCACTTGTGGCCACAGGTTGGAATCCCATTCCGTCAGGGTGCAGCACTGGGTGCACTACCAGATACTACTACCCAGCATTGCAATCTGCTCATTCATTCATTGGGTACCCCTTTCCTTTTATGTGGCTGTTACGTATTTTCATTCATTGAAACTTTTGTTTCCTTTCATTCTTTTCATACTTTCATTCATTTCAGTCCTTTTCATTTAATAGTTCATTCATAGGAAAGGAACGTCACTTAAAAACATGAGCTTAACATCATTTAAAAGCATGAGCTTAAACATTTTCTAAAAGCATGAGTTTTAAACATCATTTAAAGCTTTCACATCATGTTAAGGCATGATCTTAAATAATGTTTAAGCTCATCTTAAGGCATGAGCTTAAATACCATTAAAAGCATAAGCTTAAACATCACTTAAAAGCATAGACTTAAACATCAATTAAAAGCATAGGCTTAAACATAATTTGAAGGTATAGACTTAAACATCATTTAAAAGAATAGACTTAAACCTCAATCAAAAGCATGAGCTTAAAATCATTTAAAAGCACGAGCATAAACATCATTTAAAAATACGAGCTTAAACATCCTTTGAAAGTAAGAGCTTAAACATCATCTTTCAAAACATCTTTTAAAATGCGAGTTCATGGCATCCTTTAAAATGATAGTTCTTAGGGACATTTTAAAACATCAGTTCTCAGGGGCATTTAAAGTATCAGTTCATAGGGATATTTAAAAACTCCTTTAAAGCATCATTTAAAGCATAAAACATGAGACGTTCCTTCATTTTCCTTTCCTTTGCATTTAAACCTTTTCATCATCTTTGTTAGTTCAATACATATGCATTTTCATGAACAAGATACATTTTCATGCTATACTACATATAGGAAATAATCATAAATTTCTTGAGAGAGCATGCATGAAAATCTCATGACTTAGAATCTACATGCATGCATTACTTTATACATATATACACAATTATAATCGATAGGGTACTTAACGGGGGCTATCAAGGAAGGGCTGTACATACTATATTCATTTATTTAGAGAAACACTTGCAATAAGAGAGATATATTCTTTCATAAAGAGAGCATGGCGTAAGAAGCATGGTCATAGCTACTTACTTCTAGGCTCCTCGATACTTCCATCATCAATATTCCTATTCCAATAAATAATAAAAGCGTGTTAATACCTATGCAATGTTCTTTAGCCCTCCCTTATAAAAGAGAAAGCCACGATACTACAATCTAACGTCCATTCTATTCTTAACATTAACCCAATTGACTACTCCTCACCTCAACTTATAAGAGAAATAACTTAGATATTAAGACATGCTAGCTGTCCATGGAAAGGCTATTTTAAAAGCTTACTTGAAAAGTAGTTAAGAATTCATAGGCTTCAAGCAAGATTTCTTTGGTTCAAGCTCACTTTGGGTCATGGACATTAGGAGATAAATCTGGAATTCTTGACAATGGGCTTTAAAATAGATTTAGACATTTAAAGTAGGCTAACAAGCTTAGGGAGCATGCCTTTTAATCAACTTATAGTCCCTCATTATAGAAAGGTTAGCTCATCAATATTTAGGACTCTCGGGTTAGGTAGAATTTGACCAACGAGGAACAATATAAATGGGCTATATTTATATCAAGACATGGCATGACATAGGCTTAGGAATATTTTGACAGCTTTGCATATCTCAATACATTATGCACAATTAACCTCTTATATCTAAACTAATTAAACTATAACCTATTTACATAAGCAATATATTAATTAGTTTAGATAAAACCTCTCATTATAATTAAAGTAGCATAAAATATAGCAAGGTTACCCATTAAGAAACTTTAAAGCCTTTAAACACTTAAGCTTATGCTTTACTCACTTAACATCTTTTAAAGCAAGATATAAAATTATAAAACCAAGCAAAACCTCTAAACCAAACCTCTAGCATCCCAAAAATAGATTACCAACCTAAATCTCAACACAAGGCACATGATACCAACATATGAAATTTAAAATCACTTTAAATCATCACTTATGATTAAACCAATTTTAAATAGCAACATAGCATTTTCAAAATATAGGAAAATATTTAGCAAAACAACTATAATGGTTTGGGCCAAAAACAGGGCATACATATTTATTTGCAATATAAGAAATTAAACACATTAAAACACAAGCTAAAACAACTTAATAGGCTTCCAAAATCACATTAAAAGTAAATAAGTCAAATTAAGATTTTTATCTCAAGCTCTTAGCTTCTTTCAAGAGGCAAGATAGATGACCAAATGGCAATAAACCCGTGTAGATGAAGACAAGATGATAGCACTGTTTTAACCCCAAAACCGAAATACCAAAAGAATCAACAAGAGAAACCCACTTGATTAAACTATGGCTAATTTTCGAAATACACAAGGGAAAGGGTTGAGGATGCTCTTACCTTGTTGTTTTCCTCTTGAGGAGAAGGAGAAATGGATGCTTGGCTTGAAATTGGAAGAGAAATGGAATGGGAGAGAGAGGGGCTTGTAGTCGCACGGTGAGGGCTGGAAGAGTTTTCTTCCTTCGCTTGCTCTAGACGTTGGTTGGTGCAAGAAGAAAAGAGGAGTTGTTTTCTTCTCTTGCAAGCCGACGTATAAGGGAGAAAAGAAATTAAATTGGCTTCTTGAGGAAGTTAAGGGTGAAAAGGGAAAGAAAGAGATTTGATTTTGCCTTTTTGTGTAGTTTGACCGTAGGAAGGAAAGAAATTTAATTACTTCCTATTTAAGCTTACGGGTGCAAGAAGCAAGAAATGGGTCAAAGCTTATCACATAAGCTTGGAAGATGGATGGTGGAGAACTCTCCACCTCAAAAAAAAAATGCTTTTCACCTACCAATCCAAGGGATGGGATTAATTGGGCTATTCCATAAATAAATAAAATTAAAGGGTTTAAGGAAAAATATTTCAAAGTCTTGAAAATAATATTCTTGACTCATTTTAATAAATCATACTTTTAAAAATAAAAAAATAAAACATACTCATCTTAGTTTTAAAAAAATAAAGCATATTCATCTCAAAATAAAATAATTGAGAGTAGTAATAAAAATAATCTTTATCTCAAAATATTTAACTTAAAGAATTAATGAAATGACGCAAGGACCTACGTAGTAGGATTTGGGTATTACAGGACGTGTGGGTCGCGTACTGGGCAAGCAGAGAGGGAGAAAGGGTGGAGAGAGAGAGAGAGAGAGCTGGGGAAAAGTGAGGGAGAAAGAAAGATGGCTGAGGTTTTATCATAAAACCCGATATCTGGAAATCAATAAATGATCTAACATGACCCTTAAATACTTATTTGAAAATGCGTAAACACTAACTTAATTAAAAACACTGAGAGAAATTAAGAAAGAATATTATTTAAAATAATATTCCTTCATCATTAATAAAATGATGAAGTCTTACTTAAAATATTTAAGAGAATAAAACCATTAAATTAATCTAAAGATTCCATCATATTTAACTCACATAATATTTTAAATAACTGTGATCATTTATATAAAATGATTCCCCACAATTATAATATTTTTGGAGCTCATCAAAGATATTATAATTGAGTTATTTAAAATATTACTTAGTTAAATAACAATGGAGATCTTCTATTTAAAATATACATAACTTTAAAACACAAATCTAGCTTTATAAATCACATAGTATCTTTTAAAACACGCCATCGAGGTATGACATGCATAACGGGTTCTTAGACACTAGAGAGAAGTGAATAGGCTATCGCATTAGACGTAATTGCTTACATCAGAAAGAAGGAAAGAGTAGGGTATTATAGGCCAAGCCCCTTTGTAGCACAACCAACCAAGCATTGCCAAGAAATCACAAAACCAAACTCCAAAACAGGTTAAAAGGCACAAGTCAAAGCAGAAAACATGTGCCACATGAACCAACAAGGGCCAAGTCTTCATGCACACCTAACCGATTAAGCCAAGAAGGCATACGATAACACAAAACCAAATAACATAACCAAAGCTTATATTTACAGAAGCTCAAAATGGTACAATTACACGCATAGCAAAGGGCACAAGATAGGATGGTTGCAAATCTTGGCTGCCTTTGTGAAAATTTTCACAATAAAGATGGTCATCTGGGTTGCCTTGCCATATCGATCAATGAGAATTCACTACAGTTACTGATATTATGCTTGAGTACACCAAACAATCCTACCATCATCGTAGCCCCTGCACTTACATATACAGCCCCAACGACAACCACAGAATCTGAAAATTACACAAAACCCTAATTAGAGCCATGATCATGGTAGATCATAACCCCAATGTTGTAGAAAACACTTTGTCGAAATTTACAGTTATAGTAACATGTAAATTAAAGACCTAAATGTAAATACCAGGGAATAATCGAATCATCTACCTAAATGAAAACATGTAAATCCCCAGTGTTGTAGAAATGAGAAGTTCCGAATTCATAACTATAGTAACATGTAAATTAGAGACCCAAATGTAAATCACAAGGAATAATCGAATCAGAGATCCAAATGAAAATATGTACACCCCAATGTTGCTGATTTTGACAAGTTTCAAATTCACAACTATCCTAACATGTAAATTAGAGACCCAAATGTAAGAAAATTTAAATCACAGCCAAAAATCACATCTATGGTAACAAAATTTTAGACCCAAATATAAAACCCTAAAAAAATCAAATCAGAGACTCATTTGAGTAACATGTAAATCAGAGCCCTAATATTGCAAAAATAACAAGTTCCAAATTCATAGCCACATTTCCAAAAGCAGAGACCCAAATGTAAATCGCAAGGAATAATCAAAGACCCATTCAAGTAAATCACATAGAATACCATAGTTGTAAATCAGAGACCCATTCGAGTATATCGCATAGTAATGTAAATCACAAGGAATATCAGAGCAATGAACCAATATGTGTGAACAAATATATAATCGGCACACAGCATTCTAAAGAGAGAGAGAGAGAGCGAGAGCGAGAGAGAGAGAGAGAGAGTGTGTGTGTGTGGGTGTATACGCGTCGAAGGTGCAAAGAGTTATCAAAGAAGATGATTGGAGGGTACCTGACGGGGACGTGAATGATGGTCAGTAGCAAGTAAGACACAAAGAGAGAAGTTGTGCGGGAGTGATGAACTGAAATGAGGATTGGGGATGTATTGGGAACTACTATTTGGGGAGGCGGATGAAGCATGCATTTGGGATTTTTCCCAAATGTAAACCCTAAAATTTAGAGAAAATTGTGGTTTGGGGAGTCGGATGTAGATGCTCTAAATAGACAGGAGGGAAGTGAGTAATGATAAAGTAAAGAATTTGAGCTAAATTCGTCGTTCTAGGCTCGCCATTATTTATTTCATTTCATTCTACTTATTTATGGGTAGAAATGTTTGTGGATCGTGTCAAGTCATGGATATTTGACTATATGGTTCAATCCGAATCCGACCCATTAGGTTAAATCTCAGATCTTCAAACCCTAACATGACTCATTTAAATAATAGATCGTGTCGTGTCATCCATTTTGACCCGTTTAACAATTAATTAGAAATTAGTCAACCCGACATGACTCATTTCAATCCATTTCATGTAAATGTGTTGAATTATTTTGCATAACCCATTTGACCTGATTAACATAATTTCACATAAAAATTGAAATATGTATTAATTAGTAGCCACAATATCTAAAAAGAACAATTAGACTACCCACTAAAAAAAAATATCGATATTTTTCAGATTTTAACTTATAATAAAATCAATATTACAATCTCAATATTAACAAATATAAGTATAGGTTCAAAATTACAATCCTGACAATAAAAACATAAGCATATTAAAAAATACCAATATTACAATCCAACAAAAATAAAAATGTGATTGTGGGTAAAAATCTAAATGGGTCTAAAATTGTCTGTATTAATTAATCTATTTTGATCCGAACCCGTTAACATCAAAACTCAAACCTACAAATTTCGCATCATATTCGTGTTGGGTTTACAGGTTGTCACATATTATTATCCCTAGTTCTAACTCCAAAGAACACGAGCTATGTTGACTTATGTACATGTCTACTTGACCAAACAATCAGAGGTACCGCGCCACGTATCATCCCCTCTTTTTACATAGGATAGATAAAAGAAAAAAGAAAGATATAGTGATCGTGCGTAAGACCTTGGCCCTTATACTTGACTAATGCCTGGTTTGGATAGCAACATCTTTCTCATTCATCTCATCTCAATATCTAAACATTACAAATACAAACAGTTTTCAATTTAAAATTTTAACTTTTTCATCTAATCATTAAAACTTTTTCAAA
This sequence comes from Cyclocarya paliurus, assembly GCA_029856935.1. Classification (NCBI taxonomy): domain Eukaryota; kingdom Viridiplantae; phylum Streptophyta; class Magnoliopsida; order Fagales; family Juglandaceae; genus Cyclocarya; species Cyclocarya paliurus. Next base: position 24,899,931 of record CM056953.1, read on the forward strand.
CTTCAAACTTATATTATATTATAATAATATTTTAATTTTATAACATTTTTATTCAATTCTCTCATTTTTCAAAATCACATAAAATATATTAACTCAAATCATTTCACTACTATTCACAAATAATTTTATTACTATTTACAAATTATCTAATCTTATTTTACTATCCAATAGGCCTATGGGTGGTGTATGGGCTAGTAGTCTGTTATTAATTTTTTTGTATAACTCTCACATTTATTCATTTTTTTAAAATTTAGTGTGATGGATTAATTTTTTCATATGAATATCATATTTACTCAATTTAAACCAAAAATATCATCTCTTTTTTAATATAAATATATTTTCATAGTTTATATATGCATTACTAGTGATTCCTAAAAATAGATTAAATGTTATATCATATTATAATTCTATAATTTATATTGTATCATATTATAATACTATAATATTTTTTTTTATCTTTTTACATATTTAAGATATTTCCATTATGCTGAGACTTATTTTATCAATTTTCTTATAATCTTCAGTATATATAGCTGACAAAGCATATAATTATAAAATTAGAAGTACGTCATTTTCCTTTGATTTTACTGTTTACTTGAATACTATTATAATTATAATAGTACTATAATCTTTGTTTTATACAAACTATATATTAAATAATATCATGCATGATTGTCATTAAGATGAACATATACATATATATATATAAGAAAAATATAAATAGATACACCTCACCAAAGTACAAGAAAAATATAATTTCAGAAAATGACATGACCGAGTACTCGATCCCATCTACGTTCTAAGGATTATATATCCCAGAAAAACAGATCGGATCAGATCGATCAGGATTATTGGCTTCCCAGATGTCGCCTAAGGCAGGTCGATTGCCCTCCATATTTTCATTGTTCTACGGTGGATCAACTTATTGGGAGTATCTACCTTATATCCCATGTATGGGCACATCAGTTCAAACTTCAAATACAAAGGATTATGACATAAATTAATTAATTAGGGTATCATAGAATAACTCATGTAAATTAGGAAAGCTGGCTGAAGCCAAATAGTATATGCTTATATATGCACGACATTACATATTAAAACCAAAAACTACGTACAGCAATATATATTAAGCCAGTATTAATATTTATTATGCTAGAAGAGTGTGCTCATACAACACACACCCCAGCATATGCATGAACGTACGCATCTCTTATTAAAGACGTGCTTTAGCCTGTAATTAAGCAAACCTCCGACGAACCGGATCTGGACCTTAATTACGATACAGTCTAATCCTACGGTACAAAGGAGCATTTCACACACACTTACGCACGTATGTACGTTTATAAATGCGACAACTACTAGTGCTGATCTTGAGTAGTAGTACGGTGCCCAGGAAGCTTCTCTTTGATCTTTTCCATCATACCCTTCTTCTCTGGCGGATGCTGATCATGCTGCGCCTGTTCCCCAGTACCGTAACCGCCAACCGTCGTAGTAGGAGTCGTTGTAGTCGCAGATGATGTATCATTTCGATGGTCCTTGTTTCCAACTCCAGGTATGTTCTCCGTTACCTTCTCCTTCAGCCCCTTGTTCCTTCTCCCGCCTTCCCCATCGTACTCAGTCTGTATTAAATTAAATTAATTCACAAAAAAACAAAGACATATGGTAAAACAAAAGGTCAAACAATATATAATGTTTTAGAAGATAGGAAAGAAAAGTATGTTTATCATGTAGTACTGATCAGAGGAGTACTTACAGAAAGGTCATGACGGTGCTGCTGCTGCCCACCTTGGAGAGTAGTGCCGCTGTGGCGGATTGGGTTGCCATGCTCGTCCGTACGACTCACGTTGCCGTGTTCATCTTTGCGGATAACGTTGCCGTATGCATTTGTAGTCGCAGATGATGTATCATTTCGATGGTCATTGTTTCCAACTCCAGGTATGTTCTCCGTTAGCTTCTCCTTCAGCCCCTTGTTCCTTCTCCCGCCTTGCCCATCGTACTCAGTCTGTATTACATTAAATTAATTCCCAGAAATACATAGTTGACGGTAAAACAAAAGGCGAAAACTATATACAAGGTTATAAAAGATATGAAAGAAAAGTAAGTTTATCATGTAGTACTGAGAGGAGTACTTACGGAAAGGTCATGACGCTGCTGCTGCTGCCGCTGCCCACCTAGGAGAGTAGTGCCGCTGTTGTGGATTTTGTTGCCATGCTCGTCCGTAGGACTTACGTTGCCGTACTCATCTTTGCGGATAGCGTTGCCGTATGCATCTGTAGTCGCAGATGATGTATCATTTCTATGGTCATTGTTTCCAACTCCAGGTATGTTCTCCGTTATCTTCTCCTTCAGCCCCTTGCTCCTTCGCCCGCCTTGCCCATCGTACTCAGTCTGTATAATATTAAATTAATTCACAGAAAAACATAGATATATTGTAAAATAAAAAATAATTCACATAAAAACATAGCTATATGGTAAAACAAAAGGCGTAAACTATATATAAGGTTTTAGAAGATATGAAAGAAAAATATGTTTAACATGTAGTACTGAGAGGAGTACTTACGGAAAGGTCATGACGCTGCTGCTGCTGGTGCTGCCCACCTTGGAGAGTAGTGCCGCTGTGGCGGATTGGGTTGCCATGCTCGTCCGTAGGACTCACGTTGCCGTATTCATCTTTGCGGATAACGTTGCCTAATACATCTTTAGTCTTAGGTGATGTATCATTTCGGTGGTCATTGTTACCTACTCCATGTATGTTCTCCGTTATCTTCTCATTCAGCCCCTTGTTCCTTCTCCCGCCTTGCCCATCGTCCTCAGTCTGTATTACATTAAATTAATTTACAGAAAAACATAGAAAAGCATAGTTGTACGGTAAAACAAAAGGCGAAAACAATGAATGTATAAGGTTTTAGAAGATAGGAAAGAAAAGTATGTTTATCATGTACTGAGAGGAGTACTTACGTAAAGGTCATGACGCTGCTGCTGCTCCTGCCCACCTTGGAGAGTAGTGCCGCTGTGGCGGATTGGGTTGCCATGCTCGTCCGTACGACTCCCGTTGCCGTATTCATCTTTGCGGATAACGTTGCCGTATGCATCTGTAGTCTCAGATGATGTATCATTTCGGTGGTCATTGTTTCCAACTACAGGTATGTTCTCCGTTAGCTTCTCTATCAGCCCCTTGTTCCTTCTCCCGCCTTGCCCATCGTACTCAGTCTGTATTACATTAAATTAATTCCCAGAAAAACATAGTTGACGGTAAAACAAAAAGGCGAAAACTATATATAAGGTTTTAGAAGATATGAAAGAAAAGTATGTTTATCATGTAGTACTGAGAGGAGTACTTACGGAAAGGTCATGACGCTGCTGCTGCTGCCCACCTAGGAGAGTAGTGCCGCTGTGGCGGATTTTGTTGCCATGCTCGTCCGTAGGAGTCACGTTGCCGTATTCATCTTTGCGGATAGCGTTGCCGTATGCATCTGTAGTCGCAGATGATGTATCATTTCGATGGTCATTGTTTCCAACTCCAGGTATGTTCTCCGTTAGCTTCTCCTTCAAGCCGGCCTTGTTCCTTCTCCCGCCTTGCCCATCGTACTCAGTCTGTATTACATTAAATTAATTCCCAGAAAAACATAGTTGTACGGTAAAACAAAAGGCGAAAACTATATGTAAGGTTTTAGAAGATATGCAAGAAAAGTATGTTTATCATGTAGTAATGAGAGGAGTACTTACGGAAAGGTCATGACGCTGCTGCTGCTGCCCACCTTGGAGGGTAGTGCCGCTTTGGCGGATTGGGTTGCCATACTCGTCCGTAGGAATCACATTGCCGTATTCGTCTTTGCGGATAACGTTGCCGTATGCATCTGTAATCGTAGATGATGTATCATTTCGGTGGTCATTGTTTCCTACTCCAGGTATATTCTCCGTTATCTTCTCCTTCAGCCCCTTATTCCTTCTCCCGCCTTGCCCATCGTACTCGGTCTGTATTACATTAAATTAATTCACAGAAAAACATAGATATATGGTAAAACAAAAGGTGAAAACAATATATAAGATTTTAGAAGATAGAAAAGAAAAGTACGTTTACATGTAGTATTGAGAGGATTACTTACGGAAAGGTCATGACGCTGCTGCTGCTGCTGTTGCCCACCTTGGAGAGTAGTGTCGCTGAGGCGGATTGTGTTGCCATTCTCGTCCGTAGGAATCACGTTGCCGTATTCGTCTTTGCGGATAACGTTGCCGTATGCATCTGTGCTATGGGCTGCTCCGTATTTGTTTTGGAAATGTGCCATTTTCAAGGTTCACAAGCGGAAATAAAATCGCAAGCAAAGGCGGAGAATTTTAACGAAAGTGTGTATAAAGGTAAGCTTGCTAGCTGCGACTGTTCTTTGCACAGATATAGGATGGATTAAGAGTGATCAGTACCTTGGATTACTCTGGACTAACTTATATATATCGGTGGAACTGATTGTGTATATGAACATGCATGACGATAGAATTGTTACACGTGCCGCGTTTCAATTTGCTAAACGTGCCACGTTATTACTCATGGCCACGTGGATGTGATAGAAGCTGAAAAATATCCGAACACGTCGGTTTGAGATGAAGTTTCCTCGCCGACAATGAGTAGTCGTTTATTATGTTCGAACACACCGATAAAATTTTAACGAAGACTTTGCACATACAATTAATCCCAAATAAAATTTCTATTATCTTAAACCAAGAAAAAGCCATTATCTGGAGAGACATCACGTGGATCTTTCGCTTCTCTTTTGACAGAAAGCAATATCCAATATTCGGAAAAATGAACTTCCACTAGGCCTTGAGTAATAACGTGGCACGTTTAGCAATTTGTAACGCGGCACGTGTAACAATTCTGTCGGCATGCATGTTCGTATACATAATCAGGTCTGCCGATATATATAAGTTAGATTTCCTCTTGAATGTCCGGTTGCCGACACTTCTGGGATGCTGCTTCTTGAATGTTCCAATAGTCATTAGATTTCATATTATTAAAAAAATCATTTATACAACTACTGGTTTACAAATTACTTGTCAGGGTTACTTTAGTGCCGTAGGACTTGGTACTTTGAAGATTGGCTCGAAGTATTTCATCTACCTTTTTTTATCAATAATATCTTTCGGCTAACGTAGGCTTAGATTTAGGCTTTTTCTTAAAGCTTTCAAACAATTTCATATTTATCTCATTTTAATATTTAAATATATATTACTTAAATACAAATATTTTTTTAAATTCAAATTTTTTAACTTTAAAATTTTTCATATAATCATTACTTAATCATTATAACTTTTTTAAATTTTTAAACAAAATATAAAAAATAATTTAACTTTTTCAAATCTCTAAACAAAAAATTATTAAAATATTATATTCTAACTCTCTTTTAATTTTATAATTATTTTTTTCAAATTTTTCCTCTCATTTCTCAAAATCTCACAAAAATCTTATCTCAAATACCTTCACTGCTATTTACAAATAACTCAATACTATTTATAAAATTTTTATCTTATTTGTATAGTCAAATAAGATCTTAATATTTCTCAAGAACTATTAATTTTTAGATCATTCTATGTATTTATAATTCTTTCGATTTAAACTACTAATTTTTTTTAAGAAAATAAAAAATTCTTTTTTTTATTATTATGAAATAAAATTACACTCGATGGGTCCATTATATATGAAAATATTAATTTATTTTATCTTTATATTTAATAAACGTGTAGATGATTGCGTATATTTTATATTAAATTTATTATTGTGAACAAAATATTATCATTGTAATGCTCTCAGATTCTACTTGAAATTTGATAGACTCTAAAATGTCGAGACATACAATACAAAGTTACATGCCTCCATTTATGACAATTAAAGATGCAATGCACCTACGTAGTGGAGGCTGTGTGTTTCCGTGCGTGAGCCGGGTGCTCGTGCCGTCATGGATCGAGAGGCTGCTGCTTGCAGAGATGAGCGGGATGTTCGGGGTCACACCGATGCTTGTGGTTGTTGTCTGTGTAGTTTGTTTATTTAGCAGTTTAGTTTTTTTGTTTAGTTTTGTTTAGTTGTTTTTGTGTTTTATTTGTAATAAACTCGAAATAGGCTAGTGGATTTAGTGTCCATAGCGGTGTCCCATAATTTTCCTCCCTGGGAGGACAGAGGGGCCCCCAGTCTATTTTACATAGTTTGAAGTTAAGACAATGTCCACCTCATGTAGGTGGGGAAGCTCAAGAGCTGATGCGTAGTTTGGCTTATAAGTTGATAAGTCACAATTGTAACTTCGGAGGTTCATTAATGAAATGAGTCTGTTTCCATATATAAAAAAAAAGATGCAATGCACCTAGTACGCATTTAATATTATGCAATATTCATAGCGGATAATTTTTTTTCTATAAATAATACATAAAGTACCAGAATGCTATATCCCAAAACATTAAAACATATTTCATAAACTAAACATAATAGACGTTTAGGTTACATCATAAGTCTAAAAAGTCTGCAACCATAAGAGTACTGGAGATAGAGTTCCCCAAGTGTAGGTAAAACTAAGATAACTACTAGGCTAATCCATCGAGTAGCTCACGCATAGAGGTGTAATTGGTCTGGTTCGGTTTGGTTTTAGACAAAATTTAGGACTGATTACACACCGATTACCCTCCTAAACTGATACTTCCGGTTTTACCGGTTTTCGGTCCGATTTTCTGATTTTTTAAAAATATATATTTGACATTTTATCATTAAAAATATGTTTTTAAAAAAAACTGTTTTAAAAAAATCTGTTATACTTTTATTAAAAAATCTGCTTCAGTTTTACTATAAACTACTTTACTAAAAAATCTGTTTTACTAAAAAAAATCTGTTTTACTAAAAAAAATCTGATTTACTAAAAACTACTTTCCAAAAATCTGCTTTATTAAAAAAACTTTATTACAAGCTTATAAATATAACTACTACAAAAACTGAAAAAAAAATCTGCAATAAAAAAAAATCTGCTATGGAATAAAATAAGTTTAAAAGTCTAAATTAGAAATCTAAAAGTCTAACAAATTATAAGTCCAAATTCCAAAAGTCTAAATTACAAATTTACAAGACTAAAAGTCCAAAACATTACATATCCAAACACTAAAAGTCTAAATTATAAGTCCAGAAGTCCAACAAATTAGAAGTCCAAAAGTCCAACAAATTACAAGTCCAAAAGTCCATCAATTACAAGTCCAAATTACAAATCCAATTTAGAACATCCAACAAAAATTTTTACAATTAGAACCAATAGCTATGCACTAAACCACAAACTCCAATAATATATCAAGCAATTAATTCCAATAAAAAGCTAGTAATTACATTAAATAGGAAAAAAAACTTAAGGAAAAATGTTATACAAGTTTACCTACCTTAAATTTAATGATCTCCAACCAAAGAAGTAGATATTGAATAATTCCCTGGGTCTTCCATGAGCTCTACACAAAAGGAAAAAAAAATATAATAATTAAAACAAATTACTAATATAATTTACACTTTAGAGATAGTTAAAGAAAAGATGAATGATGCTACATACATGTATCAAATTTCTCAAACTCCTTAACATCATCCATTAAAGTGTGAATGTTAATCGGGGCTGAAGAATGGAGCCAATTTTGTGTATAAATAAACGCTTTTACCATAAGTGGAGATAGGCTATTGTGAAAAGAATCAAGTACTTGACCTGCTGTGCTAAAAGCCGACTTAGAGGTCACTGTAGATATCGAAACTGCAAGAACATCCCGCGCAACTCTTGACGAATGATTTTTGTGTAAATCATTTTCTGGAAAAATGACGAATTATGTTTTCTGGGCTAAAATGAGATTTTGGCATGTGTTAGAAAATATTCATTTTTCGGGAAAAATTGATATTTTGGATCTGGTGCATAGTACATCATATGCATGCATAGTTGGTAGCATTAATGTATTTTGATCTTGGAGATTGTTTGGATTATTACTTACCTGCGGTACCACTTTATGGTACCGTAGATTTTGGTGCAAGTGAGGTTGTGGAGCTTATGGGATCGGCTCCCTAGAGGAGGTGACATGTGGTTATTGTCAATTTGGTTTATGGAAATTATTTCTCTTTCGTGTATGTATTTGACTTTTTATTGTAGTTTTGGATAACTGTATAACTTTTCAACGGATATTTATTTTGGTTATTTTTGTATTTAAAATTCCGGTACTTAGTAGACTGATTTATTTTAACCGCTGCGACTCTTTGGTGCTCTGGTTGAACGTTGCACACACTTGAGCACTTATCGTTGGGATGTGTGACCCGTGTTGTCATCATTCTGACGTCACGATTCCTGAGATTTTTGTACGTGAGAGTCGGGGCATCATAGGAAGTCAACAAGTCAAATTTCGAATCATCTTCTTCACATTTTTCAGATAAATATCTCTCTAGTTTATATTTACTTGACAAAGAGTTCTCTGACTCCAAACGCTTCTTAATTTGTGCATGGATTAATGATCTGAAATCATCTTGACCTACCCTAGTAGTTGAACTTGTACTATTAGCCCCTCCCTCTCTTGATTGGCTCATAGTTTGGTCTTGTGCCCCTACATCACTTCTGTCATTTTCACATTAGCTATCATATAAACGACTCAAGGCATCTTTAACCCGATTCACCAACATAAGAACTTTTGAACTATTATCCTTATATATTCCTTCAAAAATAATCGTTAGAGTACGAATTTTATATCCAAGATTAAGAACCAACCCAACATACAACAAAAGATTCATTTTTTCAATATTTCCCCCATACTTCTTACATTTATATTTTATACTAAATGCCATTGTCCTCAAATTATAAGGCCCTTCCACACACTCCAAATTAGTTGCAGCTTGAATTGTTGCTAGCTCAAATACAAAATTATTGCAAGTGACATAATTGGTCCTTGAGAAACACAAGGTTGTATCGTAAAAAAGTTTTAGAAATTTTACAAATAACCTATTCTTATCCTAATCATCCATGATTGGAGGCCCTAACTTGGATGCCCCTCCTTGCCCCAACTCACTAACACCATCATCATCCTCCCCAACACTCTTGACATATCCCGAATCTTCTTCCTCCAGCCATTTAAATGCTTTTTCAAACTTTTCAGCCCTATCCAACATCATATAAATGGAGTTCCAATGAGTTGCTATATCTAAGCGTACACTACTTATACAAGTAATATCCTCACTATCACAACATTACTTAAATGTGTTCCACCTTTGTAGAGATGATTTCACATACTTCAAAGCCCCTCTAATTCGTGTAATTGATTGATCATATTCTTTCAACCCATCCCGAACAATCAAGTTCAAGATATGAGCACAACATCTCACATGCAATAACTCATATTCCAAAATCGTATCCTTTCTATGCCTTATCTTTCTTTTGATATACGAAACTGCCCCATTATTTGAACTTGCATTATCAAGTGTAATTGTCAATATTTTGGGTTTCCCCCATTCAAGCAAACACGCTTCAATTTTTTTACCTAGTGTCTCAGCCTTATGGTTTTCAACCTTACAAAAATTGATTATTCTTTTATGCATTTTTCAATCATCATCAATAAAATGTGTGGCGAGACACATGTAGTTAAAATTTTGCACGGATGCCCATGTATCTGAGGTTAGACAAATGCGCTGCCCTTTAAGAGCACTTTTCAACTTCTCTTTCTCTCTCAAATAAAGTTTAAAAATATCTTTTGCAACCGTTACACATGATGGAATCCTATTCCATCTAGATTGCACAACAAGTATAAATTTCCTAAACCCCTCCCCTTCCACATGTTTAAAAAGAAGCTCATCAACAACCAACATTTCTGCTAAGGCTTCTTTACAAGCTTCAACACTAAAAGAAATAGGTACAAGCCCCCCACTGCTTGATCCAGACTGGAAACCCAATATAGATTGGTTTTTATCTACTTTCCTAAGTGGAGACTTCTTACATATTTTTTCGAAGTGCCCCAACATTGATTTTGTGCCATTTGTATTAGAATCACAAGCATAAGTCATCCCACAAAGGTTACATCCAGCCCTAGGTTTCAACTTATCCTCAGTATCAATCAAAGAAAAATAATCACAAGTTACAGATCTTTTCCTACCACTCTTTGGACCAGTAGATGCTTACTTACAGTAGCTTTGGGAGAAAATGGATCATTAGTTGCTGTTGATTCTATGGTCCTTTGACTCCCTCCCATTGAAGGTTGAACATTGCCAGGTGTTTCATTTGAAAGATCCATTTATAGTAACAAAAATAAAATTAATAAAAGCAGCTATAACTATTTATATATATATATATATATATATATATATATATGTGGGGTAAGCACTTGCCAATTAAAGGCTTATGTTTATTTTTATTTAAAGGATTAATGTAAGCCCTATCAATGTAATTTCAAAAACTCAATCACAAAACACAATTTCACAAGCCCAATCACAAAACTCAATCAAAGTAAATTTCGGATTCAAAAAAATCCTAATATTACAAATATCATCTATCATAATTTCAAAATAATTTCACAAACCCAATTACAAAACCCTAATATCACAAACACAATAATAAACACAATCACAAAAAATCCTAAATTTCGGATTCAAAAATCCTAATATCACAAAACTGAAAACCCAATCACAAAAATCCTATTATAACAAAACCCAATCATAAAAATCCTAGTATATAATTTAAAAAAAAAAAAAGTTATCGTTGATGTTGGAGACTCGGCAGAGAGATAGAGGCCGAGAGAGTTAAGAGAAGAGAGAGTGAGAGACGAGAAACTGAGAGACAACTCGAGAGTGAGAGACGAGAAACTGAGAGACAACTCGAGAGTGAGAGACGAGAGAGTTGTGAGTGAGATACGAGAGAGTGAGCGACGAGGCAGAGAGTCAGAGACAAGAGAGTGAGCGGACGAGAGAGTGAGAGGCAGAAGTTACTAATATTTGATTTAGGGTTTAGTTATAGGAAATTAATATTTGATTATTTTCAATGTATTTTTTTAAAATGATAATTAAATTTTTTTTTAATGGTTTAGGAAATTGATAATTATAATTTATATATATTTGTAATACGTTTAATATATTATAGTCTAATATATTAGATTATATAATAATATTAATATTAGACTATTAGTATAGTTATACTATAATAAGTGTAAAAAGACCTAGGTACCGGGTTTAAACCCAAACTGGATAGGTCTGGGTTTTTCAACCTGGGTTCCCTCGAATCAAATCCGGGCTGGAACCTGGAACCGGATCCCAGTTTTTCGGGTTCCATGAATAGTCTTAGATAGACTCTCATGCTTTGTTTTGGATGGCTAGGGAGCTATCTTTTCCATTTTCTTCTCAAAGGACAGCCCCTTTCTAACGCCCCGACTCCCACGTACAAAAAAACCACGGAAATATTGACGTCAGAATGATGACAACACGATCACGCATCCCAATGACAAGTGCCAAGTGTGTGCAACAAATAAACAATGCACAATAAAATACGCAGCGGATAAAAAATAAGTCAACTAGTACCAGAATTTTAGTTTAATACAAATATCCAAATACAAAGCATTTTAAAACAAAACCAAATGTTCCACAAAACAAAACAAGGTTGAAAATAAACATAACACAAATGATCCCAGATCACTCCTCCTGCGGAGCCAAATTCTCAAACTCGGCATCTGCATCATCAACATAATATGCAATACCATTAAATGGTACCACAGGTAAGTTATAACCCAACAAATCCTGAAATAAAAATACATTTAATGCAACCAACCATGCATGCATATGATGTGCTATGCATGAAATCCAAAAATATCATTTTTCCCAAAAATGAATATTTTTCCAATACAAGCCAAAATCCCATTTTGGCCCAAAAACATTTCCAATAAAACATTTCTACCATTTTCCCAAAAAATGGCCTAAAGCAAATATCCATCATTTTTTCAGAAAATGACACGCACAAATCCATATGCAACACACGCTATTTTTTCAAAAAACAGCCATTTCCATTTATCCATTAATCCATATGCACCATGGTCTCCCCTAGGGACCATCCGCACGTCCTGGCTATATAACGAGTGATGCCCAGTTCCGCACCCAGTGCGTTCGTGGCCAGGTATCCTCTAACCCCCCGCCAGCAAAAGGGTCACGGAGTCGGCATGTAACTCGTCTAATCCCGTTGTAACCTAGCGACAACCCAGGGGACGTCACTCAGTATATTCCACTCCCGAGTGACCAGAGGAGTTCCAACGAGATAATACCCCATCTCGGCTTGGGGTCGTGATACACATGCTCCCAAATCCATTCCACACATGAAAACTTAGTTTTCAAAATATCTACATGATCATGAATGCAATTGCACGAAAATCTAGTTTTACATTTACAAACATGAACATGCGTGCATATGTAATGTACCGAACCAACAACAATATCCAACAACCAACCAAATCATAATATAACCAACACACAAATACTCCGTCCTCAAATCCATCCACCCCCGAACTCCACAGAGTCAGTCTGGAAACCAACCAGAACACAGTGAAATGAGTTAGTGCAAAAATATATTTAAATCTCTAAAGATGTTTGGAAAAATACTTACAGCACTATAATATAATTTTTGGAAGATCACGGAAGCGCTAGAAGCCACAAAACAGCAACCGAACAGTGTAAAAATACACTGTTAGTGGGTCTCAAAAACCCACTTTTGAAAGAGGTCAAACTAAGATTTGAAATTGATATGGTAGGGCCTAGGAAAGTTGGTGAAGCTAATGGTGGTGGCCTTTGGTCATGGGTGGCGGCGGAAAGAGGCGGTTTAAGGCCAAAAAGAGCAAAACGGAAATGAGGTTAATGTGGCTTCACCGGTGATGGATCGGGGCTGGAATTGGGTCTATTGGGTTGTTAGGATGTTAGGAGGTAGAGGAATAAGTGGTGAAGAAATGGTGGCCGGAGGTGGCTGGACGGCGGCGCAGCGACTCAAAGAACACCGAGGCTTCGGACGGTGCGTGCGGGCAAATGGCAGCATTAGCTGGCCTGAGATTTGAGGGGTAGGGTCGCCGGTCGGTGGGAAGTTGAATGGGCAGGGCGGTGAGCTACGACGGCGGGTGGCGGCGGCTGGGATGAAGAAACCGAATGCACAGGGAGAGAGAAAGAGAAACGGGAGAGAGAGAGGTCGAGCGGGAGAAAGGCCAAACGGGAAAAAGAGAAGAAAAAGAAAGAAAAGAAGAAATGAGGTCCAATCCTCATAACTGGGATCTCAAAAATGATCCAACGAAAAAGATTTTAAAATTGCAAGCTAAATAAAATAATATAAACGCAGTGAAAAACTCAATTAAAACAATAATAATTTTAAAACTCAAAAACAAACTAATTTAAATTAAAGATCACTTTAAATACAAAACAGTAAGTAATATCAAGAAAGCACAGTAAAAATTAATTTTCACAACTTAAAATATTATAAAATAATATTTCAAAACTCCCTTAATTTTAAAACAAGAGAATAAATCTTGAAATTGATTAAAATAATCTTTCATTAAAAATACACTAAAATATAGGATGTTACACTCTTTTTGCTGGCAATAGAAGGCTTTAAGGGAAATTGGAAGTGAGTGGACAATTCTTGATATTTTGCTATGTACTTCAACTTGCTTTCACTGAAAGTAGGTGTAATTAATAATGGTGGCTGATGTCACAAAAAATATGCAGGTCTGGGACACATTATCAGATGTTGGGGTTGCTCGAAGATTTGGGAACCACTGCAAGCACAAGATACCTCAATCTAGTTATTGATGTTGCTACGTTCGAAGGTGAGAGGTTTTTTTTTTCCCTCTTGCTTAAGCTTAGTGTATTCGCCCCCCCCCCCAATACAAAAAAAGGGCATTGCTGCGAGTAATGTCCTCACAATTTTGAAAAATCTGTATACATTACTATTTATTGATTTCTTCTACCTCCATCTCGTCCTTTGGAGATGTTTCTTGCAACTTGCAAGTCCAAGCATATGGAATTTCTTTAATTTTATTGTTGTAGTTAGGAAATTAGGAGTGAGAATATCTAGAGATGTAATGCTATAAACGATTTATTAATAGTCGAATTATCATTTGGGATGCATAATGATAAACTTCGCATGGGTAGTACTAATACCAACGATAGTAACTCGTGGGAAATACTAAAATCCATGACAAAAACTCGTGGGAATTGAACATTTTCCACGATCATCGATTAATTTGAACGTCGTAATTGCGACGAGCCACTAAGAATTTGCCTCGAGAAAAGTCGTGGGAAAAGGGGTTTATTAGCCACGACTTAAATCTTTCGTGGCATATAGTACTTTTTCCGGCGAATTTTATCCCACGATTAAATTTTGTAGGAAAAAAGTTTTTCCCACAAAATGACTGCTTTTTGCCACAAAAATAACTCGTGGGAAAAACCAGTATTTCTTGTAGTGTTCTTACTCAAATATATTTGTCTTATATAGTCTGACTTAATATTATTTGCAGAGACCTAACAATTTTAATAATAAAAATTGGAAATATTTGTTTATTACACATAATTAAAAAATTTGATTTGAACCAAGTTACAATAATAATCCTTATTTTTTTTATTATTTTATTTAATATTTAGATTTATAGTGTATTTTATTTAACGTATCAAAACTCAAAATTAAAAAGAGAGTTCTTTGAGGAAGAGATTCTCTAAGAAAAAGAATACACGTGGAATCAAGTCCTTCTAAAGGCAACTGAATAGACATTTTTAAAAGCTAATAAATGGATGGGAAAATATTGGTGAAACTATTCCACAACTCCTTTGCCAGCAAAAAAGCCACGACCAAGAGGACTGTAGGGAACTATTCCAATTCCAAGTTCCCCGCATGCACAAAACCATCAAGATAGACCAATATACTTGACTTTTCCCTCTTCTACCAGTTTCTTAAGTTCACTAACCTACAAACCAAGAAACAGCATCTAACCAGTTTTGCCACTTAAGTCCCATCATAATTAGATTAAAATAATGAATTTCAAGAAAAATCGACCTTTTCAGATTGCAAAACAAAAAATAATTAGCAAAGCCACCCATTACAGGCCTACCTGCTACATGCCAAAGTGGGGCAGAACCTGTTTTCTCTCTTTTTTCAGAGAAATTGTAAAATTTGAAGAGAAAATGAGAAAAGAACTTCCACCTCTATAGAATTTTAACCACTGTGAATGAAGAGTCAAGATGGTCAAGCCGCATTCAATGAAAACAAATGGCACACCATTTAAAATGGAAGTGAAACAAGAACAAGGGGAAGACACTATAATCAACATCGAAAGAGCCGATGCAACTATAATGTTGTGCCCCCTATAAACATCTAGATTGCCAATCATAACAACAATTAAATGTGACAATAGACTCCAGCTTCAAATAGTTTGATGTTACATGAAGAAATTCAGAAGAATGTTGGCAACAACATACGAAAATTCACAAGTGCTTATAATTTAGGCTACGTTTGGATGCTGAATTGATTGAGTTGAGTTGAGTTTTTTATGAATAGTTGTGAGTTGAGATTGTTGAATGAGTTTGGTGAGGTCCACTAAAATGAGTTTAAAATGTGTTTGGTTGTTAAAATGAGTTTAGATATATTTATAGAAAGTTGTAAAAGAAATGGGTCCCACCATTATTTTATACTGTTCACCTGACATGCAAAATCGAAATTGTCTACTATTTGGCACCAAATACAGCAAAGAAAAAAAAGATTTGCGTGCACTGCAGCCAATGGTCAAAACATGGCAGATGGTCAAAACGATGGTAAAAAAGTAGCCATCTACAAAGTTGTCCCGTATCTACTTTAGTTGAGGATGAAACTCGACTTGAGAGTGTGTTTGGATAGCAGATGAAATTCAAAAGTGAGCTGAGTTGAGCAGCTTTCGACATCCAAACAAAGCCTTGGACAATACAATCCTATATAAAATAGCTAAATTGTGAAAACAACTCCATGTAAGTTATGGAATTGATTCAAGTAATTGGAACATAGCCATACAGGTTGGATTTGTTGAGCTGTATGGAGATTGGGAAACCCTTGAAGTTTTCCCTTATCAAATACGTATGAGTATGAGTCTATGAGGAATTCTGTCAAACACTTCCCCAGCATTGCTCTTATTCCATATCTAAATCATTTCATTACATTTAGTTGATTTCCTTATTACATCATTGCATCCAAATTCCACAATACAATAAATTCCCAACTAGGTTCATAACAGATCACGCAAGATACTTCCTTTAAAAATGCCAAAAAAATGGAATTTAGGCAATTCTATAACAATATTGTAATGCAGCTATTTCATAAGACCTCAAAGAATAGCAGTCAGTAACAAGAAAAATCTGACATGGGTCTTTGACAAAGAACGAGACTAAAGAATACTTCTTCATGGAGCTTTCATAGATCCTGATAAAAATATGAAAATCTAGCAAAATCAATAATGGGTGGATCGCAAAGCTCCTCTAGCCACACAGAATACAAAAGTACATAAGGCTATAGATGCATGCTTATATATAAATATTAGCGAAATTGAAAATTTTATACATATGCACAAGCCGTTGTCCTTGTATTCGCTATAAAGCTCAGTCAACTGGGCGTAATTCAAATATGTAAACCCACTGTTTATAAAAAAAATCAACCAACCCGGAATTAAAAAAGAAGGAAAAAAATGAATCAAATCTTGTGCATCTTGTGCATCTCAACGAGCACATCCGACCTCTTGCTCTTTCCTTGACCGATCGAGCTCCTTGTAAAGGAAGAGAGAAAGAGATAGAGTAAAGGACGGTGATGAGAAACAAAAATGAAGAACTGCGCAACAAACAACAACAACAAATGGAGAGGTGGCTAGGGTTTGAGGAGAAGAGCTTGGTTCAACATGATTTTTTTTTTTTTTTTCTCATGAATTGGTTCAAAATGATTTACTAAGTACTTGGTGATCAGTTTTGGCTAATATTAGGGTATAGCAAACCTGTTAGTGGACTGGATTCGATGAACCCGACTTTTGTTGGATGGGCCAGGACGGATTAGCCTAGGGCCTTTTTATGCACAGGCGAAGTTTCTATAATAATTTAAATGCATGCCAAATTTGCAAAATGTTTTCTCAATAATATTAAAAACTCTAGTACTATTATCAATCTTCATAATTTGAAAGTACAATATTAGTATATAGTTTCCGAGGATACAAAATATACTTGTCCCATAAGTTAAAATTCTTGTTTGCCTATAAAAAACATTCACAGTGAGCGGATGTAATCATAAAAAAAGGAAAATGTGTTGCTTTCTTTGTATTGAAAAATGTCCTCATCATTAATTAGGATGACATAGAAATTTGCTGCTTCATTAAATATCTAGGTGGCAATCATCACTAGAATAGTTGAGCTTATATTCTATTGAAACGATACTACTATTTATATTCACAAATTGATGTGAAATTTACTTTACAATAAAAATATTTTACAATCTAGCATATCACGTCAAACCATGTCAGTTTATGAATTTACTTTTATGAGATTCATTTGTAGATAAAAAATTTCTCTAATAGTTTTGAAATTATTACAGTTTCATAAATAATAATTTATTTATTTTTTATAAATATTCGTCTTTTCCAACGGTACTTTACTTTTAACGATTAAACAGAAATCAAAATTATGGTTTTCTCTAAGATCTAATGGTAATATTTTTTGTTATTTGTCTAATAGTAACAGTTTTTGTCATTTATCTAATGGTAACAGTTTTTGTCCTTTATCTAATAGTAATCTTTTTGTCCTTTGTCTAGCGGTAACATATCCTTTTCAACTTGCAACGGTAATTTTTTTTGCCATTTTCCTAACAAACATATTTTCAAACGATAAAATTTGTATCTATTAATAAGAGCACTTATGATTCCATTCACATCTAGAGCAACCTAAGTTTCATTTCATCTTAAGAGAAAATTGTCATTTCGGCCTCATTTTTCACTCGCTTCTTAAATGGATTTTTCTTTCCATTGCAAATTGCTGCTTCATTTAGACTATGAAGATGAGGAGAAGCTTATTTTTAATGACGATTGAGGATCAGCATCTACTTGTCGTGGTCCTTGCCAACATCGTAAGTACATCAAGTACGATCATATTGATGGGCATGAATGACTATTTCGTGACTATTTTGCAGAAGCACCAACATATCCCTCGAATCTATTTCGAATGAGATTTCATATGGGTAGTCCTCTGTTTCTTCATATTCAGCATGAGGTAGATGATTTCGAGCTCTACTTCATCCAAAAAAGAAATAATACTGGGAGACTCGGTCTATCATCTCTGCAAAAGATAACAGCTAATTTTAGGGATGAATACATACCAAAGTTTTAAATACCATTTTGTACAGGCCGATACAGCCAAAATTTATCATGCCAGAATAGTACCCGGTACGGTGGATGTGTGTGTTTCGTTCAGGGTCAAATACCGGTCATTTCGATCAATACAGGTCAGTTTTCATATTTCACCTGATATAGGAAAAATTGGTCTGGAATGTTAATTTAAAGTAAACGCCATGGTGATTTTGTAATTAAGAGTGAACTCAAATGGCTTTTTCATAAATAAATTTTTTCTAAACATATCTACTTTTTCGATTCTATCTATCTGGGTCTGCTAAATCTGTCTGATTACAAGACAATAGGCCTGCCGACATGTGATTTGTGCCAATGTGATGTGTGCTAGGTACTAGACAATAGGCCTACCACATTTGCTAGGTACTAGACAATGTGATGTGTCAAAATATTTGTGTCAAACCAAAATGTAACGTGCGCCTATTGTCTATGTGGCAGAAATATCTGGTTGTATTTTCATTATCTGTAATATTTGAAATATTTGTAAGATCTATTTATGTAACACCCTGCTCCCCACAATTAAGAAAGACACCATTGTTTTTTTTTATAAAATCATGGGATCTGGAGTGTTACTACTGAACTTGACTTAAAAATATTTTTTTTATTATTTTAAAGGAATCTCCAAGTACAAATATTCCTAATAAAAAATAGAATTTTTTGCATTAAAATATTGTAATCATAAATGATAGTGAACGGATGCATTTATTAAAGTTTCTTAAAGAGTATGACATAAAAATCATAACTTAAAATATCTTTACGTGATCTAGGCCATTGTCACACCTTCCTGGACTAAGTCCTGTCATGCAACTCTACCTTCATAAATATTCTGACCTGAGATGGTTTAAAAACATAAAAACAAACTAAAATGAGTCGATAACTCAATAAGAAACCTATCATAACATAAACATATTTGACATAAGGTTTTTCATAAAATATTTCATGTGGAGAACTTAAAATCATGACTATTCATACGTATGCTATGACATGCATGACTTATCTGAATTAACTGACTTGTCTGGCTTATCTGAATTATCTTAGTATTTTGACTGTTCTGACTGGCGAACATACTTAACTCTGTGTACAAAGTTGTGCACCAATCACACATCATGTGGCCACAAGGAGAACCACTAATTTGATCTGATAAAATACTATGGTAGACCTTGCTTGAGTCCGTGGCTTTCACATCCGCCCTGACTACATTGGTACCATGCATCTGAATGACCATCTGATTAATTTGATATTTATCTTACTCTTAATCTTATGAAAGCTTATGTGTCTTATGCAACGTGAGATGCATAATATATACATAACTATAATATGTAGAATGAGACATGATCAATGACGTACTTGCAAATGTCATGATATGCGTGGTGCATAAACATTAGCTTCCAAAGAACTGGCTTTAATAATAATATATATAACTAACTAACGTATGCTAATCCTAATTTATTATCAAGCAACTTATCTCATAACTCTAATTTGATATTTTCGAGGCATGACTGATTTTCTTTCATGGGCTCGGTGCTGACTAGAGATAGAAATAGATTAACCAAGAGCTTGAGAGAAACCTAACGTGAGAGAGAATGAGAGAGAAAATGTGAGGGATGTTGTGAGAGGAATGAGGCAATTGGTTATGGGACATGCATGATTCTAGACTCGGTATCTTGGGCTCAACTGCTGCACTTAGGGACGTTTATGGTTTTTCCAAATAACACACAGAATAGAAGATATTTATAGAGAAATTTTGGAGAGGGTGCCGACAAAGTCGAGTTGGACTGGGTTAGGATTATTCAAGAAGCGATCAATTTGAATTTAAAAACAGGATATAGTAGTTCATCTAATAGAGGATAGGCAGTGACTAAGACTGCGAAGAGGACTCCAATTAGTTATTGAGTCTAATTAAAATTCCTAATCAACCTCAATAATTTATCGCTCTTGGGTTTATCCAGTATAGCCTATTAAATAAAATTTGGGCCCAATAAAAATTATTAATATTCTAACCTTAAAATTATTCGGCCAAGTAATTACAATTTAGCATCTTTCCATCCATGCACAAGTTTACCATATGTCCATTCCTAAATTTCCTCCAAAACACCATACACATGAAAAATAATAATGTGTTACAAATTAACCAATGATTTAACATTGGTGAATACAATAGAAATATACAAAAAAAAGCCAATAATATTTTAAAAAAACTATCATTGCTTCTCTTCATTACGCTTCGCCACAATCTCCCTTTAACATTGTTGGAAATATGTGCATTGTATTTTAGGTAAGCCAGTGACATCCATCAATATGATCCATCCTCTCTCTCTCTAACCGGTTCGTAGTTGCTCTCTCCTCCTCTTTAAATTGGGAAAGTTCAAATCTCTCGGCTTCCAACTTGAGTCGCTTGTTCTCTTGCGGTATTTTATGGCTCTCCCTTTCTCGATCATTTTGCATCTTCTTCTCCTCAAGATGGAAAAACTCTTCTTCTTGAGCGCGTGACTCCTCAAGAAGAGTATAGTTCATCATAAAGATTTCGGCAATGTCCTCAACTGGTCTGGTTAGGGCCTTCCGTTTTGCTTTCTTTGCTTTCCTTACTATTGGGCTCTCCAACTGAACAACACCATTGTCAACAACATGCTTCACCTCAACAGTATTTACTGAATCTACAAACACATTACCAGAGGTACGAGTTAGGGTGGGCGACATTGTTGATCTTCACTTTGGACCTTCCTTTGAGCAATGCGGAATCCATTTTGATTAGCCCTTCAACAGGTGCCAACAATGCTCGAATGGAAATGAGCTTTTATCTAGTGATTGGTACATTATCTTTGCTTTGTGAAAATTGCAAAATAAAACCCAATAGAAAATAATTAGCAAAATTGGGCCAAACATTAAATAAAACAATAAGTACAAGAGATTGAAACTAGTGGATGGATATAACATGTCTTACTCGGTCATACCACTTTGATTCAACTCTTCCACTTGGGCTAGCTTAACACAAAAGTTGTTGGTTACTTTTTCAATCACCAACTACTAATGTATTAAGGACCCAATGGTCCGGTCCGTTGTGCTTTGTTTAGACTGATTGAAATATAAACTAATTTCTTCCAAAGTTGGGCCTGTTTTTTATCAATCCTTGGATGTTATCTATACTAGTATTCAACCAAGTTGAGACGAGTAGTTTGCCTTCTTCTTGAGTGAAGTTCACACCCCTTGTTGATTTTTTGCTAGGTAGAATCTCTTATTGGGGTTGGCGTGCAAAGTCATCCACAATCACTTGAGAATGTTGAGTTTGACTCAAGTAAGTGGGGTCAGTGTTAGGGTCGTTAGTGAGGAGGTTCTTGAAGAACATGTATCCATGGTCTTGTGAATCCATCACATTATACTAATTGTAGACAATAAATGGTGGATTGCAACATGTTAGAAGCTAAAAAGCAATGGGGACAAGATATTACAAACTGGCTCAGGAAATTAAAGGTGACATATAGGAAGTGGCAATTTCCTCAATAGCTGTAACAATTGATTGTTAGTATAAAGATGGTCATCTGAGTTACCTTGCCATTGAGTACTTCCCAAAGTTTTCCTTTAGCCCCACTCAAATCTCTCATCATCACAACTGAAGGCTATACAGTTTAACTACCAACAAACAATTCAACCAACAATGCGGGAACTGAACAACATGCCAAATGGAACTAAACAACATGCTGAATGGAACAAACAACAATGGAATGGTCAAACAAGAACATAATGAAAGGGGTGCAACACATTGCTTTTAATGGATGAGTTTTCTCAACAAGTAAAACTTGGACAACAAATTAATAATTCAACTCATTCAACTAGTGGAGTAGGTAACTAAAGAAAAACCACAAGAAGAGAATACAAAATAATCTCCCAATAAACATATATGAAAACAAGCTAGAAATAATCAAAATAATAACACAAATTATAGTTGATATGCAAGCAAGGTGTGGTTCAGTTATTTTCAAATAGACAATCTCATATTTTGTTTGATACATGAAGTCTACTACTAAATCTATATAATATCCTTGAAAGAAGATGCAGTCTAACTAAGACACAATCCAATACAAAATGTAACGACCCCGCCCCGCGAGGGGTGAGACTGCCACGTACATACCTATTCTTAGCATATTTTTCCTTTTATTTTCCTTCCTTTCTTTTTTCTTACTGACAGGGAAGACACTAAGCGTCCGCCTCTCTCTCTGCAGTAATGCCTTGCTCCCTAGCCTTTTCTTCATTTCTTGCACGTTTAAAACATTTAAAACAAAAGTGAGTCTAATACTCAGTAAGTAGTACACCATGCAGTGAACATACTAGGCATCTATTCTTTTCCTTTTGAAAACATGCATACATGAACATTTGCATTTCATTCCATGCATAAACATTCTTAGAAATAATTGGGCTTTCATGCATAAACATTCTTTCATGATTTTCATCTTTCATGCATAACATTCTTTTCATGCTTTTCATGCTTTACATCTTTTCATGCATAACATGCTTTTCATGCATTACATCTTTCCACTTTCATAGGCCATTGCACACTGTTACGCCCCGCGTACTAAGGTTAGCGGCCCTATGGCCAATGGATTCGCCTGTGGCCACAGGTTGGAATCCCATTCCGTTAGGGTGCAGCATTGGGTGCACTACCAGATACTACTACCCGGCATTGCAATCTGTCCATTCATTAATTGGGTACCCCTTTCCTTTCATGTGACCGTTACGTATTTTCATTCATTGAAACTTTCGTTTCCTTTCATTCCTTTCATACTTTCATTCATTTCAGTCCTTTTCATTTGACAGTTCATTCATAGGAAAGGAACGTCATTTAAAATCATGAGCTTAAACATCATTGAGAGAGGCATGAGCTTAAACATCATTGAAAGGCATGAAGTTAAACATCATCTTTCAAAACATCATTTAAAACGTCAGTTCTCATTGAAAAACATGAACTTAAATGCCATTTAAAAGTATAAGCTTAAACATCATTCAAAAAGCAGAAGCTTAATCATCATTTAAAAGCATGAGCTTAAAACGTGAACTTAAACATCGTTTAAAAACGTAAGCGTAAACATCGTTTAAAGCACGAGTTTAAATACCATTAAAACACGAGCTTAAACATCATTCAATTTAAAAGCATGAGCTTAAACATCATTAAATAGCATGGACTTATACATCACTTTTCAAGACTTCCTTTAAAATGCCAGTCCATGGCATCTTTTAAAACGTCAGTTCTCAGGGGCATTTTAAGCATAAGTTCATAAGGACATTTTAAAACACATTTAAAGCATCATTTGAAGCATAAAACATGAGATGTTCATTTCCTTTCCTTTCATTTACATTTAAACATTTTCATAATCTTTCTTAGTTCAATGCATATGTATTTTCATGAACAGGATACATTTTCATGCTATACTGCATATAGGAATAATCATAAGTTTCTTAAGAGCATGCATGAAAAACTCATGACTTAGAATCTACATGCATGCATTACCATATACATGTACACACGATTATAATCGATAGGGTACTTAACAGGACTGTCAAGAAAGGGTTGTACATACTATATTCATTTACTTAGAGAAACATTTGCAATGTGAGAGATATTCTTTCATAAATAGAGCATGGTGTAAGAAGCATGGTCATAGCTACTTACCTGCGAGCTTTACTAGCGAGTCCATTTGAACTTGAAAGTAGACTCCTAGTCCTATTCAATAAAATGAGGTAAATATATTAACATCCACCTTACTTTAAGCCTTACTAATTGGTACGCTCACACGTTCACTTAAATTCCAACTTGGAATTAAACGTTCCCTTAACCCTTTTATCTATCCACCAAGTATGGCATTAAGTCACAACATTAGAATCCTCATCCTATTCTATTTAAAGAGACTCATGAAAGCACATTATCCATTGGTTGTTCCTTTAAAAAGGGTCATTGTTTTCTACATAAAGGATGGATGGAAACCATGGTTTAAATTACATAATTGGTAGGAATTACTTGAAAGGGAAAGAAACAAGAAGATACCTCAAATCTGGAAATTTTCATGAAAAGGAGCATTTGACAATTTTACAATATCACATGGGGGGTACTTTCAACAAAAGGGCCTACTCACAAGAGGGTTTATTTTATCATTTCTTTTTCAATGATTTTTCATACCAAGATTCATCTTTAATTGAGCTAAGGAAAGATTTAACAAAAGGGATGTAAGAGACTGATTTAGGCTTCAATAAAACATAGAAGAAAATTCTGAAACTCTTGGACGGCCCATAGGCTTAGTGCTTTCATGCTTTTGAACATCCTTTATTAAATCCAAATTTCAACTACATAGCTTAACCATATTAAGGGTGTAAGAGGCTTAGGAAAACATCCCTTATCTTTTAAAAACAAATTATAAAGCATAAGTATAGCACTTGGCAAACTCAAAGTTTCCAAAGAAATTCATTAGTTTAGATTAAAACTCTTAGTGGCTTACTTAAGCCATAAATTTTGAAGGAAAAATATGTTAAAAATCATAACTTTAACCTTACTAATATAACACTTAAAAGACATGGTAAGATCAACATATGGCTTAGGCTTAATAAATCTCAAGGAATAACTCAACAAAGAAACTTATAGTTACATACGGCTGGAACCCAAAAACAGAGCACACACACACGGCTAGAATTTCTAGAAAACATAGCATAATTCGGCTGGAAATCAAGGCAGAACATAACACGTGGCTGGAACCAAACAAGATGAGATTCATGGCTGGAAATCAACAAAAAACAATAGAGCATAACACGGTTGGGATCACAGAACATATGCACGGCAGAGAACCCAGAAAATCAAAGCATACACGGCTGGAATACACACAAAAACAGAGTATACGTACAGCTAAGACCCAGAAAACAGAGTATGATTTTCTCCATTCGGTTTCTACTTAGCTAGGGCATAAATTAGAAGGAATAAAAGAGGAAATAAACTCAGAAAATCACTGCAAAACAGTCGGCCAGCACAGGAAATCCGAAACTCCCAATGCATGGCATAACTCACTTGGCAGTCCCATAATCACAAGAAGAATTAGAAGAACAGGGCACTACCTGGTTTAGCAAGCCACGAACGGAAGAGGAGAAGGAAAAACTGAAGACCTAAGCCATGAAATCCATCCTCTTGAAAGGAGCTTCAACCGAAATCCAAATTGAGAGAGAGTAGAGGTTCGGCTTGGAGAAAGGGAAGAGAGGCCGATCGGTGCTAGAGGAAACCGAGAGGGTCCTTTTGTTAAAATGGCTGAAATTAGAGCTTGAAGAAGCTCTCCTTGGCTTGCTCTGGAAGTCGAAACCAGCGTGTAGGAGAAGGATAGAAAGGAGACCCGATTGGCTTATGGAGGAAGTCGGCTGCCATAAGGAGAAATAAATCAAAGCTTCTCTTGGAAGCTAAAGGGATGGATGGTGTGGATTAGTCCATGAAAAAAAATATGTTTATCCTATGGTGGATAATATTTGGGCCACTCTTCAATTAAATAAAAAGGTAAGGGCTTTAGAAAATATATTTTAAGATCTGGAAATATTTCCTTAAATTATTTTAATGACCCACATTAAAATAAAAGCACACATATCTTAAAATAAAATAATAAGATATTAAAATCATAAAAATCTTTATCTCAAAAATATTTGACTTAAGAAATTAAATTAAAAGAAATGACGTAAGAACCCACGTAGTAGGATGCGGGTATTACACAAAAGCAATTCAGAATAATGTCGTAAAACAGAAGGCACAACATTGAACATCAATTTTTCTTCCCCACCTCATCAACTAAGAGCATCCACATTCGACTCTCCAAAAACATTTTATGTAAAAAAACACATAGAATCTAAAAATAATGCACAAAGTTGCTGCCAAAACCAGTGACATTCGACTGGCACATAAACCAACAAGGACCAAGCCTTTTTGTAGCACAACTAATCAAGTAATGCTAAGAAATCACAAAACCAAACTCCAAAACAGGTTAAAAGGCACAAGTCAAAGCAGAAAATATGTGCCACATGAACCAAGGGCCAAGCCTTCATGCACACTCAACCAATTAAGCTAAGAAGGCACATGATAGCACAAAACCAAATAACATAATCAAAGCTTATATTTACTGAAGCTCAAAATGGTACGATTACAGTATAGCAAAGGGCACAAGATAGGATGGTTGCAAATCCCAGTTGCCTTTGTGAAAATTTCACAATAAAGATAGTCATCAGGGTTACCTTTCCATATCGATCAATGAGAATTCACTATAATTACTAATATTATGCTCAAGTACACCAAACAATCCTACCATCATCATAGTCCCTGCACTTACATTGACAGCCCTAGCGACAACCACAAAATTTGAAAATTACAGAAACCCCAATCAGAGCCATGATAATGGTAGATCATAGCCCCAATCCTGTAGAAAAGACTTTGTTGAAATTTACAGCTATAGTAACATGTAAATTAAAGACCTAAATGTAAATACCAAGGAATAATCTAATCATCTATGTGACGCCCCGACTCCCACGTGTAAAACAACGCAGGAATCGTGACGTCAGGATAATGACAACACGGTCACGCATCCCAACGACAAGTGTTAAAGTGTGTGCAACAAATAAACAGTGCACAACAAATCGCAGCGGATTAATAATAATATCAGTCTACTAAGTACCAGAATTTTAATTTAATACAAATATTAGGAAATACAGTAAAAATTCAAATACATACACGAGAGATAAATAATTTCCATAATCTTAAACCGCAACAACCACATGCCACTTATCCACGGAGCCGAACCCGAGACTCAACGTCCTCAACCTCATCTGCACAAAAATCTACGGTACCAAAAAGGGTACCGCAGGTAAGTAATAATCCAAACGATCCCAAAGGTTAAAATACATTTAAGCAACCAACATGCATGCATATGAGAAAATATGCACCAAACCCAAAAATATTTATTGGACACTGTAGGCGGGAATCACAGGCGGGACTTTACCACCATCCCTACTTACCACCATCCCTACCGCGTGTACCGTAGGCGGGAATCGCAGGCGGGACAACACCACCATCCCTGCTTACCACCATCCCTACGCGTACACCGTAGGCGGGAATCGCAGGCGGGACTATACCACCGTCCCTGCTTACCACCATCCCTACAGTTCCTTTCCACACAACACCAAAAACCCAATGGAGCACTGTAGGCGGGAATCGCAGGCGGGACAACACCACCATCTCTGCTTACCACCATCCCTACAGTCTCCTTTTCTTTTCCCCACATATGAAAACCCAGTTTTCATTAACACAAAATATGCGTGCACATGCAATGTACAAATCCAACAATAAATTCCAATAACCAACACGACAGTAAATTCCACAATTCAACCAGATCACAACACAACCAATCATAGACATCATAAACCAGTCAGTGCAAAAATATATTAAAACCTTAAAAGATGTTCGGGAAAATACTTACAGCGCTTTAACATAATTTTTGGAGGATCACGAGAGAGCTGGAAGTGCCAAAACAACAACACCACAGTGTAAAAATACACTGTGGCCGAAATACACAGTGAAACCCAAAATCACCCGGGGCCAAACGAAGACTTGGGAACGATAGGGTAGGGCCTATGGGAGGTGGAGAATCTAATGGTGGTGATGGTTGGCCGTGGGTGGCGGCCGAAACGGCGGTGGAAGGCCAAGAAGGTCGAATCGGATAGAGTGCTCGATAGGACGGCTCCGGCGACGGATCGGAGCTGGGGTTGGGTCCAAATGATTGCTTGAGGGCCGGTGGTGGTGTGGTAGAGAGGTGGTGGCCGGAGGTGGCCGGACGGCGGCGGAATGGGTGAAGGAACGCCGCGGCTTCGCACGGCTTCCGGAGGCTAACGGCGGCGCGGCGTCGGCTGGAATTTGGAGGGGAGGCTCGCCGGCGCACGGGGAAGCCGGTGGTACCGGCGGTGTCGACCACCGCAGGCCGGCGGCGGTGCAGGGGCAAAGAAACCGAAACACGGGGGGGGGAGAGGAGAGAGAGGGAGGTCGGGCTGGGCTGGGGCGATCCGGAGAGAAGAAGAAAAAAAAGAAGAAAAAGAAAAAGAGAAAAAAGAAAAAGAGAAGGAAGAAAAAAGAGATCCAGCCTTTTTCAACTTGGGTTTCAAAAGTGATCCAACGAAAAAGATTTTAAAACTACTAAATAAATAAAATAAATCAAACTCAATGAAAACTCAATAAAAGCAGTAAAAATATTAAAATCCAAAAACAAGCCAATTTAAATTAAAGATAAATTTCAAATCCAAAACATTAAATAATATTAAGAAAATCCATTAAAATGATTTTCACAACTTAAAAATATAATAAAAATAATATTTAAAACCCCCATAAATTCAAAACAAGAGAATAAATTTTTAAACAAATTAAAATAATCCTTCTTTAAAAATATACTAAAATCTGGGATGTTACAATCTACCTAAATGAAAACATGTAAATCCCTAGTGCTGTAGAAATGGAAAGTTCCAAATTCATAACTATAGTAACATGTAAATCAGATACACAAATGTAAATCACAAGGAAAAATCGAATCAGTAACCCAAATGTAAATCACAAGGAATAATCAAATCAGAGACCCAAATGAAAACATGTACATCCCTAATGTTGTTGATTTTGACAAGTTTCAAATTCACAGTTATCCTAACATGTAAATTAGAGACCTACATGTAAGAAAATTTAAATCACAGCCTGGAAATCACATCTATGGTAACAAATTTTAGACCCAAATGTAAAACCCTAAAAACATAAAATCAGAAACTCATTCGAGTAACATGTAAATCAAAGCCCCAATACTATAGAAATGACAAGTTCCAAATTCATAGCCACATTTCCAAAATCAGAGACCCAAATGTAAATCACAAGGAATAATTAGAGACTCATTCGAATAAATCACATAGAATACCAGAGCTATAAATTAGAGACACATTCGAGTATATCACATAGTCATGTAAATCACAAGGAATATCATAGCAATGAACCAATATGTGTGAATAAATATATAATTGGCACATAGCATTTTGATGAGAGAGAAAGAGCGAGAGAGAAAGAGTGTGTGTGTATGGGTGTGTGTACGTTGAAGGTGCAAAGACTTACCAATGACAATGATTGGAGGGGCTACCTGATGGGGACGTGAATGATGGTTGGTAGCAAGTAAGACACAAAGAGAGAAGTTGCAAGGGAGATGAACCTAAATGAGGATTGGGGTTGTATTGGGAGCCACTATTTGGGGAGGCGGATGAAGCATGCATTTGGGATTTTTCCCAAATGTAAACCCTAAAATTTAGAGAAAATTGTGGTTTGGGGAGCCGAATGTGGATGATCTAAACAGACAGGAGGGAAGTGAGTAACGATAAAGTAAAGATTTTGAGCCATATTCGTCGTTCTAGGCTCGCCATTATCTATTTCATTTCATTCTACTTATTTATGGGTTCTAATTATGGGTAGCAATTCGTGTTTGTGGGTCGTGTCAAGTCATGGATATTCGATTTTATGGTTCAATCCGAACCCGACCCATTAAGTTAAGCGTGTCAGATCTTCAAACCCTAACATGACCCATTTAAATATTGATATTTTTCTGATTTTAACTTATAATAAAATCAATATTACAATCTCAACATTAACAAATATAAGTATAGGTTCAGAATTACAGTCCTAACAATAAAAATATAAACATATTAAAAAATATCAATACTACAATCTAACAATAATAAAATTGTGTTTGTGAGTAAAAATCTAAACAGGTCATAATGGGTTGATTTCGTGTTAAGTGGGTTGACTTGTTAATGACCTGTTTATGAATCGTGTCTTAACCGGTCATGTGATATATCGTATTTTAGTGTATTTTAATTGAATAATTATTTTAATTAATTTCAATATTGGTCTTCTTGTTTTAAAATTTTGGGAGATTTGATATATTATTTTATTATATTTTTAAGTTGTGAAAATTATTTTTGATATGCTTTCTTAATACTAATTATTGTTTTGCATTTAAATTGATCTTTAATTTAAATCAGTTTGTTTATGGGTTTTAAAATTATTATTATTGGATTCTATTATTATTTTATTTAAATTTATTGTTTTGAAATCTTTTTCGTTGGATCACTTTGTGACCCAAGTTATGAGGATTAGATCTCATTTCTTTTCCTTTCCTTTTTCTTTTCTCTTTTTCTTCTTCTTTTTCTTATTTCTTCCCTGATTCTCTTTCTCTCCCGCACGACGTCCCTCCTCTCTTCACCGTCCGGAATTTCATCCACCCCTTGTGCCGTTGTGCATCGCTCGTGGCCGACACCGCCCCTCTCCCTCTCTTCCCCTCCGGCCGGCGACCCCATCCTTGTGTTTTCAGCCCTTCCCGTGCCGTCAATGACCCACACGCACAGCTTCAAGCCGCACGGGTTTTGGTGCTTTAGCTCCACCGTCGTGCCACCACCGGCCACCAGCTCTTCACCACATCTCCCTCGACCTCCTAACAACCTAAATCACCCATCCTTAACTCCGATCTGTCACCGGTGAAGCCCATCTATCTTCATCTCCGATTTGGACATTTTTGTCTTCAACTGCCACCCACGGCCAACCACCACCACCACTAGCTTCACTGACTTCTCTAGGCCCTACCCTAGCAATCTCAAGTCTTCGTTTGATCCCGTTCAAAATTCATTATTTTAGACCCATGGCCACAATGTATTTTGCACTGTTCAATTGCTGTTTTGCTGCTTCTAACTCATCCATGATTCTTTGAAAATTATAATATAGCGCTGTAAGTATTTTCTCAAATAATTTTTGAGATTTAAATGTATTTTTGCACTAACACTCATTTACTATAAACTGGTTGGTTGTGTCAGACTGAGTCCGAGGAGTAAGGGGGTCGGTTGGATTGGAGGATAGAGTTTGTGTGATTGGTTATATTGGAATTTGGTTGGTTGTTGGATATTAATGTTGTGTCATTTACATTACATATTTGCATGCATGTTCATGTTTGTAAATGAAAACTGGGTTTTCACGTAATTGCATTCATGTTCATATGTTTATTTGAAAACTGGGTTTTCATGTGAGAAAAAAAAAACTGTAGGGATGGTGGTAGAGTCCCGCCTGTGATTCCCTCCTACAGAGTCCAATAAATATTTTTGTGCAAATCATTTTCTGAGAAAATGACGAATTATATTTTTGGACCAAAATGAGATTTTTGGCATGTGTTAGAAAATAATCATTTTTGGGAAAAATGATGTTTTGAGGCTATGACATATTTCATCATATGCATGCATGTTGGTTGCATTAATACACTTTTATCTCGGTGGTGATTTGGATTATTACTTACCTGCGTTACCGTTTTATGATACCGTAGATTTTGGTGCAGATGAGGATGTGGAGCCTATGGTATCAACTCCACTGGAGGAGTGACATGTGGTCGCTGTTTTGATTATGTGAATTGTTTATCTTTTATCTATGTATGTGGCTTTTTGCTGTATTTCACGGATAACTGTATAATTTTCAGTAATACTTTTACTTTGGATATTTGTATTAAACAATTTTGGTACTTATTTGACTTATCCGCTGCGTATTGGTTGTACACTTTTTGCATGTTGCACACACTTGAGCACTCATCGTTGGGATGCATGACCCGTGTTGTCATCATCCCGACATCACGATTCTCGCGTTGCCCTACGTGGGACTCAGGGCGTCACAGGTCACCCATTTTGATCCGAATCTGTTAACATCAAAACTCAAATATGCTAATTTCGCGTCGTGTTCGTGTTGAGTTTACGGGTTGTATCACATATTACCATCCCTAGTTCTAACTCCAAAGAACACGAGCTATGTACACGTCTACTTGACCAAACGATCAGGTACCATGCCATGTATCATCTCCTCTTTCTACGTAGGATAGATAAAAGAAAAACAAAAGATATAGTGATCATACGTAAGACCTTGGCCCTTGTACTTGACTAATGCCTGGTTTAGATAGCAACATCTTTCTCATTCATCTCAACTCAATATCTAAACATTACAAATACAAACAGTTTTTAATTTCAAATTTTTAACTTTTTCATCTAATCATTACAACTTTCCTAAATTTTCAAACAAAACACAAAATATAATACAATTTTCAAATATAAAAAAAAAATTTATATTCTAATAATATTTTAACTTTATAATATTTTTATTCAATTCTCTCATTTTCCAAAATCACATAAAATATATTAACTCAAATAATTTCAATATTATTTACAAATAATTACTCTACTATTTACAGATTATCTCATCTCACTATCCAAATCAGGCCTATGGGTGTATGGGCTAGCCCATGGTACGGTCAATCATCAACCGCCTGTTTTTAAAAGATTTATTTTTTTATATGGATCTCACATTTATTCATTTTTTTTTTTTTAAAATGTGCAATGAATTACTTTTTTTCATTTTCATATGAATATCATATTTACTCTTTTTCTTTAAAAAGATGACACTTATATAAACTAAAAATATCATTTCTCTTTTTTAATATAAATATATCTTCATAGTTTATATATGCATTATTAGTGATTCCTAAAAAAAGATTAAATGTTATATCATATTATAGTACTATATTTTTTTTTTTATCTTTTTGCATATTTAAGATATTTTCATTATGCTGAGGCTTATTTTATTAATTTTCTTATAATCTTCAGTATATATAGCCGACAACGCATATAAATATAAAATTATAAGTACATCATTTTGATTTGATTATACTGTTACTTGAATAATATTATAAAATTATAATAGTACTATAATCTTTGTTTTATAAAAAGTATATTAAATAATTAATATCATGATTGTCATTATAAAGATGAACATATAATACATATATATATATATATATATATATATATATAAGGAAAATATACATAGATACACCTCAACAAAGTACAAGAAAAATATAATTTCAGAAAATGACAGGACCGAGTATTCAATCCCATCTACGTTCTAAGGATTATATATCCCAGAAAAACAGATCGGATCAGACCGATCAGGAATATTGGCTTCCCAGATTTCGCCTAAGGCAGGTCGAATATTGCCCTCCATATTTGCATTGTTCTACGGTGGATCAACTTATTGGGAGGATTTACCTTATCCCATGTATGTAGTGCACATCAGTTCAAACTTCAAATACAAAGGATTATCATGACATAAATTAATTAATTAGGGTATCATGGAAAGGCTGAAGCCCGATATGTTTATATATATGCACGACATTAACATATTAAAACCAAAAACTACGTACAGCAATATATATTAAGCCAGTATTAATAATTATTATGCTAGAAGAGTGTGCTCATACAACACACACCCCAGCATATGCATGAACGTACGCATCTCTTATTAAAACGTGCTTCAGCCTGTAATTAAGCAAACCTCTTACGAACCGGATCTGGACCTTAATTATGAGACTGCCTAGTCCTCAGTTACAAAGGAGCATTTCACACACACCTACGCAGGTAGGTACGTCTAGAAATGGTAGTGCTGGTGAAGCTTCTCTTTGATCTTTTCCATCACACCCTTCTTCTCCCCATAATGATAATGCTGCGCCTGTTCCCCAGTACCGTAACCTGCCGTCGTGGTATAAGTCGTTGCAACGTTGCTGCCGCCTAGCCCATCGTACTCGGTCTGTATTACATTAAATTAATTCACAGAAAAACATATATGGTAAAACAAAAGGTTAAAACAATATACAAGGTTTTAGAAGATTGGAAAGAAAAGTATGTTTATCATGTGGTACTGAGAGGAGTACTTACGGAAAGGTCATGACGCTGTTGCTGCCGCGCACCTTGGAGAGTAGTTCCACTGTGGCGGATTGGGTTGCCATACTCATCCGTACGAATCACGTTGCCGTATTCGTCTGTGCGGATAACGTTGCCGTATTCATCTGTGCTATAGGCTGCTTCTCCCGCCTTGTTCTTTCTCCTGCGGCCTAGCCCATCGTACTCAGTCTGTATTAGATTAAATTAATTCACAGAAAAACATAGCTATATGGTAAAACAAAAGGTGAAAACAATATATAAGGGTTTAGAAGATAGGAAAGAAAAGTATGTTTATCATGTAGTACTTGGAGGAGTACTTACGGAAAGGTCATGACGCTGCTGCTGCTGCTGCACACCTTGGAGAGAAGTGCCGCTATGGCGGATTGGGTTGCCATACTCATCCGTAGGAATCACGTTGCCGTATTCGTCTTGGCGGATAACGTTGCCGTATGCATCTGTGCTATGGGCTGCTTCTCTCGCCTTGTTCTTTCTCCCGCGGCCTTGCCCATCGTACTCAGTCTGTATTACATTAAATTAATTCACAGAAAAACATAGAGATATGGTAAAACAAAAGGTGAAAACAATATATGAGGTTTTAGAAGATAGGAAAGAAAAGTATGTTTATCATGTAGTACTGAGAGGAGTACTTACGGAAAAGTGATGACGCTGCTGCCGCTGTTGCACACCTTGGAGAGTAGTGCCGCTATGGCGAATTGGGTTGCCATAGTCATCCGTAGGAATCGCGATGCCGTATTCGTCTGTACGGACAACTTTGCCGTATTCGTCTGCGTCGATAACGTTGCCGTATTCGTCTGTGCTAGGTACGTTGCCATAAGCGTCAGTTTGGGCTGCTCCGTAATTGTTTTGGAAATATGCCATTTTCAAGGTTAACAAGCGGAATCAAAATCTCGAAGGCTGAGAATTTTAACGAAAAAGTGTATATATAGACTAACTTATATAGCGGTAGAACTGACCATGTATATGAACATGCATGACGACAGAATTGTTACACGTGCCGCGTTACAAATTGCTAAACGTGCCACGTTATTGCTCATGGCCACGTGGAAGTGATAGAAGCTGAAAAATATCTGAACACGTCGGTTTGAGATGAAGTACTTTCGGTTTGAGATGAAGTTTCCTCGCCGAACACGTCTACTCATAAACTGAGATGAAGTACTTTCGGTTTGAGATAAGTTTCGTCGCCGAACACGTCTACTCATAATTATGTAACCTAGACGTTTATTATGTCCGAACACGTTTACTCATTCTCGGCGACGAAACTTCATCTCAAACCTCGGATACTTTTCAGCTTCTATCACTTCCACGTGGCCATGAGTAATAAAGTGCCACGTTTAGCAATTTGTAACGCGGCACGTGTAACAATTCTGTCGTCATGCATGTTTCGCATTCATAATCAGGTTAGAGTTTCGTTACTGTTTACATCACATCATATACATTTATAATTTTTCATAAAAGAATGAAAGTGTTTTTTATAAAATAGAAGAATATTTTTAACTAATAACTAATGAAAAAAATTCTACCAATATATATAAGTTAGTCCAAGTAATCCAAAAATAGATATAAAAACTGATTGTTCCCATAGTCATTAAATTTCATATTGTTAAAAAAAAATCATTTATACAACTACTGGTTTACGAATTACAGGGCAGGGTTACTTTAGTGCCTTAGGGCTTGGTACTTTGAAGATTGGCTCGAAGTATTTCATCTACCTTTCCTTATCTTGAAAAAATAGGAGCACCTTGCATTCTTTTAACAATAATCATCTTTCCGCTAACCTAGGCTTAGATTTAGGCTCGATTTCATTTCACAAATTTTTAAATTATCTCATCTTGTCTTATTTTAATATCAAAATATGTACTATTTAAACATAAATATTTTTCAATTTCAAGTTCTTAAATTTTTAATTTAATCATTATCTAATCATTACAAATTTTTCAAACTTTCAAACAAAACACAAAAAAAAAAGTTTAATTTTTTCAAATATCCAAACAAGAAAAAAATGTTGAAAAATTATATTCTAACTTTCTTTTAACATTATAATTATTTTATTCAAGTTTTTTCCTCTCATTTTTCAAAATCTCATAAAAATCTCAATTCAAATCATTTTAATATTATTCACAAATTTTTCATCTAATCTATATAATCAAATGAGGCCTTAATATTTCTCAAGAACTATTAATTTTTATAACTCATTCTATATATTTATAATTCTTTCACTTTAAACTATTAATTTTTCTTAAGAAAATAAAATTTTTTTTTTTATTATTATGAAATAAAATACACTCGGTTGGTCGTTTGGACCTGTCCGAAAAATGAACATTGTTTTATTGCGCCATGAAATTTTAAATATTTATCTGAGTCTAATAACATATCGTTTCTCATTCTAACATTTCTAAATACCTCAAACAAATAAAATCATGTTTCTGGTGTCATAGTGAGTAGTAAAACTGACTATGCTGATAGACTAAACCTATATAATTAATCGATTTGTGAAAATTTTTAAAATTTTCACGAGATTCCTAAAGTCTAAGAAAATTCATCTGTTGAATTTCTGGCAGGCTATTACAGTTTAGCCGAATGCTAGTGATGGTGTCATTGCACTCAATCAAACCCTTATTCACAATAAGGTTCAAAATATGAGTACAACATTTCATATGGATATACTTCCCCCCCGACACATTCCCTGTCAAAAACTGTTTCAAATATGAAATTGTAGTACCATTTGAGTTTGTATTATCAAAAGTTATAGTAAATATTCTATTAATGCCTCAACCACCTAAGCGTGACTCTACATATCTCCCAATAGTAACCCCTCGATGATTAGTGTTTAAACGAAAATTAATGATTTTTTTTTCTGCAATTTCCAATCCTTATCAATGAAGTGTGCCGTTAGGCACATATAATTCAAATTCTATACCGATGTCCATATATCGGTCGTCAATGAAATCTTCATGCCACCATCTTTAAGCACTTTTTTAAGTTTCCCATTTTCTAATTCATACAATTTCATAAAATATCTTACAACTGTGACACGACATGACACTTTAAACTGAAATTCAAAAGACCGACATATGTTTTTAAATCCCTATCCTTCAACAACTCTAAATGACAACTTATCGATAATTATCATCTCTACAATCGCCAACCTCACAACCTCTTCACTATATTTGTGGGTTACAAGGCTCCTTAATATACTACCATCACTCTCCCCTCCTCAGGTGTTGCCTCACCTATCAATGTTTTTTGGTACCTATCCTAAGACTCATGTTTATGAGGATTTTTAGGACATGAAAGCAAATGGTTTTGCATTATTGAAGTTCCGTTCCTTTATGAGTGGTAAGCATACGTCGTGCCATAATAATTATATTTAGACTTTGGATCATCTATAGGATAACCCTCCACCTTCATAAAATGGTCTCATACAATCGATGGATCATTCCTTTTCTGTTTCTTAGGTAATCGACAAGTACTACTTGTAGGTGCACTAGGGAGTTTTGATGTTTGGGTCTCCTTTAAATCATCTCTCAAGTTAATTAGTTCATTTAAATCAACATCAATTGGAGTTGATGAAGAATTCATCTAATTTATAAAACAAAACATAAATATTACATGTACATTATACATAGTGCATAACACAAATTAGAATTACAAATTAGAATATCATAATTTAACAATAATAATTTTTTTCATGCAAAACATATTAAGAACTATAAGTAAGAAGTAAGAACACTCACAATGATAGACTGACAGTAGAATAGATCTCGGATTAATGTCCACAGCCACAAGAATGTGCTCCAAAAATTTTATACCGTCTATACATACACAAATAATAATTTAGTTTATTAGGGAACTAATTCAACAAAAATACCAGATGGAAGATTTAGACTAGATTTACTCATTTACATACACAGTGACACAGATTTAGACTTCAATGTACACACAAATTTACACAGATTAGTGATCAATCTTAAACTTTTAGCAATCAGGGCATGAAAATAATCATGGATTTGTAGAAGTACGTAGGTAGTTAATCCTAATTATTTGGGTTGAACTCATTATCTGTAATTCTGTATTAGTGAACATAAGTCATGAAATAATTATTTTGGGCATGAAATTAGTGAATATAAATCACAAATCACAACTATCTTTGTCGATGGACAACTAATAATTCACAAATCACAATAATCCAACACACAAAATCAGTGAAATAAGAACCACACATAAATAATCTAAATTAATTCAACTAGATAGACAACTAGATGCAAGTCTTAACCCTAACTCAAAAACGTTTGCGTCGTTTCCTTTATTTTTTTCATATGATTTAAAACAATATGATGCAGTTTCAAATGAAACTGCAGCATTTTGTAGCAAAACAATATATATATATATATATATATATATATATATGTATTGTATTGGCCAGTTCGGCAAAAATTTCTACCTGGTTCAAACCCGAACCGAACTGGTCGACGTCTGTTTTGGTTTATTTCTACTGTCGGCCGACTGGTTCTCCACTGGTTTCAGCCAGTTCCTTACTCTGGACGCCAGTCTCCGTCAGCGACGGTCAATCCGGCCAATTCCTGTTCATCCCTATGTGTAATTAAGAAACTTGAGTTTATATATGTACTGTGATATGTGATTTTAGGTGACAGTTAGTAACTCTCCAACCCATCTAGCACAAGGGCATTACACTCACTCAACTTGGCGCCTGATTCTCTTACCCATCTTATTCTTTATATACAACTTATGATAGGTTTGGATAGTGAGATGATAATTTTTAGTTTTAGATGAAAATTTAAAAAAATTATTTTTTAATATTATTATTGTTTCGAGATTTGAGAAAGTTGAATTGAGATTTGAAAAAATTGAATTATTTATTATATTTTGTATGAAAATTTGAAAAATTTGTAATGATGAGATGAGATGAAATAAAAATTTTGTGTCTTATCCCATCTTCCAAACCTATCCTTAGTATCTTTGCTGAAGAAGATATTAGTTTTATGCATATTCAAACTTTGACTTGAGGCTTCTTTGTATTGTTTCAACATTTGTGCTACATTCATCCGTTCTTGTATATTGGCTCTACAAAACAATATGCAATCATTTGTAAAAAGAAGATGATTAATCTTTTTTCCTCCTTTTGTCACTAATACGCCTTGAATAACACTTCTGGCTTCTGAAAATCTATCAAAGCACAAAGCCCTTCTGCACACAAGAGAAAAATGTAAGGAAATAAAGGATTTTCTTGCCCTAATCCCCTTATAGGGATGATCACTTCACCTGGATGTCCATTAACCAACACTTAATATTGTAATGTAGAAACACACTGCATTATTAAACTCACCCACTTTTGTCCAAAACCCATATATATTGCAAACATATATATCTACCGTAGTATATAAGTGGCTATCCCATATGAACAGTAACTTTAGCTCACTAATTTATTTCCAATAATGTCCCTTGTTTTTCAGCAAATTCTCATTTTCTTCCTGTTTCTAACCCCTGTTGCTTTTTCTTTTCTTGTTCGGTTCGGCCTTCAGCCATTTCTTCGTCCCAAAGATTTCTAAATTACCTATTATCTTCACTGTTATAATCTTTTATTCCCTCACAATATCTCACCCTCAGTTTTCAGCATCCAATAAGGAAGCCCACATGAAATCTAATTATTCTTCGCAACAAAAAACTTGAAATCAACTCTCTCAAAAGCCACCGTAGCTCTCTCTCTCTCTCTCGTTAAAGCAAGACACCCATGATTTCCAACCACCCAACAGTGCCTTGCACAAAAAATAAAAATAAAAAATAAAAAACCAGAAACCACTCCATAAAGCCACCATAGTCTCCCTTTCCACCAAACCATCTTGCCGGAATCAGTCACCGAAGAAACTAAGGAGAAGTCGGAACACCACTTGGTAACTCAGAAACTGCTGACTTTGACTCTGTCCACTCAGATCCACCACGCAAGCCATCTCTTTCTTCTTGATAAGACCCCACTGATTCCTCCCTTTCTTTTCTTCATTGTGTTTCCTCAACCAAGTGATGAAAAAAATTGATTTTTATTACACCGGAGACTGCTGCCACATTAATCTCAGCTCAGCCACCTGGAATTCGTCGTCCTCCACTCATTCTCGGCCAGCCAACCACATCTACTGTCACACCTCCATTTTTACCTTGTGAGCTTTGAACCCCATTACTTTCCCTTCTCCAGTGAAGGTGTTTTGGTTCTTTTAGGCCTAGTTTGAATGTTAAAAGCCTATAATTTCATCTCATCTCAATATCCAAACACCACAAACACTTTTAAATTTCAAATTTTCAACTTTTTTATCTAATCATTTCCTAAGCATTACAACTTTCATAAACTTCCACACAAAACACAAAAATAATTCAACTTTTCAAATCGTAAAATAAAAATAATATTAAAAAATTATATTCTAGCAATATTTTAACCTTATAATAATTTTATTCAGCTTTTTCTCCGTCATTTCCCAAAGTTTCATAAAACGTCTCAACTCAAACATTTTATTACCATTCACTATTCACAAACCATTTTACTACTATTTACAGATCATCTCATATCATCTCACCATCCAAACCAAGCCTTAGTCTTTTTTACCTTTATGTTTTAGATTTCCCTTTTTGATTTTCAACTTTCCTAAAAAGTGCATGCATGCTTTTTGTTATTACAAAAACAACCATCAACCCATGGCCCTTAGAATTCCATAGAAGCCTCTTGAAGAATCATTTTGAGTAATTACGTTTGTGCCTCAAGTGTACATGGCAAGTCATATGTTTTAACCTCGGGTCATTTCCGTGGGTTGTGCTTGGATTTTGAATGGGACTACTGTTTTTAAATTGGATTTTGAGTGTATGTTACATACTATGTTATACTTTACCTGGGCTTTGTTAATTGAATAAATTAGGCTAACCCTTGTTTTTTTTTTTTTTATGAATTTAAGCATATTTCAAAGTATAGTACTAAGCATTACATTTATGATTAGCGGACTCTTTTTATTTCCATTGTTTATTTTGTCAGATTTTTCATAAAACTATTATGTTATACCTTAAATAAAAAATCAAGGAATATGTTATGAATTTTAAATAATATATTACTATCTATTTGTCTTAGTATAATTGAACATTTATTAGATTATTTCCAAGGTATAATTTTAATTAATTAGTATACCACGACACACTTTCTTAAAAATTTAGTAACGTTTAGTACTTCGTATAAGTAACAAACTGTGAAGTGAAATTTTAGAAGCAGAGCTACGAGTTAAGTAATTTGATCATGAATTATGATCATCACATGTTAGTTTAGATAAATTATTATTAAAGCCAGTTCTTTGATAGTCACCTTTTATGAATCACACATGTCATGATATATGCAAACATGTCATCCAGCATAGCACACAATCATGTCATTCCGTATCATGTTCAAATTCAACAATTATAATTATGTATGCATTATGTCATGCATCTCACATCGCGTAATACATGTAAACTTTCTTAAATTCAAATGCAAGATAAAATCATATCAGTTTAATCAGATAATCATTTAGATGCATAGTACCAATGTAGATTCAGGGTGGATGGTCAACCGTAGTTTGTCAGAATACTACCTCAGCGGCTCCCCTTGTG
This sequence comes from Cyclocarya paliurus, assembly GCA_029856935.1. NCBI lineage: Eukaryota > Viridiplantae > Streptophyta > Magnoliopsida > Fagales > Juglandaceae > Cyclocarya > Cyclocarya paliurus. The sequence continues at coordinate 24,941,790 of CM056953.1, forward strand.
GCTGCGGGATCCAAGACTGGTGCACAATCTTGCACACATGGTTAAGCGTGTTGGCCAAATAAATCAAGACACATCCACATAGCTTAAGCCTCAGTATGATTAGTCATGATTTTAAACTTTCAGCATGAAAAATTTTATGAAAACCTTACGTTTATTATGTTTACGTTGTGATAGGTTTTTTATTGAGTCTTTGACTCATTTTAATTTTATCTCATGTTTTTAACAGCCTAGGTAAGGATGGTGACACTACAAGAAATTCGGCCTTTTTCAGCGTGCAAAATCGTCGAATATACCCTCTAAAATCGCTGACTTTGATCTCTTTCGGCGATTTCTAAATCGCCGAATGTTCGACGATTTAAAAGTGACGGTTCTGAGAGATTTCGGCGATTCCAAAAAGTCGTTGGGAAAATAACTTTTTCCGGCGATTTAAACTCGCCGCAATAAATCTTAAAACTGCCGCAAATGGTCCTTTTGATTTCACATTAAATCGCCGAGAGATACTTAAAGCAACGAAAAGTATCGTCGCAAATGTTAATATAATCGCCGATAAAGGTTAACACTTCTTTCGGCGATATCCTAGAATCGTCAATATAGATATTTTGCTGCGACCAAATTTCGCCGCTAAAGGTCACTTATTCGTCGGGAATAGCTTCATAACAAAAGCAACGATATTTTTGTTCAGAGTAATCTTATTTGCGACGAATAAATTTCGCCGGAAATGTGTTTTTCACTTCTTTTTTTTTTCCTGCACCCAGACGTTCCTGGGGCCTCATTTTTGCACTTCAAATCTTGTTAACACAATATTTATCTTATTATTTCAAGTCATTCACTCAAACACTATTCCCTTAAAACATCAATTTCAAGTAATGTTATTTGAGTGAATGACCTGAATTAATAATATATTATGTTAATAAGATAAACTGCTAAATATAACACTTACAGTGTTTATACAACAGTATCCATACCTTATGATATTAAATACTTAGAAATAGAAAAACATAAAGGAAAAAGATTGAACTTTCATTAAAAAGATGTTCCCTTCCATCTAATTTAATAAATTATCGACACTTAGTTCATCCATTGAGGTGGGGAATTCACATTAATGTAGTTATGGGGTATATACACTGGGGTGGACCAAATGGAGCTCAAAACTTACACTTTAACCCCTAAATATCTGAAAATACATCATCCAAATATGCCAATTGTGATGCTCCTCTATCTCTATAAATTAAGTCTAGCTGTATATAACAATATGCACCTGGGCATGAGGGATGGGCAGAGAACAACTCCTAAATACAAGATTGAATCAATTCTCTTATACTTGTAGTATATTTGATGCTTCCATCTGGACAAACTCCAATCTGACATTTAAAGATAAAATGCATCAGTACACCATTAGAGCAGTTATAGAGGACAATGCATTAACTTCTGATGATTTAAGTTCAAAAGTCTGTTTATATCACAAAATATAAAATATTTCTTGTAGTGAAAATCAAATCAAAATTTTAGAGATTTCCATGTTTCCCATTCTATCATGCTCCATCATACACATTTCACTCATGCTATCAAATTGTTGCACATACTTTTTCTATTTTCAGATAAAAACCTACATTTACCCATCATAACTATATAAATTTCTGGAAGTAATAGATTGCAATAGATGAAATAGTGGGAAAAGAAAAGCAGCAAGCAGTGCACAGTTAAGCTTAAGAGCTCATTCAAAAATAACCTCTTTCCAAAATAAGCATACTGACCCTTCAGCAAGCATTGATAAGCCTTCTTCAAAGAATTCTTCCACTATAGCTACAACCGAGAGCTTCTTGGATAGTTTATTTGCAGAACTTTGGCACCTCTTCCTTGAAAATAGAGCTCTCAGCTTGCAAGTTGTATCATCCTTTAAGCCCCTTGTCCTCAATGCTTCCTATAAAGGATTCCATCGAATACAATATGATCAGATTAGTAAGTGAATGAAAGGAATATATACATGCTGCATTTGTCATGCAACAATAGGTTCGTGAATGAAAGGAATTATCAGCCACTGCATAAACTTATACTTGTAGCTAGTTTTCTGAGCATGTCCGAATGGATCATGGACATGCAGCTGGCACAAAAGTTTGTCCAACCTGCAAGAACCAACAACGTGATCCACAATCATTTTAAAATGAAAAAACAACCTAGTCTTTCATTGCAGAGGACCAAAGCTGCAACCTCAGAGTTTTCAAATGTAGCCAACTGCAACTACAAATTACAAAAATATGCTTGGCCTAAGAACCATATATATATACATAGGGTGTTTGCTATGTATGGTATATGAACGAGAAAGCAATAAAATATGCTTGGCCTAGTGCAGATCTTATTACATATATAATTGAAATTAACACCATTAACTAATCTGGTAATTTTAATATTGCAGAAGAGCCATCAGCTAGCAAGAACGAGAATGATAAAATAAATTAGTACAGAAAGCAAGCTGGCTCTTAACCAATGTTTTAATTGTACGTTGAAGCATTTGGATGCATGATAAAACTACAACATATATCAGAAATCGACTAAATTTGTGGCATGACGTGTTAAAAGGATCGGGCTGCACTTCAAGATGATTTTGAAGTTCAAGATTAAGAATATCATATTACTCATGCAGTCCAGATCAGGCTGCACTTGAAGATGATTATTTAAATGCAAGTAATGGATCCAAGTGATAGTTAAACTTGGATTGAGGTGATAAAACCTTATAATCTGTACAGCATTATTACATATTTGAATACAATACAGACACCAACTTTCCAAAACTAATCATTTTAGATTTATGTTCAAATTTTAAAAAACAACCCTCTGATATTCCAAGCAACCTCAATTCTCAACAGTCACAAAAAGTAACATGCCAAGAAAAAATGACAGATAAAAAAACAAAGAAAGAGATCAAATTAGAAGTACTTACCAAAAACAAATTAGAACTCCGAGAACTCAACCATTCCATTGCAGTTCTTGTCAGCAAACAAGGAGGGGGAAAAAAAGCCAATGATTAAAAGAATTGGTAATAAATTACACTAGCAATTGTATAGTTTGGATGCAGAAAAACCTCTGCCAGCACATTGACAACTTCCTCTTTAGTCAACTTATGTCCCTGTCCAAACCCAAATGCAAAAAATCCATCGAAATTGATATGTTCAATTAGTTCTCTGTTAGTTTCTCTGAAACAAAAGGCATATATGAACAAAACCTTCTATTCCCATATTTCAAAATTCTCTAATTCGCAACAACAGCAACAAAACTAAGTTTACTTACTAAAACCCCAACTTAGTTACATGCAACACTTCCAAACCAAATCCGAGTATTTCATCATCTTATTTTCGTTACCAAACACCACTTGAGGAATCAAAAGTAAAATCTTGCAAGAGTTAAATTTTTTGAATTTAATTTTCTCAGAAACCAAAAAAAGACAATACCTTTTTTAAGACATAATCAAACAGCGAAAAAGATAGAAGCTTTGGGCACCGCAAGCGAGATCCGTGAGGGGGAGAGCAGATCGACGGTGAGAGAGAGGAAAAGCTTCTGTGGAGGGGCTGGGGACCGTTGGGGCGGTAGCTGGAGGTGGTGCGGCGGCTGCGGACGGGGCGGCACTGGGAATCCGAGGGAGAAAGGAATTCGAGGGAGAAGAGAGAGGGAGATCTGCGGGAGAGAGAGAAGCCGCGAGGGAGGGACTTGGCTGGGTTGGCCGGTGACGGTGGGTCGACGGCGGCGTGCAGTGGCTGATGCGTGGAGGCATGAAGAGTGGGAGAAGAGGGATTGGGGAGAGACGGGAGCAGGGGGGAGACGCTGGAGGGAATTGAAGGAACGAAAAGAAAACGCGGGGGTTTTAAATTTTATTAGATTTCCGGCGACTTTTATTCGCCGCTAATAGTATTAATGGGATAAAAGATATTTTACGGCGATAATATTCGCTACAAAACTATCTATTGCAGCGATTCTAAAATTCGACGCAAATAAAGAGGCGGTACATGTACAAAACTCTGTTGTGACGAAAAAAATCGCCGCAATAGGTATAAAAAGTCGCCGTAAAAAAAGAACATCAGCATTTGTCACTTTTTGCGATTAAATTCAGCGGCGACTTAAAAATCGCCGGAAATAATAGTCTTTTGCAACGATTTTTTTTGCGGCGAACTTAAAATCGCTGGAAATGACCTATTTTCTTGTAGTGTGATCAATACGAGCAGTTGGGCTAGACTTAGATGGAGTGATTAGATTTAGTTCGAGACTTTAATTATTTATTTAGTTTGATTTATTAATTATGAAATCTCTTGCCCGGCTATATTTACGTTAGTATGTGACATCCTAACCCTAGGGAATAGGGTGTTACAAATGCGGTATCAAAGCCAAGGTCAAGAGATTCTACAGACTTTCTGGAAAAAAAAATAACATTTATTTAATTTTAGGATAAGGTCACCTAAAATGCTCCTGGCCCACTCGAGAGTTCTTAGAATGTTTCAGATCAAGATAGAATGCTTATTAGCTCTCAATCGATAGCACTATGATGTTATTATTGTTCTCAAAATACCAATTAATGCTTATTATAATACTTTACCTCATAACATGGTTGGCACTAGAAACAATTGTGGATCTAGTCAGAATGATAACCTTGAGGCTCTTGTAGTGGCAGTGACCCAATTTTTCCAATTGATGGCTAGTTGTCAATTTGCTACACCTAGAGCCTTGCAAATTAGATGTACTTTAGAATAGTTCTCTTGTTAGCATCCCATACCTTCAACGGCAGGACAAATACCATGGATGCAAATAGTTGGATTGAATGTTTGGAGCAGATCTTTAAGGCATTTTTCTGCATGGACGAATAAAAGGTGATTTATGCAACTTACAACTTAATAGACCTAGCAAACAAATGGTGGAAGTCAACACGTGCACTCCTACAAATGGAGCTAGGAGAAGGAGTCCCCATCACTTGGGAGCGATTTAAGGAGGTCTTTTTGAATCATTTCTTTTTGTAGACTCTTAGGGAATCTAGAGCTTGTCAATTTACAGACCTCACTCAGGGGACAATGACTATAGACCAATAAGCCACCAAGTTCATGGAACTATCTTGTTTTGCTAGTTACTTAATTCCATACAAGAAAAAGAAAACTGAAAAGTTCGAGCGTGGTCTAGATTGTAGTATTAGAGAGCGTATACGTGCTCTTAGGATTCGTAACTTTTCTGAATTGGTTACCTGAGCAGGTGGGCTAGGCTTAGATGGAACAATTGGATTTAGTTTGAGACTTAATTATTCATTTAGTTTGATTTATTAATTATGAAATATCTTCTTGGCTATATTTATGTAAGCACGTGACTTCCTTAACCCTAGGGAAAGAGGTGTTATTTTAGTGAAAAGAAAAAATATTCACATTTATAATAGAATGCACGGTTTAAACAAATTATAAACTATATATTTAATATATGGACTATATTGTATAAGGTGTGTGAGCACTTATGCAGAAGTAAGAGGAGAGCAAAAAACTATGAACATCAATATATCCTAAACAACTATGGCTTAAACATACAACTGTGGTTTAAACACATATGTTCACCAATTTAAAGCTATTCTTTTATAAACTTCAGATGATTATGTAAACTTGGTTATATTTTTCTATAATTCATTGTCTATAATTCATTTAAAAAATTTAAGGCATTGTAAAAATGAAAACCGTTTACATTTAACGTATTATGAAGAATATGATGAGCTGTAAATACTTTACATTTTATTCATTTATTCTGTTATTTGATTCTGTTATTTGATTCTTTGTAACTATAAATAGCACATGTACGTGAAGGAATAGATACATTCCATTTTACACAGAGTATTCCCATGTTCTCTACATTTCTCTGCCTTTTCTCTGCATTCCTTACATTCTGTTATTCTTCTTGTCGTGCGCACCCAAGGCTATTGCATCATCTTCCTCATTGTATTTAGCTATCGTCAACATGCTACCAGAGCTATGACCGAAGAAGCTCCTGAAGCCAACATGCCACCAAAAAACCAAAATGACCCTCACCATCCCGCTAGCCCCTTTTTCATCCAACCTAGAGAAGGTGCTTCCTCTCCCCTGGTTCCTGATCTCTTGACGACGGAAAATTACGTCACTTGGGCAAGGACGATGCGTCGCGCACTCAACATCAAAAATAAGCTTGGGTTCATTGATGGAACCATCACCAAGCCATCCCACACTGCCGATCCTCTCTTTGCCCCATGGGAGCGCTGCAACGACATGATCATCGCTTGGATACAACACTCAGTTAGTTTAGAACATAGATCGAGCATCGCCCATGCCGAGACCGCTGAGAGTGTTTGGGAAGATCTTCGAGAGCGTTTCTCCATCCAAAACGCACCTCGTATTTTCCAACTTGCCAAATCTATTTCTTCTTCAACTCAAGACAACGACTCTGTCAGTCAATACTACAATAAACTCAAGACTCTATGGGACGAACGTGAGATCTACGAACCAATGCCAACCTGCACCTGTGGTGCAGTCAAAACACTACTGGAATACGCCCACTGCAGCAAGGTGATGCAATTTCTCATGGGTCTTGATGACTCGTATGATTCCGTTCGTGCTCAAATCCTACTGCATGATTCACTTCCCACTCTCAACTGAGTTCTATCTCTGGTTCAACAAGAGGAAAGGCGCAGACAGCTTCACTCTACACCAGCGCCTCTTGCAGTGGCTGTCAAAAGACCTGATAACCGCAACACTACCAACTCTCGCAGGGAATGGCTCTTTTGTTCACACTGCAACGTGTGTGGCCATTCTCTGGAATGGTGCTTCAAGGCAAACCCGAACCTACCAGTCTATTCACACTGTCGCATACCAAGCCACGTGAAAGAAAAATGCTACAAGCTGAATGGATATCCTCTTGGCCACAAAAACAGCTCTAAATTTAAATCCTCAACTAATCATTCTTCTCTTGCGCAGGAGGAATCTCACCATGGTCCACCTATTACTCATGAGTAGTATAGCCAACTCGTGGCCTTGCTCCAATCATCTCACAGTGATGCAAATCTCCATGCTGCAAATAATGTCAATATTGTTTCCCCTCCCGTTTCTGGTATTTCATCTCCTCACCACACACAGACACAAACACCTTGGATTATTGACACGGGTGCTACGGATCATATGATCTGTAACCCCAATTTTTTTACACACAATGTTACTTGAGTTTCATGCCTCATCAATCTTCCGAATGGTTTTATTGCCACTGCATTGCATGTTGGTGATATACACTTATCACCTCATTTAGTCCTACGCCATGTACTGTGTGTTCCCACTTTTACATTCAATTTGATTTCTGCCAAATCATTGTCTCAATCTTCCAACTATTGCCTATTTTTTTTTCTAATTCTTGCTACATTCAGGACCTTTCATCTTAGATGACGATTGGAGTGGGGACGGTGCGTGAAGGCCTCTACCACCTGCAATTCTCCAAACCGAAACCATCTGCTCTTCAACACATTTTTCATGTTTTATTTCCATCATCTTTTGTTAACTACACTCATGTTGCTAAATTTGATCTGTTTACTTTATGGCATTATAGACTTGGACATAGTTCCATGACTAAGCATCTATTAGATGACATTAATTTTGATTTCACTCATACAGATCATTTGAAATTTCCTTGTGAGGTTTGCCCCCTTGCAAAGCAACGCAAATTACCCTTTCCTGAAATAGAGTCCAAAACCAAAAATCTTTTTGACATTGTTTCCGTTGATCTTTGGGGTCCCAACCAAACCGCATCATATGATGGGGCCAAATACTTTCACACCATTGTTGATCAATTTACAAGATGCACTTGGATTTACCTTCTTAAAAATAAATCTGAGTATCAAACATCTCTTCTAAATTTTTTTTCACTTGTTGAAACACAATTCAAGACTCAAATCAAAATCCTTAGATCCGATAATGGTACCGAATTCCAAATGCCAAAATTCTATAATTCCAAAGGAATTTTACATCAATTAACTTGTGTCACCACGAACAAAATGCCCTCGCAGAGCGCAAGCACCAACACATTCTCAATGTGGCGCGCGCTCTCAAATTCCAATCAGGCTTACCCTTAAAATATTGGTCTGATTTTATCACCACCGCTGTCTACTTAATCAACCGAACACCCACTACAACACTTAACCATAAAACCCCATTTGAAGTTATCTTCCAAACCAAACCATCTTACTCCCATTTCAAAGTTTTTGGGTGCTTATGTTTCGCCTCTACTCTTTCCCATGCCCGGACCAAATTCGAACCTAGAGCTAGAAAGTGTCTCTTCCTTGGCTACCCATATGGTGTCAAGGGATATAAACTACTCGACCTAACCACTAGACAAATTTTTCTCTCAAGAGACGTCATCTTCCATGAAGAAATTTTTCCACTAAAACCTACAACATCTTCAACGTTACCCACGGTTCTTCCGCCAGCAAATATTGACACCCCTCCAGTAAACCATAACTCCCCTTCTCCAGCTCAATGTTCTTTCAGTCCCATTCCCGTCAACCCAGATAACGAAACTGCAGACCAATTCCCGTCACCTATGACCTCACCTCCTTTTCATTCCCAGATTGATAACTCCCCTCCCATTCCCACGACTGATTACCCATCACCCACCACACGTTCTCCTCCACCTCTTCGCAAATCCATTTGCACCAGAACGGCTCCAGAGTATCTAAAAAACTATCATTGCCAACAAGCTAGTGAGGTCACCACGCCCGACACTCACCACTCGGCATCCAAGTTGCACTCTCCTACTTCTCTTTCACGATCAGGTAATAATGTTTTATTTCCTCTTTCATCAGTTTTATCATATGCATCACTGTCACCCCAATTTCGAGCTTTCACCACCTCTGTCTCTATTAATTATGAGCCAACATCATATACATAAGCCATCAAACATCCAATCTAGTGCGAGGCTATGGACCGAGAGCTTACTGCTCTTGAACTCAATGAGACATGGACCATCATGGATCTCCCTCCAGGCAAGAAACCAATCAACTGCAAATGGATTTACAAATATAAATTTAGAGTTGACGGCACTGTGGAACGAGCCAAAGCTCGACTAGTCACAAAGGATTTTACCCAACGTGAAGGTATTGATTTTCACGACACTTTTTCACCCGTTGCTAAATTGGTTTCTATTCGATGTCTTCTAGTTATTGCTGCCATCAAAAGGTGGGATCTTCAACAGCTTGACGTCAACAACGCCTTCCTCTATGGTGACCTTGATGAAGAACTTTATATGAAGCCACCTCTCGGTCACCCCGCAGCCAAAACAAATCAAGTTTTCCGTTTGCAAAAAAGTCTCTATGGCTTGCGTCAAGCATCACGACAATGGAACATGAAACTGACGTCAACCTTAGCTGAATTTAGTTTCATCCAATCAAAGGCAGACTACAGCCTTTTCACCAAGTGCACACCTACCTCCTTCATCGCTCTACTCGTATACGTGGATGATATCATCCTCATGAGCTCGGACTCACATTCAAGCACTGTTGTGAAGAATTTTTTGGAAACCAAGTTTCGAATAAAAAATCTGGGCTCATTACGATACTTTCTCGGAATGGAAGTTGGTCGTTCCAAAGCAGGCATACAACTTAGCAAACGCAAATATACGTTGGACATCTTATCTGAGGCTGGTCTCTTGGCAGCCAAACCTTCTCCCGTGCCAATGGAGCCAAATTCTAAATTCAGCAAAACCGAAGGTCCACTCTTTCATGACCCTTCTCTCTATCGCACACTAGTTGGCAAGCTATTATATTTGACTAATACATGGCCTGATTTAAGCTATAGTGTAAACCTGCTCAGCCAATTTGTGGATGCTCCTCGCGTATCACATTATGATGCAGTGATCAAAGTTCTTAAATATGTCAAGGGGACACCAGGGTAGGGAATTTTTTTTCCAACCAGTTCAACTTTGGACCTTGTAGCTTACTCTAACGCCAACTGGGCGAATTGTCCAGACACTCGCCAATCAACCACTAGATTTTGTGTGTTTGTTGGATGTTCTCTTGTCTCATGGAAGTCAAAGAAACATCAAACGATTTCCAGGTTCTCTGCGGAATCGGAATGTCGTGCAATGGCTGCTGTAGTTTGTGAGCTCACTTGGATACGTTACTTGCTCAATGATTTGCAGATCAATATTGAGGCACCAGCAACTCTATACTGTGACAAACTTGCTGCACTACACATTGTCGCGAACCCCGTGTTTCATGAGCACACGAAGCACATCAAAATCGACTGCCATCTAGTTAGAGATAAAATCTCAGCTGGACACGTAAAGACTACGCATGTGTTTTCTTCTTCTCAGCTGGCTGATTTACTCACCAAGCCCTTACACTCTCCAACATTTAATCATCTACTGCTCAAGATGGGAGTCATCAATATTTACTCTCCATCTTGCGGGGGGATGTCAAAGATAGAAGAAAAGAATTTTCCAACACCTATGAAACCTCCAGATTGACGTATTATGAAGAATATGATGAGCTGTAAATACTTTACATTTTATTCATTTATTCTGTTATTTGATTATGTTATTTGATTCTTTGTAACTATAAATAGCACATGTACGTGAAGGAATAGATACATTCCATTTTACACAGAGCATTCCCACGTTCTCTGCATTTCTCTGCCTTTTCTCTGCATTCCTTACATTCTGTTATTCTTCTTGCCGTGCGCACCCAAGGCTGTTGCATCATCTTCCTCGTTGTATTTAGCTATCGTCAACATCCTTCCAAAGAAGAAATCGAAGAGATGATCAAGTCCGGCGCTTTTGATCGAAGGTTAGTTCTTTTAATGGCGTTGAAATAGGTATTGCTGCAGCTTAATTGTTTCTTTAATAGCCAAGCCTTACGTGAATTGGGGTTCAATGATTTCATCTATCTTTCTGATATTACATCTATTTTATACTTATTAACTGTACAAGTAGAACGAATAGGAAGTAGTAAGTACGAAGCACGTGATTATTTTATGAAAATTTTGCTCTTTGGTTAATAGCTAAGGTAGAAGATTTGCAGAATTCTTGGCCTTTTGTTGCTGAATATGCATGTTTAAGCTTTTTTAGCTATAAAAAATTGCATGTTTAAGCTTTTTCTGCTCGAATAATTTCTCGTTAATCTTAAAATTTGCGGTCGGAAACAGCACCTCCCCTAGACTTGAGAAATCATATGCTTAGGAAATCCCACGCTTACCCCCGCCAGTTCTTCCCTTTTCATATTTTACGGACCTACGGTTATATGATATTGTTTATATCAACAATGATGATGATTCCTTTTGGAAATATTTTATCGAAAAATAAAAAGCATAATAAAGTTCACATACAACGGTGCACGCCCTAATCGTTGAGCGTTTATGATGACTGTGAGATTTGTAGTTATCTTTAAGTTTTCATTGAGTTTCACAATTTTAATAATATGTAAAGAAATATTTTTGGATTCCAGAGACAAGAACTTGCTTCCAACTTTTGGTTAAATTTACGGCTATGTATACTGAATGAGGCTATTGCGTTACGCAGTGGAGATGGTGAAGATATGGATGTTGATGCTACCATGCAGGCTGACAAAGCTGCTCATGCATTAGAGGTAGCCGATGCACTTGGCAGAACTTCCAATAACATGAAGTCAGAGAGAAGCTTTGGTGATGTTACCAAGGGTTTGAAGGAACTGGACATGGAACATTATGATGAAGAGGATGATGGTATCCCATCTGCTTAAGTTCTCTAAGTTTCTTACTCTGTCTTTATTCCTCCCTCGCTCTCTCTCTGAGACGCACGCATGCAAAGAAGGATGAGATGGGGATTTTTTTTTTTGGGGGGGGGGGTTCACTATGTTTAACCTTAAGCGTTTTTCATTCATTAAAACTGGCTAATTTTCACTACTTTTTTGGTGTACGATTTCGTTAATAACATTATTTCTGTGGTTTTTTTTTCATTCATTATTTTGTTAATAAAATTTTTTCTTTTCATAAAACAGTTTCATATGGGATGTGATTAGTTCATAAAAGAAAATGTATGACAAGGGTTGTATCTTCTCATGGCTTACTTACCCCAGGCATCAAGTTATTTAGCACGGGGCTGGGGGACCTTTACCACCCGAATAATGACGTGGATCCATATCTAAAAGATAAGGATGTAACTCTGATTATTTCAGGTCTGGCTTTTTGTTACTTTTGTTTTTCCTTTGGTTCTAGAACATCGTTTCTCTGTCGTCCTTCCAGGACGATGACTCTGAAGAGGTTGAGGACATTGATATTAATCCAACAGATGCTGTGATAGTATGTGCACGTAGTAACCAGGATGATGTCAGTCAACTATAGGTATGTAATGGCTGGAGAATACTTTCCTTCCCTCCCCCGCTATTCTCTCTCGCACACTCCAATAAATGTCCAGCCACCCATTGGCATACCCCCCACCCCCTGCCAATAAAAAGCAACACCATTAAGAGGTCATGAGACATGTAAATAGAGTAAATAAGATCAGAAAAGGCTAGATCTTAATGATTCTCCTATGGTTATAATGGCATGTAGATAAGATAAAAATGAAACTCGAAATAAACAAAAGAATAGATCTCTCAAACACAAACTGACTTGCATCCAACTACACAATAAAAAAAAACCTTCGACACAACATGAATATCCACAGCCAAAAAAAAAAAAAAATCCATCAAACATAAAAAATAGAGAAAAAACCCCAAAGACAAAACTCACAACATGCAAACTCACAGGAAAAAAAACCCATCGAACATTAAAAAAAATTATATTTTTTCAAAAACATTTAAATAACAAAAGCAAAGAATAGAAAATAACTCACAACATGAAAATTTACAGGAAAAAAGTCAACAAATGCAAACCCAACACTGCATATAACAAACGTGAAGAGAGAAAACCAAAAAAAAAAAAAAACTCCATCAAACAACCAAAAAAATCGAAAACAAACCATCAACGAAGACAAAAAAATAACTCACAACATGCAATCTATAGAAAAGAAAATCAACGAAAACAAACCCAACGCTGCAAATAACAAATCTCAAGAGAGAAAACCTAAATACAGAGAACTCACAACTTGCAAACACACAAAAAAAGAAAAAAAAAACCATCAAACAACCAAAAAAACTATATCTTTTAAAAAAATGAAATGAGAACTCAAAAAATCGAGTTCATGAAACGAAAAAATTTGAAAAAAAATCCAAAGAAATCCGAACCAATATGCAACCTACATGAAAAAAACCACCACCAAAGATAAGAAAAAAATATAAACAGAAGCAAAAATATAAAATAGACAACTCACGACATGCAAATCCAAAAGAAAAAAATCAAACCACCAAAAAAATGTATCTCTAAAAAAATCTGTAAATAACAAAATGAAAAAAAAAACCGTCAATCAAACGAAAAACACAAAAAAAATAAACAGCCAACAAAAGGAAAAAAAAAAAAAAACCTAACAAACTCACGAAAAAATATATTTTTTCACAAAAAACCCATAAGAAGCAAACCCACAATATGCAAATCTGAACAAAAAAATTAATTTTTTAACAAAAAATACACAACATTCAAACCCACATGCAAATGTGAAGAGAAAAATTTATTTATTTGCAAATGAATGGCACCCTAACATGCAAATCCATGTAAAAATTTCAAACAAACGGCACCAAAAAAAAAACTCAACTAATATAAAATCTCCTAACCAACAGAACCAAAAAAAAAATCGAGAGAAGCTAGAGAGAGCGCGCCACTTTCAGAGATAAAATCCAGAGAAAGAATTTATGAGAAGACGACGCAAATATGCAGAGAGAGAAGACAAAGAAGAGAAGAGAGAGCGTCACTTTCATAAAGGAAAAAAAGACAAGACGAGAGAGAACATTCCGGGAAGGAAAAATAAGGCAGAGAGAGTTAAAACCGAAAGATAGGAATTAAGAAAAAATCCAAAGACCTAAATATCCTCAAAGACAAACACAAAACCTTTAAATGAAAGACAAACACAAAACCTTTAAATGAAGGACAAAAGGAAAAAAACACACAAAAAAGGGACCGCAACACGGAAGACGATAAAATTACTGTTTACAACTATCCTAATATAGATATATGAAAAATATACATAGATACACCTCAACAAAGTAGATGAAAAATATAATTTCAGAAAATGACATGACCGGGTACTCGATCCCATCTACGTTCTAAAGATTATATATCGGATCAGATCGATCAGGAATATTGGCTTCCCGGATGTCGCCTAAGGCAGGTCGATTGCCCTCCATATTTGCATTGTTCTACCGTGGATTAAGTTGGGAGGATTTACCTTATCCCATGTATGTAGTGCACATCAGTTCAAACTTCAAATACAAAGGATTATGACATATATAAATTAATTAATTAGGGTATCATGGAATAACTATAAATTAGGAAAGGCTGAAGCCCGATAGGTCTATATGCTTGTATATGCACGGCATAACATATATTAAGCCAGTATTAATATTTATTATGCTGGAAGAGTGTGCTCATACAACACACACCCCAGCATAGGAATGCACGTCCGCATCTCTTCTTAAAGACGTGCTTTACCCTGTAATTAAGCAAACCGATTACGAACCGGATCTGGACCTTAATTATGAGACAGCCAGTTCCTCAGTTACAAAGGAGCATTTCACACACACCTACGCACGTTGGTACGTCTAGAAATGCGACAACTAGTAGTGCTGGTACTGATGCTGATCATGAGAAGTATGGTGCCCAGAAAGCTTCTCTTTGATCTTTTCCATCACACCCTTCTTCTCTGCATGATGATAATGCTGCGCCTGTTCCCCAGTACCGTAACCGGCCGTCGTGGCATAAGTCGTTGAAGTCGCAGATGATGTATCATTTCGATGGTCCTTGTGTCCAAAGTTAAAGCAGCCGCCTTGCCTATCGTCCTCAGACTGCATTACAATAAATTAATTCACAGAAAAACATAGATATATGGTAAAACAAAAGGTGAAAACAATATATAAGGTTTTAGAAGATAGGAAATAAAAGTATGTCTATCATGTAGTACTGAGAGGAGTACTTACGGAACTTGAGCTTCCAAAGCGATGAAGCTTGCCAGAAAGGTCATGACGCTGCTGCTGCTGCACACCTTGGAGAGTAGTGTCTCTGTGACGGCTTGGGTTGCCATACTCATCCGTAGGAATCACGTTGCCGTATTCATCTGTGCGGTTAACGTTTCCGTATTCGTCTGTACGGTTAACGTTGCCGTATTCGTCTGTGCTGTTAACGTTGCCGTATGTGCGTATAACTTTGCCGTGTTGGTCTGTGCGGATAACGTCGCCGTATTCGTCTGTGCGAATAACGTTGCCGTCTGTGCGGATAACGTTGCCGTATTCGTCTGTGCGGTTAACGTTGCCGTATTCGTCTGTACGGTTAACTTTGCCGTAGTTAACGTTGCCGTATTCGTCTGTGCGGTTAACTTTGCCGTATTCGTCTGTGCTGATAACGTTGCCATACGCGTCAGTTTGGGCTGCTCCATATTTGTTTTGGAAATGTGCCATTTTCAAGGTTAACAAGCGGAAACAAAATCACAAGCAATGGCTGAGAATTTTAACGAAAGAGTGTATAAAGGCAGGCTTGCTAGCTGCGACTGTTCTTTGGACGGAGTACCTTGGATTACTCTGGACTAACTTATATATATCGGTAGAACTGATTATGTATATGAACATGCATTACACGTGCCGCGTTTCAATTTGCTTAACGTGCCACGTTATTACTCATGGCCACGTGGAAGTGATAGAAGCTGTAATAATCCGAACACGTCGGTTTAAGATGAAGTTTCGTCGCCGACAATGAGTAGACGTTTATTATGTCCCGAACACGTCTACTCATAAACTGAGATAAAGTACTTCCGGTTTGAGATAAGTTTCGTCGCCGAACACGTCTACTTATAAATTTATAATTATGCAACCTAGACGTTTATTTTGTCCGGACACGTTTATTCATTGTCGGCGACGAAACTTCATCTCAAACCCACTGTTCGGTCACTTTTCAGCTTCTATCACTTCGACGTGGCCATGAGTAATAACGTTGCACGTTTAGCAATTTCTAACGCGGCACGTGTAACAATTCTGTCGTCATGCATGTTCGCATACGTAATTAGGTTTGAGTTTTGTTATAAATTAAAAACTTTTCACGTCACACTCTATAATTATAATTTTTTATAAAATATAAAAATATTTTTTATAAAATATAAAGATTGCTTTTTGATACAAACCTTAGCTAAAAGATTGAAAGGTATATTCCCTGAATTCATATTTGTAAACCGAAGTGTCTTTGTCTTCTGGAGACTAATTTCAGACAATACATTAGTAGCATATGAGATCTTACACTTTATGAACTCAATGACGAAGCGGAGAAAAGACTTCATGACTCTTAAATTAGATATGAGCAAAGCCTACAATAGAGTTGAGTGAAGGAGATTATGATGAAGAAAATTGGATTCCCCCAACATTGGGTTAACCTGGTACAAAACTGCTTAAATTCAATATCCTATTCAATCCTAGTTAATGGTGAGCCTCAACAGAAGTTCTTCCCAACTAGGGGCATCCGACAAGGGGATCCTCTTTCCCCTTACATTTTCATTTTATGTGCTGAAGCCCTATCTGCTCTACTGAACCAAGCTGAGGAAAAGGGTGAGTTAACTAGTGCTCCATTGGGGAGAGGTCCCATTACGGTGAATCGCCTATTTTTTGCAGATGATAGTCTCCTCTTCTGCCAGGCCACACTTGAGGAGCTAAACAAATTGCTTCTGATCTTGGAACTATATGAACAGGCTTCAGGACAGGTGCTTAATAAGGACAAGTCCTCAGTGTTTTTTAGCAAGAATACACAGAAAGAGGTACAATGACAGATCCTACAACTTGTTGGTATTAAATCTAATGGAACTTTTGAAAAATACCTAGGGCTACTTGCAATGGTGGGGAGAGCAAAGATTGCATCCTTTCACTCCCTAATAGATAGAGCATGGGCTCGAGTTGTTAATTGGAAGACTAAGTACCTCTCAACAGCAGGAAAAGAAATACTACTTAAAGTTGTGCTCCAAGCCATCCCAACCTATTCTATGGGGATCTTCCTACTGCCAACATCCATCACTAGAAAACTGAACCAGCATCTTAAGAAATTCTGGGAGGGGGGTGCAATGAACACCTCAAAAACCCAATGATTACATGGGAACAACTCAGCTCGGAAAAGGAGTTAGGGGGCCTTGGTTTTAGGGATTTTCGAAGCTTCAATCTAGCTATGCTCTTAAAGCAAAGCTAGAGGATGCTACAAGATCCATCCTCACTAGTCATAAGAGTTTTCAAATAGAAGTACTTCTCTCAAGTAGGTCTGTTGGAGGCAAAGTTGGGCTCGGGGCCTTCATATGCTTGGAGGAGTATTCATGCAGGTTTGTCAATGTTAAAAACAGACTTAATATAGAGGGTGAGAAATGGAAACAACATCAATATCTAGAATGATAGGTGCATCCCAACTTTCCCTACTTACTAGATCTCATCCTCTAGAGACATTGATGTATGGTGTAACTCAGTGAGTGACATAATAGACCCCAGCTTGAAACTATGGAGAGAGGACCTTATGCAGAATATGTTCTCAACTTAGGAGATTGAGGCAATCAAATCCATACCTATTAGCTTAGGAGGAAGGGAAGATAGACTGGTATGGCAGTTCTCCAACAATGGCCAGTATACAGTTAGGAGTGGATACAAAGGAGATTGGATTCATAAATAGAGGGGGAAGCATTGAGAAGATTCAGTGACAAATTTGTATGGAAGATGAAGGTTGACCCTGCTATTAAATTCTTTATATGGAAAGCATGCAGTGAAGCCTTTTCCACATTTGCAAACCTGGAAAGGTGGAAAGTTATAGAAGACCCCCTATGTCCAATCAGTAGAATAGAACCTGAGACATTAGGCCATGCTCTATGGGATGTTCAACAGCTAAGGATGTGTGGAGTCAAGGGTGCATCAAGGTTCAGAAGATGTCATGCCAAAGTGACCTGTTTTTCAATGTGTGGACTACTCTAGTGCAGCAATTGGACCACAATGAGATGGAGGAGGTGGCAGTAAATTTGAAGGGGATATGGACTAGAAGAAACGATGTTTTGCATGGTAAAGGGTTCAAACATCCTTCCAACATATCCAAAAAAGCAAAAAATGAAGTGGTTTCCTTTCATGAGGCCAATAAGTCCTACCAACTTAATCTAGTGCAGAGAACTCAGAAAGTGCTCAAGTGGTTAAAACCAGCAGAAGGATTATTTAAACCAAATTGGGATACTGCGTTGAGGGTGGAAACATGCAGAATGGGGGTGGGGCTTATCATTAGAGATCACAATGGATAGGTCATGGAGCACTCAGGGCATCTCGGGCATGACAAATAACCCCTTTGATGTTGAAGCTCATGGCCTCCTACTGGTAGCAGTTTTCTGCAAGGCAAGTTGATTGAAGCAAGTAGTTTTGGAAGGGGACTCAAAGCAAGTCATTGATTTACTACAGAAGCAGGGATCAAATTGGAGCATGGGGGAATGATGATTGAAGATGCACGTCAAATATTGAATACCTGCAGTCAATGGACAACTTCTCATGCTTGTAGAGAGGCCAACATGGCTGCACATCACCTAGCAAAATCAGTCATCAACTTCTCTGTAGATTTATATGATATTGAACAATGCCCTGTTTGCATTCAATCAATTGTAGCCCTCGAGATGTTATAAGTTGGGTTTTAGTGAGATTAGTTTTTTTTTTAAAGATATTTTTTGTAGGATGTGAGATGGTGAATAGTGATTAATGAGAATAATTTTTCATCAAATCTATCGATATATATAAGTTAGTCCAGAGTAATCCAAAAATAGATATATAAAATGAATGTTCCAATAGTCATTAAATTTCATATTGTTAAAAAAAGTCATTTATACAACTACTGGTTTACAAATTACAAGGCAGGGTTACTTTAGTACCATAGGGCTTGGTACCTTGAAGATTGGCTTGAAGTATTTCATCTAGCTTTTCTTATCTTGAAAAAATAGGAGCCCCTTGCATTCTTTTATCAATAATCATCTTTTGGCTAACCCAGGCTTAGATTTAGGCTTTGATTTCATTTCACAAATCTTTCAAAATATCTCATCTCATTTCATCTCATTTTAATATCAAAATATGTACTATTTAAACACAAAATTTTTTAATTTCAAGTTTGTGACGCCCTGACTCCCACGTACAAAAAGTTTTCGGAATCATAATGTCAGGACGATGAAAACACGGTCACGCATCCCAACGACAAATTCAAGTGCGTGCTGTAAATAAACAGTGTACAAATAAAATACACAGCGGATAATAAATAAGTCAACTAGTACCAGAATTTTAGTTTAATACAAATATCTAAAAACAAAGTGTTTTAAAACATAAACCAAATGTCTCATAAAATAAAACAAGTCTGATAATAAAACATAGCATGAGTGATCCCAGATCACTCCTCCGGCAGAGCCAAATCTTCAGGCTCGGCATCTACATCAACATAATCTGCAGTACCATGAAATGGTACCGCAGGTAAGTTATAACCTCACTAATCTTGAAATAAAAACACATTTAAGCATCTAATCATGCATGCCCATGATG
Organism: Cyclocarya paliurus; assembly: GCA_029856935.1. Lineage (NCBI taxonomy): Eukaryota > Viridiplantae > Streptophyta > Magnoliopsida > Fagales > Juglandaceae > Cyclocarya > Cyclocarya paliurus. The sequence continues at coordinate 24,961,444 of CM056953.1, forward strand.
CAGTATGCAAGAAATCCAACACACGCCAAAAATTCCATTTGGCCCAAAAATATTTCCAATAAATCATTTCCATCATTTTCCCAGAAAATGGCCCAAAACATTATCCATCATTTCCCCAGAAAATGACACACAAAATCTAACTCACGCTATTTTTCTAGAAAATAGCCATTTTCTATTTATCCATTAATCCATATGCACCATGGTCTCCCCTAGGGACCATCCGCATGTCCTGACTACTTTACGAGTGATGTCCAATTCCGCACCCAGTGCGTTCGTGGCCAGGTCATCCTCTAGCCCCTGCCAGCAGAAGGGTCACGGAGTCGGCACGTAACTCGTCCGATCCCGTTGTAGCATAGCGACAACCCAGGGGACGTCACTCAGTATATTCCGCTCCTGAGTGACTAGAGAAACTCCACCGAGATAATGCCCCATCTTAGCTTAGGGTCGTGATATACACGCACCCACAAATCCAGTCCACACATGAAAACCCAGTTTTCAAAATAACCACATGATCATGAATACAATTACACGAAAACCTAGTTTTCAATTTACAAACATGAACATGGGTGCATATGCAATGTACCAAACACAACCTCAATAACAATATCCAATAACCAATTTCAAATCACAATAACAATTACCAACAACAACCCAATCACAATAACCAACACAACAAATACTCCGTTCTCAATCCATCTACATCCGAACTCTTCGAACTCATTCCGGAACCAACCAGAACACAGTATAATCAATTAGTGTAAAAATATATTTAAATCTCAAAATATTGTTTAGAAAATACTTACAGCGCTATAAAAATATTTTCAAAGGATCACGGAGGAGTGGGAAGCACCAAAACCGCAACTCCACAATGTAAAAACACTGTGGCCGAAATACATAGTGAACCCAAATTTACACAGGGTCAAAGGAAGACTTGGAAACGGTAGGGTAGGGCCTATGGGAGGTGGTGAAGCTAATGGTGATGGCCTTTGGCCGTGGGTGGCGGCTGAAATGGTGGTTTAAGGCTAAAAAGCTCAAATCAGAGTTTGAGTTTGTTGGGGCGGCTTCGGCGACGGATCGGGGTCGAGATTGGGTCCAAAAGGTTGCTAGAGGGCCGGTGATGAGGTGGTGAAGAAATGGTGGCCAATGGTGGCAGGATGGCGACGGTGGGACCAAAAGAAGCTCGTGGCTTCGCACGACTCATGACGGTGTTAGCCGGCTTGAGATTTGAAGGGAAGACTCGCCGGCAGCTGGGGAGTCGACCGGTGCTAGCGGTGTGAGCCACAGACGGCCGGTGGCGGCGCTAGATGCTAAAGATCGAGACGCACGAGGGAGAGGAGAGAGAGAGGGGGTCGGGCTGTGCAGGAAATAAAGCCGAAGGAGAAAGAAAGAGAAGGAGAAAATGAAAATGGAGGGAAAAGAAATTAGATCCAACCCTCACATCTTGGGTCACAAAAATGATCCAACGAGAAAGATTTTAAAACCACTAACTAAAGAAAATAACTCAAACGCAGTGAAATACTTAATTAAAACAATAATAATTTTAAAACCTAAAACAAACCAATTTAAATTAAAGATTACTTTAAATGTAAAACAATAAATAACACTAAGAAAACACATAAGAATTCATTTTCACAACTTAAAAAATTATAAAATAATATATAAAAACTCTCATAATTTTAAAACAAGATAATCAATCTTTAAATAAATTAAATTAATCCTTCATTAAAAATACACTAAAATACGGGGTGTTACAAAGTTTTTAAATTTTTAAAATTTTCATCCAATCATTCCAACTTTTCCAAACTTTCAAACAAAATAAAAAAAATAATTCATTTTTTCCAAATGTCAAAACAAGAAAACAAATGTTAAAAAATTATATTCTCTCTTTTAACTTTACAATTATTTTATTCATTTTTTTTCCTCTCATTTTTCAAAATCTCATAAAAATCTTAACTCAAACCGTTTTACTATTATTCACAAATAACTCACTATTATTCACAAATTCTCATCTCATCTGTGTAACCAAATCAAACTTTAATACATCTCATTCTATGTATTTATAATTCTTTCACTTTACTATTAATTTTTTTTAAGAAAATAAAAACTCTTTTTTTTATTATGAAATAAAATCACACTCGATGGGTCCATTAGATATGAAAATATTAATTTATTTTATCTTTATATTTACTAAACATGTAGATGATTGCATATATTTTATGTTAAATTTATAATTGTGAATAAAATATTATCACTATGATGCCCCAGATTTCGCTTGGAATTTGGCAGATTTTGAAGCGTCAGGACATGCAACACAAAGTTACATGTCCTTGTTCGTGACAAATAAAGATGCAATGCACTTAATATACATATAAACATTATGCAATATTCGCAGTAGATATTTTTTTTTCTATGAGCAATACATAAAGTACTAGATTGCTATATCCCAAAACATATATTTCATAAACTGAACATAAAAGATGTTTAGGTTACATCATAAGTCTAAAAGGTCTGCAACCATAAGAGTACTGGAGAGAGAGAGAGCTCTCTAAGTACATGTAAAATTAAGGTAACTATTAGACTAATCCATCGAGTAGCTCACGCATCTCGGTCAAGGACGTCATAATACTATCGATAAAATGGAGCATCGAAGCGATGAGCTCTGCATCGTGTCATTGTCTAGTCTATCCTCTTCATTCGATCATCTGCCACGTCTCTTGGTTCTGTGAGGGAAAATGGTAGTTAGGACTACCACGGTGCAATACAAATCTCACCAAGTTAACAAAAAACTTAATTGATAGTTAAAAGATGCATGCATGACATTAAAAGCATGAATTCATAACTTGATCATAAATAAGCTTGACGTGACTTGATAAATAACATGGCATGTGCTGCATGACTTGAATTGAAATGAAATGAACTTGGACATAGGCTGAACTCAGCATGAACTTGAACTAGAACTTTTTTTTTTTTTTATGTGAAAACTGAAACTTTCACATTGAAGTCTAGATAGCGCTCATTTCACATTGAGATACTCTCAACGTTCCAAGCATAACGGGCAAGTACATGAGCCACCCGATTACCTTCTCTATAAACATGTTGAAAATGACACTATGCAAAAACAATAAACATTTTCCTTATTTCACTCAGTAAAGGAACTAACAAAGCATTAGAAACAAGTTCATTATTGAGCACTTGGACCACCATCAAGCAGTTTGATTCCACTAGTAAATTTTGAATTCCCATGCTAGCACACAATTGTAAGGCACGAAAAATAGCCAACAATTCTATAGCTTCTGCAGTACTCACTTCGGATTCCACCTTGCTTGCTGCCAATATCACCTTGCCAACATCATCTCTGAGAACTAGACTCACTCCTGCCTTATGAATATTACTAAACTACACCATTGACATTCAGTTTCAGCCAACCAAAAGGTGGAGATTTCCAATCAAAATATTCTCTAGCTTTCCTCATAGGCAAAAATTTCAGATCAGCATAAGCTTGCTTAACAGAAAGGGCATGATCAATTACCTGCTAAACTGCAATATTTTTCTTCTCGTGCACCATTTGGTTTCTCCTCCACCATAAACCCCATGAGCTTGAGATTGAACATGAGCTTGAACTGAGATTGAACATGAGCTTGAACTGAAACTGCACACGAACTTAAACTGAATGTGAAATAAACATGACATGAAACTGAGCTTGAAACTGAACATGAAACTTGACATGAACTGAACATGAACTTAACGTGAAATTGAACATGAACTTGAACGTGAAATAACATGAACTGGACTATATTCTTGTTTCATGGAGTTACAATTATATCCTTATTTCATGGGGTTACCATAATAATACTCGTCTCATGGGGTTACCATGATGATGTTGTTTTGTCTCATGAGATTTCCATTATAGTGTAGTCTTATTTCATGGGGTTGCCATGATGTTTCAAAATAATAATGACTTAAACAATAACTTGACTGTACATGGACATAACATAACTAGAGTTGAAAAAAACACTGTTTTGGAGACATACTCTGAACTAGAGACATAATGCGACGTGAAATAGAATGACAGATAATATGACGTAACATAACGTGACATTTACTTGACATGAATGACATGACACTACATAAAACAGTCAAACACATCGCAACATGACATAACATGAAACAAACAAACATTTTATGACATGAAATTACATGACAAACATTTCGTAACATGACATAACGTGAAACAGCCAAAGGTTTCATGACATGACATAATGTGAAATAGATAAATCTTTCATGACAGAATATAATGTATAACATATCAATATTACGTGATAGAATATAATGTGTAACAAACATACATTTAGTGACATGGCATATATAATAACGTAAGAACATAGAAAACTGTTACCTTACCAACACACATACACAGTAATATGAGAGTAAGTTAGAAGCTAACTTGCAATGATTGTTGTGTGGTGGATAAAAAATTATGAAATATGAGAAACTATAAGTAGAGATTTCTAAACATTGTAAACTCATCACTAACAGTTTAAAAATATTAAAAAAATACTATCTTAGAGTAAAATTATCATTTTACCCCTCCACTTGTGGGAAAATAAGCATTTTACCCCTAATTTAAGGATTTTACATCCTAACCCCAAAACTCACCAAAATTTACATTCCTCGTATAAATTTTATCCTAAAACCAAATATCTAGTTAGAAAAAATTAAAACACATCACAACTAGGTGAGTCATGATAAGGCCAAAACATACTTAGGCCAAATTCCTTGATTTTTGTTGCAATTCCATCAAATCTCATTTCTCATGTTTAAACCGAAATATTGCAACATTTAAAATCATATGCTATAATCAAATAGCTTACTAAAAAAACCAACAAAAATCACAAATATTTTTAATACAAAACTTCAAGTGTTTAAACCTTAAGCACAACCCCTAATTCTCAAGGTTTTATCTCATTTCAAAACAACTTGAGGAACTCAAAAAATTCAATAACATACTTCCAATACATTCATATTATACTCCTAAGAACTAACATACTTTGAATCATCAAGTAAAAACATCAAAGATAAAAATAAAAAAAAAAAAAAAAAAAAAAAATCCATCTTGAAGCAGTCAGCCTTAACACTTTCACCAAAATCGATTCCTATATGGTTTGGTTTTATAGGAATCAACTTTGATCAAACCCTTTGATCCAAAACATAACATGGCATGAATGACAAATCAATAACATCATATGGTTAAAAATTATGTTCTAGAATAGGTCCAACCATTAAACTTAAGATCACATGGCCAAAATTAAATCAAAAGATCAATCTATCTGAAAACCTCAAATACATGACCTAACTTAATCTCTTCATGGATAAAAAATTATATCTTTAAAGTAAACTGCCAAAAATCCTTGAAATACATCATAACATGTAAATCAAAGTCTTAGGATCATCATATAAAAATATAAATGCCATTGGAGCATGCTTTCTCATCAAAAGAGTCAAACTTACAACAACAACAACAAAAAATCTGTTTTCAACCTTTCCGTTTTCAACTTTTTGGATTTAAGTAAAAATTTCATCAAAAGCTTATAACATGCAACTAATCTTCACAAATATTATAAATTAGCATGTTAACTATACTCCATAAAAAAATCAACCAATAACTTGCCAATAACTTAGTCAAAATTGTGATGCCCCGACTCCCAAGTATGGCAATGCGGGAATCGTGATGTCGGATGATGACAATACGAGTCACGAATCCCAACGATAAGTGCTCAAGTGTGTGCAACATGCAACAAGAGCACCACAAAAGTTGCAGAGGTTAATTAAAAAGTAGCCAACTAAGTACCAAAATTGTTTAATACAAATATCCAAAATAAATAGCCGTTAAAAAGTTATACAGTTATCCATAATAAATATAATATAAACCAAATACATAAATGAGTGGGAAACAAATCCCATAATCCAAAAAGCAACCACATGTCACTCCCTCCGCGGAGCCGATCCCTAAGGCTCTTTGTCCTCATCTACATCAAAATCTATGGTACCATAAAACGGTACCATCAGTAAGTAATAATCCAAACAACCTACAAGATAAAAGTCCATTAATGTGACCAATCATCATGCTTGCATATGATGAAATATGCTTAGTCTCAAAACATCATTTTCTCAAAAAAGAATATTTTTCAACACACGCCAAAATCTCATTTTGGCCCAAAAATATAATAGTCCATCATTTTCCCAGAAAATGATTCACACAAAATCTTTTTATCCAACACACGCCATTTTTCTAGAAAATAATCCATTAATCCATTTTTTACCGTATGCACCATGATCTCCTCTAGGGATCATCCGCACACCTTGGCTCCCTTTGTCACACCACGGGTAACAACCGAGCATGTGACTTCATAACGAGAGATACCCAGTTCTGCGCCTAGCGCGTTCGTGGCCAAGCATCCTCTAACCCCCGCCAGCAGAGGGGCCACGAAGTCGGTACGAGAGCTTTATCATCCCGTCCGATTCCATTGTCGCCCGACGACAACCCAGGGGACGTCACTCAGTTTATTCTGCTCTCGAGTGACCAGAGGAGCTCCACCTAGATAATGCCCCATCTTGACTTGGGGTCGTCATACACATGCACCCAAAAATATTTTTATATAAAAAAATCCAGTTTTCAAATATACACATGAACATGTATACAATTATGCAAAAATTCAGTTTTCATTTACAAGCATGAATATGCGTGCAAATATGCAATGTACAAGACACGACATTGATATCCAACAACCAATAAATCACAATATAACCAATCACACAAACAACTTCATTCTTCAATCCATCCGACCCCTTACTCCTCGGACTCAGTCCGGCACAACTAACCAATTTACAGTAAATGAGTTAGTGTAAAAATACATTTAAATCTTAAAAGTTATTTGAGAAAATACTTATAGTGCTATAATGCAATTTTTGAAGGATCACGAAGATGCTAGGAGCGGCAACACAGCAACGGAGTAGTGCAAAATGCACTATGGCCGTGGGTCAAAATTTGTGAATTTTGAACGGGATCAAATGAAGACTAGAAATTGCTAGGAAATGACTTAGGGATGTTGGTGAAACTTGTAGTAGTGGCCTTTGGCCATGGGTGGCAGCGAGAGAGGTGTTTGGAAGCAAAAATACCCAAATCAAAAAATGAGATGAATGTGCTTCACCAGTGGTAGATCGGGGCTGGGGATGGGTGGTTTAGATTGTTGGGAGGCCACCGGTGATGTGGTTAAAAGATGGTGGCTGGAGGTGGTGCGATAGTGGCGTTAGAGCTCAAAAGGCCGTGTGACTTAGAGTTGCACGTGGGAACAAACGACAGTGCGGGAGAGGCTGGAAACAGAGGGGTGAGGTCGCCAACTAGTGGGGAAGGGAAGGAGAGGGGCGGTGATGGGCAATGGGTGGCGCACGGCGGCGTTGTGGGAGGAAGAAGAAAATGCACAGGGGAGAGAGGAGCTGTCGTGTGCGGGAAGAGAAACGCAGGGGGAAAATAAGGAGAAAAGAAAGAAGGGAGAAGAAAAAGATGGGGAAAAGAAATAAGGTCCAATTCTCACAACTTGGGTCACAGAATTAATCCAATGAAAATGATTTCGAAACATAAATTAAATAAAACTAATTTAAACACAGTAACTAAATAAAAATAAAATAATTAAATCCAATAATAAACTAATTTAAAAGAAAGAGAAATTTAAATATTAAACAATAATTAATAACAAGAAAGAAACATTAAGATAATTTCATAATTAAAAAAATATTATAAAATATATATAATAAAATTCCCATAATTTCAAAACAAGAGAACCAATATTTGATTTAATTAAAATAATCATTCAATTAAAATACACTAAAATACGAGGTGTCACAAAAATCGTCAAAATATCACACACTGTCTAGTTTATATCCCAGAATAACCTCTTCATGCATTAACCAACATTTGACTCATTAAATGACCATGGAAATAGATATGAACATACCAAAAGAAACTAGAGTCGAAAATGAACAACTTTTGTGAAGGATACTTAGTGAGAAATTACTTACAATTGCTTCAAAAAAGTCGAGCAAGGTATGCTAGAAAATCTACCCGAGAGCTTCTCTGGTTTTCTTTCCAAGAAAAAAGTTGGAAAGTGACCAAATGAAAGGGAAAGGACCTGGATGATTCTTACACATTTGGAGGGTGATATGACGGGTGTGAACGACACTAAGAGTGATGGTTGTGTCAGCCAAAATAAGGGGCAAAATTGTGGGCAATAGTGAATGGTTTTCAGCCAAGGAAGCTTCCTTTTCAGGGTGGTCTTGAGGTGGCTTTTGGCCTTCCCATCATGTACTGTTTGGGGCTGCTTTGGGCAGTGTTTGGACTACCATGGCAGGGGAAACTTCCTCCATAAGCCTTGCTTTGGTGGCTCAATTTGGTGGTTCTTAATGGGCCTTAACCGAATGGGCTTCCATTTAGGGTTTTAATGGGATTTAAGTTGCTATCAAGTTCAAATCCAATTTTTATTGGTCCAATAAAATTTCTAAGGTTTAAAAAAATAAATAATAATGTCATAAAATGAATTTGAGTGGTTAATAGCATGTGAAAGTGATTTAATCAAGTGATTAAACACTAAGCTAAAACCAGGTTCAATTAGGGTTTGGAGGCAAACTTTGGGGTTTGGACAAACCATTTGGGGTTTCAGTTTCAACTAAACTTTTGGAGTTTCAATTGGATTCTAAGTGTTTAGGGTTGAAACCCTCTTTGGTTTGGCACAAATTGGATGGTTGGATAGAATAGTGTTTGGCTTAGGTGGTTTGATCACATTGCTTGATTTCCTTCACATTTTCATCTCATGGTTCCTCTTGGTGCCAAGTGCCAATACCATTCACCAAATGTGGTTGTGTAACACCCCACTTTAAAGGTCCATTAAGACTTGACCTTAGCTTCCTTAATTAATCCTAGTTAGTGTAAGATGATCATTATATTTTTGGAAAAATTTTAGGGATACTTTTTTTTTTTTTAACTTAAGAATCACACTTTGGGTTTAGCGAGAATTATTGGAATATTTATTTTATTTTATTTTTAGAATAACTACCAAGAAGCCAATAGTGGAATAACACTTGACATTATTAGTTGGCTAAGTATAAAGGGCTAAGTATGGTTGAATTTAGGGGTAAGCCCAAGAGTGTTTAATTAAGGGCCTCTATCACTAAGGATGTGATGGGCTAGGAATAGGTGTCATAAGTGTAGACCCATATGGATTTATAAGGATTTAGGCCCCTCTTGAATAACCTTAGAAATTAGGCCCAAATGGCAGGCTTGAAATGACCCAACCTTAGAAGGACATGTTATTTGAACCCAAACTTGGTAGGCCTTAAATGAGCTCTCAAATCTGGATATAAAATCCATTCAATAACCCACACCAAAGCCCACATCCAAGATTTACACAAATGGTCTAACAAGCTCAACCCACAAGGCCTAACAAGCCTTATCTTTTGTTTTTATCCTTTTAATTGAAGCCCACATACACCATACCATTGGTTTCTCTCAAGCTCAAGATGTGCCACATGCTGTTTTCTTATGCATCACTCATTGTATCTGAATAAGAAAAGAGAAAGATGTTTTTGTCATAACTGGTGTAAATATGAGCAAAATTTTGGCATTCTATTTTCTGAACTGTGCAAAAAGAGCTAATATGAAATCTGAAAATTTTTGTGTCATTATGTGAAGATGCTCTAAATCAATTTTGATAATGTGAAGATGATACTCTGTATTGATATGATGTGCATCTGAAAACATTTGGCATGACATTCTGATTCTGTATTTGGTTCTATTTCTACTTTGCTCTAACCTTACCATGAGCATAAAACTGTGGCCTCTATTATATGGTTGGTACCAACATCTCTGTTTCTGTGTACATCTCTTTGAAAACAAAGTAATTTTTCTGCGTGATTTTTCCTGTATGCACAATTGTGGCTCTTAGAATGATAATAGAAGTTCATATTCTGATACTGCCTAGTTTGGCCACAGGGGATAACACAACCCTACCACAGAGGTTAGACATGGTCTCTGTTCTGATATGATGCTCTAGTATGATATGATATGATATAATGTGATAATATGATGATATTCAATTATGTCATACCAAAGGAGTTTTGAATATGAACATTTAGAACTGTCGTTCTGATATTTTGATAACATGTTGTGGATCTGCATTATGGAATTAAAATATTTTATTCTGCATTCTAAACTCTATGAAAAGGTTTATGTTTACATACTAGTATATGTTTTCTGTTTACTGAGTTGTTGATAACCTACCATTTATCTCCCTAATATTTTCAGATGTTTTAGATATTTAAAGTGAGAATCAAGAATAGGAAGCATGGGTAAGACTGTGTAAGCATAGCATATTAAGTACAAATAGGGTACTTTGATTATTGGAGAGTTTATTCAGTAGTTTTGTTTTACTTTGTTATCTTGGTATTTTAGAAGGTTGATGTTTATTTTGAGATTTTGTGGTATTCCTAGTTAATTGTTTTGGAGTAGTGCATTTAAAACAAGGAGATATATGTGTAATTAGGGGTGAAAACCGAAATAATCGGTTCTGTTTTTCCCAAAAAGGGAATCTGACCAACTTGCAAATTTTGTGGTGGTGAAACCAACCGAATTGGCTGAGTGTGGGAAGGGATTAGGGGAGAAAACTGAACTGATCGACTTGCCCTTTTTGTGGTTGTGAATGTAGCACCATGTATTTTAGTGTATTTTTTTAATTGAAGAATTATTTTAATTAATTTAAATATTAGTTCTCTTGTTTTAAAATTATGAGAGTTTTGATATATTATTTTATAATATTTTTTTCGTTGTAAAAATTATTTTTGATATACCTTCTTATTATTAATTACTGTTTTGCATTTAAATAGATTTTTAATTTAAATTAGTTTGTTTATGGGTTTTAAAATTATTATTGTTTTATTTAAACTTTTCACTGCGTTTGAATTATTTTATTTAGCTTACAGTTTTAAAATTATTTTCGTTGGATCATTTGTGTAAACCTAGTTATGAGGATTGGATCTCATTTCTTTCCCTCCATTTTTTCTTTTCCTCTTTTTCTTTTCTCCTTTATTTTCTCCCTATTTCTCCTACGTTCCTCTCTCCCTTGTGTGATAGCCTTCTCTCCTCTCTACCGTCTGAAACTTTGTCCGCCGGTAGCACCGCTGTGCGCCATCTGTGTCCACCACCATCCAGCCCAAACTCTTCCCCTCCGGCCGATGACCACACCCTACCAATCTCAGCCTCTCCTGTGTTTTCGTCGGCCCTCATGCACCGCCTAAAGCCGCGGCATTCCATTCGTTCCAGTGCCGTCGTCGCACCACCACTGGCCACCACTTCTTCACCAAATTTTCCTCGACCTCCCAGCTACCTAATGGACCCAACCCCAGCTCCGATCCGTCACCAGTGAAGCCCCATTATCCACATTTTTTATTTGGGTTTTTTTGGACCTTAAACCGCCACCTACGCCCGCCACCCACGGCCAACCACCACTTCCACTAGTTTCACCGACATCCCTAAGTCATACTCTAGCAATCTCGAATCTTAGTTTGTCCCCGTTCAAAAGTGAGTTTTTGAGACTCACGGCCATAGTGCATTTTGCACTACTCAGTTGCTGTTTTGCTGCGTCTAACTCATCCGTGATCCTTCAAAAATTATAATATAGCACTGTAAGTATTTTCTCAAACAACTTTTGAGATTTAAATGTATTTTTGCACTAACCCTTTATTTTACTGTGTTATGGTTGGTTGTGCCTGACTGAGTTCGAGAAGAAGGGGGTCGGATGGATTGGAGGATGAAGTTGTTTGTATGATTGGTTTATATTGAGATTTGTTGGCTGTTGGATATTGATGTTGTGTCTGGTACATAGCATGTGCTCGCATGTTCATGTTTGTAAATGAAAACTGGATTTTCGGATAATTGCATTCATGTTCATGTGGATATTTGAAAATTGGGTTTTCATGTGTGGAAAGGATTTTTGGGTGTGTGTGTATCACGACCCCAAGCCGAGATGGGATATTATCTCGGTGGAGCTCCTCTAGTCACTCGGGAGCGGAATATACTGAGTGATGTCCCATAGGTTGTCACTGGGCGACAACGGGATCGGACGGGATGGTAAAGCTCTCGTGCTGACTCCATGACCCATCTGCTGGCAAGGGCTAGAGGATACTTGGCCACGAACGCACTGGGCACGGAACTGGACATCACTCGTTATGAAGCCAAGGTGTGCGGATGGTCCCTAAGGGAGATCATGATGCATATGGATAAAATGGATAATGGGCTATTTTCTGAAAAAATGACATGTGTTGAATAAAGGATTTTGTGTGAGTCATTTTCTGGAAAAATGGTGAAAAATATCTTGATGGAATGTTTTGGGCCAAAATGAAATTTTGGCGTGTGTTGGAAAATATTCATTTTTGGGGAAAATGATATTTTTGGATTTCATGCGTATTGCATCATGTGCATGCATGGTTGGTTATATTAATGTATTTTTATCTCGGGGTTGTTTAGATTATAACTTACTTGCGGTACCATTTAATGGTATCGTAAATTTTGATGTTGATGATGCAGATGATGAGCTTGAGGATTTGGCTCCGCTGGAGAAGTGATCTGGGATCACTTGTATTTGTTTATTTTTAGCTCTTGTATTATATTTTTGGGACATTGGTTTTTTGTTTTTAAATGCTTTGTATTCGGATATTTGTATTAAACAAATTCTAGTACTTAGATGACTTATTTATATTATCCGCTACTTTTTTTTATTGTACACCGTTGCTTGTACACACAGTTGGCACTTATTGTTGGGATGCGTGACCCATGTTGTCATCATCCTAACGTCACGATTCTCGAGATTTTTCATACGTGAGAGTCGGGGCATCACAATGAAACCAACCGAACTAGCATAATGTGGGAAGGGATACTAGCCAGACTGGTTAGGATCGGTTCATCAGTTTATTGTCAATTTGGGCTATTTTTTGGGCCTATTTTTCAAACACTATTTCTAGATCACTTTGGGCCTTTTTAGGATTGCTTTAAAGTCTTAATTTGCTTTAAACTATTTCTAGATCACCGTTTCTATATTTAGGTTTCATTTTTACTTTAATATCATTTGTAATGTTATGTATAAAAAATAAATAAATTAGCAATAGATGTTACTTACTATAACTATAAAACTAATACAATAACTATAATACTAATACTAACTATATTATATTATTACTTACTACTTTCTACATAATTAAAAATAAATAAAAATAACTTCACTAGATGTTTATTGTTTAGTATTACATATCACAAATAAAAACAAATTGTCTCAAAATATAGCAACAATGCAAGGAAAAACATAACATAAATAAATGAAAATAAAAATATAACTTCATGTTTGCTGCTTCAACCTACAATCTTTAATAATTGTCACGTTTGATTGTGCGTCCAACTCTATATACAAACATTAATAAATAATAAGAATAAAACATCAAATGTTAGTGAATTTGGTTTATGAAAAATACTAAAATTAAATTACAATGCAAACAAAGAAAATATTATCCAATTCTACTACGAAACTCTCCACATTATCCATAGCCTCCCGAATATCAATTGTTGTTGATGGGTGCCTTAACTAATTTTGAGCACAAATAAATGCCTCAACGGTTCTCAGAGCCAACGAACTCCAAAAAGGATCAAGCACACGACCTTCTATACTAAATGTTAGATCGGATGCAACTGTGGAAACATACATGACAACCAAGTCTCGTGCAATTCTCGCAAGTATAAGATAATTAGGCTCATTAATTTTTCACTAAGTCAACAAGTCAAACGATGGCGGAAGATGCTTTATACCACTCGTAGAACCATTTTGTCTCACGTATGCCATCACCATCATTCATGGTTCTAGATGTCAGAGGGGGCTCACGTGCCCTGGTACTTGTGGTGGAACCGAATGTAGCATTATACTCCACATACAGATATGCTAATACATATCTCACACTTGACACCAACTCCTCAACACGAAACTCATCATGAATTTTCTTCAAGTGGAAAGTAAGAAACCCTAATTTTCTTCATGGATCAAGTATAACTGCAATCAAAATAAACAAGTTCATCCTATCTAATGACCCTTAATACTTATCATATTTTGTTCTCATATTTACGAACATGCTCCTCTAATAACTATTAGTACTCTCACTCAACATAATCAACTCATTTTGGGGATTACAAATCTCCAAAAAACTGGTATTGACTATCACATATAAGGACCTAGAAAATCTATTAGTGGCATCATAAAATATTTCCAAAAACTTAAAAAACACCCGCATTGTCTCCCACTCCTTAGCTTTAGGAGGCCCCATGCTCCCATCATCAAAGTAAAGGAGAAAATTATAATCCTCACTCTCCATTCATTTGAAAGTTTTCTCAAACTTTTCAGCCGCCTCCAACATCATGTTGGTTGAGTTCCATCGTGTATGTATATCAAGATACAACATTTTCTTACAATCAAATTTTTCTTTCTCTGCACATCTTTTAAACTTGTCTAATCTTGAGGGAAATGAGTGTACATATCTAACTGCATTTCTAACCTTTGTGATGGTGTCATTGCACTCATTCAAACCCTTATTCACAATAAGGTTCAAGACACGAGCATAACATCTCATGTGCATATATTTTTCCCCAATATTATCCCCGCCAAAAGCTATTTCAAATATGGAATTGCAGTATCATTTAAACTTATATTATCAAAAGTTATTGTAAATATTCTATCAATGCTCCAATCAAGCAATCAAGAATCTACATATCTCTTAATAGTATGCCCTCCATGACTAGGGTTTAAACAAAATTTAATGATTTTTTTTTCTACAATTTCCAATCCTTATCAATGAAATGTGCAGTTAGGCACATATAATTCAAATTTTGTACCGATATCTATGTATCGATAGTCAACGAAATTCTCATGCCACCATCTTTAAACACATTTTTAAGCTTCCCCTTTTCTAATTCATACAATTTCATAAAATCTCTTACAACTGTGACAAGACATGGTACTTTAAACTGAAATTCAAAAGACCAACACACTTTTCTAAATCCCTGTCCTTCAACAACTCTAAATGGTAACTCATCGATAATTACCATCTCTTTATTGCCAACCTCACAGCCTCTTCACTATATTTGTAGGTTATAAGACTCTTTAATGTACTACCATCACTCTCTCCAACCCCTTCCTCAGGTGTTGCCTCACCTGTCAATGTTTTTTGGTACATATCCAAAGGCCCATGTTTATGAGAATTTTTAGGACATGAAGGCAAATGGTTTTGCATTGTTGAAGTTTCGTACCTCTCTGAGTGGCAAGCGTACGTCTTGTCATAATAATTACATTTAACATTTGGATCATCTACAGGGCAACCCTCTACCTTCATAAAATGGTCCCATACAATCTATGGATCCTTCCATTTCCATTTCTTAGGTAATCGGCAAGTACTACTAGTAGGGACACTAGGGGGTTTTGATGTTTGGGTCTCCTTCAAATCATCTCTCAACTTAATTGGTTCATTTGAATCAACATCAATTGGAGTTGGCGAATAATTCATCTAATTTATAAAATAAAATATAAATATTACATGTACATTATACATAGTGAATAATACAAATTATAATTACAAATTAGAATGTCATAATTTAACAATAATACTTCTTTTTCGTGCAAAACATATTAAGAACTATAAGTAAGTAGTAAGAACACTCACAGTGATAGACTGACAGTAGAATAGATCTTGTATTAATGTTCACAGCCTAAGAATGTGCTCCAAAACTTTTACACTGTCTATACATACACAAATAATCATTTAGTTTATGAGGGAATTAATTTAACAAAAATACCAGATAGCAGATTTATACTATATTTACTCATTTAAATACACACAATGACACAGATTTAGACTTCAATGTACATACAAATTTACATAGATTAGTGATCAGTCTTAAACTCTTAGCAATCAGGGCATGAAAATAATCATGGATTTGTAGAAGTACGTAGGTAGTTAATCCTAATTATTTTGGGTCGAACTCAATATCTGTAATTCTATATTAGTGAACGTAAATTATGAAAATAATTATTTTGGGCATGAAATTAGTGAACATAAATCACAACTACCTCCATCGATGGACAGCTAATAAATCACAAATCATAAATAATTCAACACACAAAATTAGTGAAATAAGAACCACATGCAAATCACAACCACACATAAATAATCTAGATTAATTCAACTAGATGGACAACTAGATGCAAGTCTTAACCCTAACTCAGAAACATTTGCGTCATTTCATTTAAAATTGTGTCATTTTGTAGCATATATATATATATATATATATATATATATATATTATATCGGCCAGTTCAACAATTTGAAATTGGTTCAAACTCTAATCGAATTGGCCGACGTTTGTTTTGGTTCTTTTCTACGGTCGGCCGATCGGTTCACCATTGGTTTAGTCCAGTTCCTGACTTTGGAGGCCGGTCTTCGTCGGCTACGGTCAATCTGGCCGGTTCCTGTTCACCCCTATGTGTAATTAAGAAATTTGAGTTTATATATGTACTATGAGATATGATTTTAGGTGACAGTTAGTAACTCTCCAAACCATCCAAGACCACGGCGTTACACTCACTCAACCTGGCGCCGGATTCTCTTACTTTCTGATTCTTTATATACAACTTAGTATCTTTGCTGAAGAAGATATTAGTTTTCTATATATTCATACTTTGACATGAGGCTTCTTTGTATTGTTTCAACATTTGTGCTACATTCATCCATTCTTGTATATTGGCTCTACAAAACAATATTCAATCATCTACAAAAAGAAGATTATTAATCTTTGTTCCTCCTTTTGTCACTGATATGCCTTGAATATCACTTCTGGCTTCTGAAAAATCTATCAAAGCACTAAACCTTTCTGCACACAAGAGAAAAAGGTAAGGAAATAAAGAATCTCCTTGCCTTAATCCCCTTGTAGGGATGATCACTTCACCTAGGTGTCCATTAACCAACACTGAAAATTGTAATGTAGAGCCACACTGCATTATTAAACTCACCCACTTTTGTCCAAAATCCATATATATTGACAACATATAATATATATATATATATATATATATACCGTAGTTATATAAGTGGTTATCCCATATGAACAGTAACTTTCGCTCACTAGTTTCTTTTCAATAATGTCTCTTGTTTTTCAGCAAATTCCCATTTTCTGCCTGTTTCTAACCCATGTTGCTTTTTCATTTCTCATTCGGTTCGGCCTTTAGCCATTTCTTCATCCCAAAGATTTCTAAATTACCTACTATATTCACTGTTATAATCTTTTATTCCCTCACAATATCTCACCCTCAATTTTCAGCATCCAACAAGCAAGCCCCACGTGAAAATCTAATTATTCTCCACAACAAAAAACTTGAAATCAACTCTCTCAAAAGCCACCGTATCTCTCTCTCTCTCTCTCTCTCTCTCTCTCTTTCTAAGCCATGACACCCATGATTTCCAGCCACACAACAGAGCCTTGCACAAGAAAAAAAAACCCCTATAAACCACTCCACAAAGCAACCATAGTCTTCCTTTCCACCAACCCACCTTGTTGGAATCAGTCACCGAAGAAACGAAGGAGAAGTCGGAACAACACTCGATAAGTCAAAAACTGCTGACTTTGACTCTATCCACTCAGATCCACCACACACGACATCTCTTTCTTCTTGATAAGGCCCAACTAATTTCTCCCTTTCTTTTCTTCTGTGTTTCCTCAATCAAGTGATGAAAAAAAAATTGATCTTTATTCCACTAGAAACTGGTGCCGGTGTTAATCTCGCCTTAAACACCCGGAATCCACTACCCTCTGCCCTTCTCAACCAGCTAGTGCCATCTGCCGTCACACCTCCATTTTCACCTGGTGAGCTTTGAACCCCATTGTCGCACGACTTTCCCTTCTCCAGTGAAGGTGTTTTGGTTCTTTTGGGCCTGATTTGAGAATGTTGAAAATCTCTCATCTCAATATCCAAACACTCCAAATACAAACACTTTTTAATTTCAAATATTCAACTTTTTGATTTAATTATTACAATTTTCATAAACTTCTACACAAAACACAAAAAATAATTCAAATTTTTCAAATCCTAAAATAAAAATTATATTCTAATAATATTTTAATCTTATAATATTTTTATTTAGTTTTTTCTCCTTCATTTCTCAAAACCTCATAAAACGTCTCAACTCAAGCATTTCATTACTATTCACTATTCACAAACCATTTAACTACTATTTAGACATTATCTTATATCATCTCACTATCCAAACCAAACCTTACTAAGTTACCTTATGTTTCAGATTTCCCATTTTGATTTTCAACTTTCCTAAAAAGTGCATGCATGCTTTTTGTTATTACAAAAACACCCTTCAACCCATGACCCTTGGAATTCCGTAGAAGCCTCTTGAAGAATCCTTTTGACCAATTACGTTTGTGCCTTAAGTGTACATGGCAAGTCATATTTAACCTTGGGTCATATACGTGGGCTGTGCTTGGATTTTGAATGGGACTAGTGTTTTTAAATTAGTTTGGTTCTGAATGTATGTTACATAAAACCACTATGCTATACTTCACCTGGGTTTTGTTAATTGAATAAATATGTAGCCAATAGACCTATTTTTTTATTTTTTTTACGGATTTAAGCATATTTCAAAGTATAGTACTAACCATTAAATTTATGATTAGCGGAGTCTGTTTATTTTCATTGTTTATTTTGTTAGATTTTTTATAAAATTATTATGTTATACCTTAAATAAAAAATCATAGAATATGTTATGAATTTTAAATAATATTAATTACTATCTATTAGTCTTAGTATAATTGAACATTTATTAAGTTTGATTTATTAATTTTGAAATTTCTTGCTTAGCTATTTACGTAAGTACGAGACATCCTAACCCTAGGGAAGAGGGCGTTACAAATGGTATCACAGCAAAGGTCGAGAGATTCTACAAACTTTCTAACAAAAAATATTTATTTAATTTTAGGATAATGCCACTTAAGATGCTCCTAGCCCGCTTGAGAGTTATTGGAATGTTTCAGATCAAGATAGAATGCTTATTAGCTCTCAGTCGATAGCACTATGATGTTATTACTGTTCTCAAAATACCAATTAATGCTTATTATAATACTTTACCTCAGGACATGGTTGGCACTAGAAACAATTATGGATCTAGCCAGAATGATAACCCTGAGGCTCTTGTAGTGGCAGCATCCCCATACCTTCAAAGGCAGGACAAATGCTATGGATGCAAATAGCTGGATTGAATGTTTGGAACAGATCTTTAAGGCACTTTTCTGCATGGATGAACACAAGGTGATTTATGCAACTTACAACTTAATAGACCTGGCAAACAAATGGTGAAAGTCAACACGTGCACTCCTACAAATTGAGCTAGGAGAAGGAGTCCCCATCACTTGGGAGCACTTTAAGGAGGTCTTTCTAAATCGCTTCTTTCTGCAGACACTTAGGGAATCTAGAGCTTGTCAATTTATGAACCAGGGGACAATGAATATAGACCAATATGCTGCCAAGTTCATAGAGCCGTCCCGTTTCGCCAGTTACTTAATTCCAAATAAGGAAAAAAAACTGAAAAGTTCGAGCGTGGTCTGAATTGTAGTATTAGAGAGCATATATGTGCTCTTAGGATTTGTAACTTTTCCAAACTGGTTACCTGAGTAGGCAGGCTAGGCTTTGATGGAGCAATTGGATTTAGTTCGAGACTTTAATTATTTATTTAGTTTGATTTATTAATTATGAAATCTCTTATTTGGCTATATTTACATAAGCACGTGACATCCTTAACCTTAGGGAAAGGAAAAAAATATTCACATTTAAAATATAATTCACAGTTTAAACAAATTATTAACTATATATTTAATATATGGACTATATTGTATAAGGTGTGTGAGCACTTATGTAGAAGTAAGAAGAGAGCAAAAAACTATGAACATCAATATATCCGAAACAACTATGGTTTAAACACGTATGTTCACCAATTTAAAGCTATTTTTTTATAAACTTCATATTATTATGTAAACTTGGTTATATTTTTCTATAATTCATTGTCTCTATTTGTTCATTTAAAAAATATGAGGCATTGTAAAAATGAAAACCGTTTATACCTAGAGATCTATTTAAGAAAGAACCTTACCAATTACATTTAATTACTTCACAAAAATTTACTTAGCTTAACAATTAATTAGTTTATAACTTCTCATTAATTTATATAGGACCATCTACCATATTTTCAAAATATTGCAGCACCAGTTTCAGAAAAGGAATTGATCATCCATCTTGGTGCATAAGTAAATCAACTTTGACAATAGTGTCAAAAGAAATTCAGCATCCTGTCCATCAACCCCGTCACTGAAACAACAACACAAACCCTTAAAATCTATTTTCATCAAAATTCTCAGCATTGTAATTATATAACTAGGTAAAACACTAACATGGCGTGTATTGTTGGTTGACAGAAATGTTACCTAAATTCATATAGTTCACTTATTCACGAAATTGTCACTTCTCTTAACTTAGTATTAGGTTTATTTTAACTTGTACAAATCTATGATTTGTTTCAATTTTGTATGAATTTCAATTCTCATTTTGTTGTTCTTTGTGGAGTGACAGATAGACAGGTAAGATGTAATTTTGTAAGTTTGTCCAATATAGGCACTTATTACATATCATAATTATATTTATTAATCTATTTTTTATTTTTTTTATTTATTTTTACAAGAAACTTTAAATTTTAAAAATAATTTTCATATTTTTACAATTAAATACACGTGCATTGGAAGTTGTGCCCTTATGAAACATGCTCATACATTTATGAGCACATAAATAAACGTGTCCGCCAACGGCATGTGGCCAGATGGCACAAGACCCACATCTCCAAAATGGAGATCATGGGTTCGACCCCCCTCCCCCAATGTATCAAAAAAAAAAATAATAAACGTGTCCGGACTCCGAATATGAAATACCTAAGCCTCATTCTCAATTAGAATAAACCCGCTACCAAACAAATCACGGTGTTGCCTTAAATCACAGTGTTCCCCTAAAACCCCACTGAAAAACAGAGAGACCGGAAGCGCAAGGACACTGCCTCGGCAGCTATTAGCACTACCTGCTCATGTTCTCATCGCGTATTGATATACCAACTTTCATATATTGGATTTAACAACAATTATATCCTCCATAGCTTGGTTACCCAAAGGGGCGGCAAAGCCTGTGCCCTCAGTGGCCGACCCTCCTTCCAAAGAAGAAATCGAAGTCCGTCGCTTTTGATCGAAGGTCAGTTCTTTTAATGGCGTTGAAATAGATATTTCTGCAGCTTAATCGTTTCTTTAATAGCCAAGCCTTACGTGAATTGGGGTTCAATGATTTTATCTATCTTTATGATATTACTTGGGCCTTCTTGATAAAAAAAAACAGGAATATAAGATATGGGATGTAGCTGCTGGAAAATGTAATATTACCGTGGAACATCATACAGACAAGGTCAGAATTTCTTTTTTGACAAGTAAACAGACAAGGTCAGAATTATATGGTAATCGTGTATAGTTTCTATCCACGACATAATCAGATTGTAAGTTAGAACATGTTTGCCCATAATTAGAATCTGCTAGTGTGAGTAGATGCACTGGCCATTTGCCCATAGTGGTGTGATATTTGCATGGCTCGAATGTGAAAGTGTTATCATAAACATGAATGCATGAGTTTTTGGAAACGCATCAAATGCCGTTAGTACTATGAAATGATCTAAATGATCCAGCAGATGAGATCCACACAGAGAGCACTCGTTTGTGGTGAGTGCTTCAGCCTCTGCACTCACCACAAATTTGGCTATTTGGAGTTGCTCAAAGATTTGGGAACCACTGCAAGCAGAAGATACCGCAATCCAGTTCTTGATGTTGCTAGGTTGGAAGGTGAGATTCTCTAAGAAAAAGAATCAATACCACGTGGAATCAAGTCCTTCTAAAGGCAACTGAATAGACATTTTTAAAAGCTAATAAATGGATGGAAAAATATTGGTGAAACTATTCCACAACTCCTTTGCCAGCAAAAAAGCCACGACCAAGAGGACTATATGGAACTATTCCAATTCCAAGTTCCCCTGCATGCACAAAACCAACAAGATAGATCAATATACTTGGCTTTTCCCTCTTCTACCAGTTAATTAAGTTCACTAACCTACAAACCAAGAAGCAGCATCTAATCAGTTTTGCCACTTAAGTCCCATCATAATTAGACTGAAATAATGAATTTCAGGAAAAACCAACCATTTCAGATTGCAAAACAAAAAATAATTAGCAAAGCCATCCATTACAGGCCTACCTGCTACATGCCAAAGTGGGGGAGAACCTGTTTTCCCTCTTTTTTCAGAGAAATTGTAAAATCTGAAGAGAAATTGAGAAAGGAACTTCCACCTCTATAGAATTTTAACCACTGTGAATGAAGGGTTGAGATGGTCAGGCCACATTCAATGAAAACAAATGGCACACCATTTAAAATGGAAGTGAAACAAGAACAAAGGGAAGACACTATTATAATCAACAAAGAAAGAGCCGATGCAACTATAATGCCATGCCCCCTATAAACATCTAGATTGCCAATCATAACAACAATTAAATCTGACAATAGACTCCAGCTTTGAATAGTTTGATGTTACATGAAGAGAATGAGAAGAATGCTGGCAACACCATACGAAAATTCACAAGTGCCTGTAATTTAGACAATACAGTCCTGTATAAAATAGCTAAATTGTGAAAACAACTTCATGTAAGTTATGGAACTGATTCAAGTAATTGGAACACAGTCATACAGGATTGGATGTGTTGAGCTGTATGGAGGTTGGGAAACCCTCGAAGTTTTCCCTTATCAAATACGTATGAGTATGAGTCTATGAGGAATTCTGTCAAACACTTCCCCAGCATTGCTCTTATTCCATATCTGAATCCTTTCATTACATTTAGTTGATTTCCTTATTACATCACTGCATCCACATTCCACAATACAACAAATTCCCAACTAGGTTCATAACAGATCAAGCAAGATACTGCCTTTAAAAATGCCAACCAATTGGAATTTAGGCAATTCTATAACAATATTATAATGCAGCTACATAAGACCTCAAAGAATAGCAGTCAGTAAGAAGAAAAATCTAACATGGGTCTTTGACAAAGAACGAGACTAAGGAATACATCTTCTTGGAGTTTTCATAATTCCTGATAAAAATATGAAAATCCAGCAAAATCAATAATGGGTGGATCGCAAAGCTCCTCTGGCCACACAGAATACAAAAGTACATACGGCTATAGATGCATGTTTATATATAAATATTAGAGACATTTGAAAAATTAATACATATGCACAAGCCTTTTTCCTTGTATCCGCTGTAAAGCTCAGTCAACTGGGCGTAATTCGAATCTGTAAACCCACTGTTTATAAAAAAATCAACCAACCTAGAATTAAAAAAGAAGGAAAAAAAAATGAATCAAATCTTGTGCATCTCAACAAGCACATCCGACCTCTTACTCTTTCCTCAATTGATCGAGCTTCTTGTAAAGGAAGAGAGAAAGAGATAGAGTAAAGGATGGCGACAACAAACAAAAATGAAGAACTGCGCGACAAATGGCAACAACAAACGGTGACGATGAACGGAGAGGTGGCTAGGGTTTGAGGAGAAGAGCTTGGTTCAAAATGATTTACTGAGTACTCAGTGATCGGTTTCGATCGATATTAGGTTGCAGCAAACCCGTTAGTGGACTGGATCCGATGAACCCGACTTTTGGTAGGTGGGCCAGGTTGGATCTTGCAGATGGATCGGCCCAGGGCCTTTTTATGCACAGACCAAGTTTCTATAATATAATTTAAATGCATGCCAAATTTGCAAAATATTTTCTCAATAATATTAAAAACTCTAGTACTATTATCAATCTTCATAATTTGAAAATACAATATTAGTCTATAGTTTCCAAGGATACAAAATATACTTTTCCCCTCAGTTAAAATTCATGTTTGCCTATAAAAACATTCACGGTGGGCGAATGTAATCATAAAAGAAGGGAAATGCGTTGCTTTCACTGTATTGAAAAATGTCCTCATCATTCATTAGGATGACGTAGAAATTTGCTGCTTCATTAAATATCTAGGTGGCAATCATCACTAGAATAGTTGAGCTTATATTCTATTGAAATGATACTACTATTTATATTCACAAATTGATATGCAAGATTTGATCTGATATGCCAAATTAATTTTTTTAATAAAAAATATTTTACAATCTGACACATCATGTTAAATTATATCAGTTTATGAACTTATTTTTATGAGATTCATTTGTAGATAAAACATTTATCTAATAGTTTTGAAATTATTACAGTTTCATAAATAATAATTTTTTTTATAAATAAAAATCAAAATTATGGTTTTCTCTGAGATCTAACAGTAATATGTTTTGTCATTTGTCTAATGGTAACAATTTTTATCCTTTATCTAATGGTAATATTTTTGTCCTTTGTCTAGCGGTAACATATCATTTTCAACTTGCAACGGTAATTTTATTTTTGCCATTTTCCTAACGAACATATTTTCAAACGGTAAAATTTTTATGTATTAATAAGAGTACTTATGAGTCCACTCACATCTAAAGCAACCTAAGCTTCATTTCATCTTAAAAGAAAATTGTCATTTCAGCCTCATTTTCCACTCGCTTCTTAAATGGATTTTTCTTTCCTTTGCAAATTGCTACTTCATTTAGACTCTGAAGATGAGGTGAAGCTTATTTGTAATGACGATTGAGGATCAACATCTACTCATCGTAGTCCTCGCCAACGTCGTAAGTACATTAAGCACGATCAAATTGAAGGGCACGAACGACTATTTCGTGACTATTTTGCAGAAGCACCAACATATCTTTCAAATATATTTCGAATGAGATTTTGTATGGGTCGTCCTCTGTTTCTTCATATTTAGCATGGGGTAGAGGATTTCAAACTCTACTTCATCCAAAGAAAAGAAAATGCTAGGAGACTCGGTCTATCTTCCCTGCAAAAGATAACTTCTGATTTTATGGATGAATACATACCAAAGTTTTAAATACCATTTCGTACCGACCGATACAACCAAAATTTATCATGCCAGAACGTACGGTGGATGTGTGTGTTTCGTTCAGGGTCAAATACAGGTCATTTCGGTCAATAACGGTCAGTTTTCAGATTTCACCCGGTATAGGAAAAATCTGTTTGGAATGTTAATTAAAAGTGAACTATGGTGATTTTGTAATTAAGAGTGAACTCAAATGGCTTTTTCATAAATAAACTTTTTCTGGACATATCTACTTTTTAGATTCTATCTATCTGGGTCTGCCAAATTCCTGCCAACATGTGATGTGTGCCAATGTGATGTGTGCTAGGTACTAGACAATAGGTCTGCCACGTTTGCTAGGTACTAGACAATGTGATGTGTCCAAATATTTGTATTAGACCAAAATGTAATGTGTGCCCATTGTCTACATGACAGGCCTTTTGATTTGGTGCATCACAAACTGGGTTTGCCAAATATGTCTGATTATGAGGATTATTTAAAAAAAAAAAATTACTATAGGCAGAAATATCTGGTTGTATTTTCACATTGAAATATTTGTAAGATCTATTTATGTAACACCCTTCTACCCACAGTTAAGAAAGACACCATTTTTTTTTTATAAAATCACGGGATCTGGAGTGTTACTACTGAATTTGACTTAAAAATATTTTTTTATTATTTTAAATGAATCTCCAAGTACAAATATTCCTAATAAAAAATAGTCTTTTGTATTAAAATATTGGAATCATAAATGATATTGCACGGATGCATTTATTAAAATTTCTTAAAGAGTATGCCATAAAAATTATAACTTAAAAATATCTATACATGATCTAGGCCACTGTCACACCTTCCTAGACTAAGTCCTGTCATGCAGCTCTATCTTCATAAATATTATGACTTGGGGTGGTTTAAAAACATAAAAATAAACTAAAATGAGTCAATAATTCAGTAAGAAACCCATCATAACATAAGCATACTTAACATAAGGATTTTTCTAAAATATTTCATGTTGAGAACTTAAAATCATGACTGTTCATACGTATGCTATAACATGCATGACTTATCTGAATTAACTGACTTGTCTGGCTGATCTGAATTATCTTAATATTTTGACTGGCCAACACACTTAATTCTGTGTGCAAGGTTGTGCACCAATCACACATCATGTAGCCACAAGGGGAACCATTGATCTGATATAATAAAATACTATGTTGGACCATGCTTGAGTCCGTGGCTTGCACATCTGCCCTGACTACATTGGTACCATTCATTGAATGGCCATCTAATTAATCTAATATTTATCTTATACTTGATCTTATGAAAACTTACGTATTTTATGCAACGTGAGACGTATAATATATACATAACTATAATATGTAGTATGACACATGATCAATGACGTGCTTGCAGATGTCATGACATACGTGGTGTTTGAACATTGGCTTCCAAAGAACTAACTTTAATAATAATATATATAACTAACTAACATATGATAATCCTAATTTATTATCAAGCAACTTACCTTGTAATGCTAATTCGATATTTTTGGGACATGACTGATTTTCTTTCATGGGCTTGGTGCTGACTAGAGATAGAAATAGATTAACCAAGAGCTTGAGAGAAACCAAATGTGAGAGAGAAGGAGAGAGAAAACGAGAGGGATGCTGTGAGAGGAGTGAGACAATCGGTTATTGGCGTGGTGAATGTGGGACACGCATGATGCTAGACTTGGTATCTTGGGTTCGACCGCTGCACTTACGGAAATTTATGATTTTTCCAAATAACACACAGAATGAAAGATATTTATAGAGAGATTTGGGAGAGGGTGCTGATGAAGTCGAGTGGGACTTGGTCAGGATTATTCAAGAAGAGATCAGTTTGAATTTAAAAACAAGATCTAGTAGTTGATTTAAGGTAGGATTGACAGTGACTGAGACTGCGAAGAGGACTTCAATCAGTGATAATTTTAAATTGAAATAAATTTCTAATGGTTGATCTTTAAATTTTAAAAGGAGTCTAACTCATTCAATAAATAATAAATGAGATTTAACTTAGTTATTGAGTCTAATTAAAATTTCTAATCAATCTCAATAATTTATCGCTCATGGGTTTATCCAATATAGCCTATTAAATATAATTTGGGCCCAATAAAAATTATCAATATTCCGACCTTAACATTATTGGGCCGAGTAATTACAATTTACCATCTTTCCATCCATGCACAAGTTTATCATATGTCTATTCCCAAATTTCCTCCAAAACAACATACACATAAAAAATAGTAATGTGTTACAAATTAACCAATGATTTAACATTTGTGAATGCAGTAAGAAATAAAAAAAAAATCCAATAATATTTTAAAAAAAAATTCACTGCTTCTCTTCATTACGGTTCGCCACAACCTCTCTTTAACATTGCTGGAAATATGTGCGTTGTATTTCAGGTAAGCCAGTGACATCCATCAATATGATCCGCTCCTCTCTCTCTCTAATCGGTTCGTAGTTGCTCTCTCCTCCACTTTAAATTGGGAAAATTCAAATCTCTCGACTTGCAAATTGAGCCGCTCGTCCTCTTGTCTTATTTTATGACCATCCTTTTCTCGATCATATTGCATATTCTCCTCCTTAAGATGAAAAAACTCTTTCTCTTAAGGGCGTGACTCCTCAAGAAGAGTATAGTTCATCCTGAAGATTTCAACAATGTCTTCAACTAGTCTGGTTGGGGTCTTCCGTTTTGCTTTATCTGCTTTCCTTCCTATTGGGCTCTCCAACTCAACAACACCATTGTCAACAACATACTCCACCTTAACATTATTTCCGGAATCTACAAACATGTTACCGGAGGTACGAGTCGGGGTGGGCGACATCGTTGATATTCGCTTTGGACCTTCCTTTGAGCAACGCGGAATCCATTTTGGTTGGTCCTTCAACAAGTGCCAACAATGCTTGAATGGAAATAAGCTTTTCTCTAGTGATTGGTACATAATCTTCCCTTTCTCAAAATTGCAAAATAGAACCAAATAGAAAATAATTAGCAAAACTGGGTCAAACATTAAATAAAACAGTAAGTACAAGAGATTGAAACTAGTGGATGGATATACTTTGTCTTACTTGGTCATATCACTTTGATTCAACTCTTCCACTTGGGCTAGCTTAGCACAAAATTTGTTGGTCACTTTTTGAATCACCAACCATTGATGTATTAAGGACCCAATGGTCTGGTCCATTGTGCTTTGTTTATATTGATTGAAATATAAACTGGTTTTCTTCTAAAGTTGAGCTTGTTTTTTATCAGTTCTTAATATTCAACGATGCTGAGACAAGTAGTTTGCCTTCTTCTTAAGTGAAGTTCACACCCCTTGTTGACGTTTTGATGGGTAGAGTCTCTAATTGGGGTTCGGGTGGAGAGTCATCCACAATCACTTGAGAATGTTGAGTTTGACTCAAGTAAGTGGGGTCAGTGTTAGGGTCGTCATTGAGGAGGTTCTTGAAGACCATGTATCCATGGTCTTGTGAATCCATCATGTTATACTGATTGTAGACAATGAACGATGAATTGCATCATGTTAGAAGCTCAAAAGCAATGGGGACAAAATATTGCAACTGGCTCAGGAAATTAAAGGTGACATATAGGAAGTGGCAATTTCCTTAATGGATATAACAATCGGTTGTCAGTATAAAGATGGTCATCCGGGTTACCCTGCCATGGAGTACTTCCCAAAGTTTTCCTTTATCCCCACTCAAATCTCCCATCATCACAACCGAAGGCTATATAGTTTAACTACCAACCAACAATGCAGGAACTGAACAACATGCTAAATGGAACTAAACAACATGCTGAATGGAACAAACAACAATGAAATGGTCGAACAAGAACATCATGAAAGGGGTACAACACATTGCTTTTAATGGATGGGTTTTCTCAAAAAGTAAAAGAGGTAAAAAAAAAACTTGGACAACGAATTAATAATTCAGCTCATTCAACTAGTGGAGTAGGTAACTAAAGAAAACCCTAAAGAAGAGAGTACAAAATAATCTCCCAACAAACACATATGAAAACAAGCTAGAAATAATCAAAATAATAACACAAATTATAGTTGATATGCAAGCAAGGTGTGGTTTAGTTATTTTCAAATAGACAAATTCATATTTTGTTTGATACATGAAGTCTGCAACTAAATCTATGTAATATCCTTGAAAGAAGATGTAGTCTAACTAAGACACAATCCAATACAAAAGCAATTCAGAAAAATGTCACAAAACAGAAGGCACAACATTGAGCATCAATTTTTCTTCCCCACCTAATCATCAAAGAGCATCCACATCCGGCTCTCCAACCAAATTTTATGTAAAAAAACACACAGAATCTGAAAATAATGCATAAAGTTGCTGCCAAAACCAGTGACATCCGACTAGCACACAAACCAACAAGGGCCAAGCCCCTTTGTAGCACAACCAACCAAGCACTGCCAATAAATCACAAAACCAAACTCCAAAACAGGTTAAAAGGCACAAGTCAAAGCAGAAAACATGTGTCACATGAACCAACAAGGGCCAAGCCTTCATGCACACCCAACCAATTAAGCCAAGAAGGCACATGATAGGATAAAACCAAATAACATAACCAAATCTTATATTTACATAAGCTAAAAATGGTACGATTACAAGCATAGCAAAGGGCACAAGATAGGGTGGTCGCAAATCCTAGTTGCCTTTGTGAGAATCACAATAAAGAAGGCCATCCAGGTTACCTTACCATATCAATCAATGAGAATTCACTACATGTAACACCCCACTCCCTAATAAAGACATTTTAGAATTTTTCGGAGAGCCAGTGTGCTACTACTGAACTTGACTAAAACTTTTTCCTTTTAATAACGAGCCAGATGCAAAAGATTCTATAAATAAAATATAATTTAATTAATACTTAAAATCCAACATAGAGTCTGCAGAAGCACTTATTTAAAAAAATATACGGAAGTCTCATGTGCTTATCAAAATAATTTACTTAAATCTTAAACCATAAAAGCTAATCATATCATAATCTGTCTAGGCCTCTGTCTCGCCTCCCAGGGTCAAGTCCTGTCCTGCAATCTCATCTTCATAAATTTCATCACCTGGGGTGGTTTAAAAACATGAAAACAAACTAAAATGAGTCGAATACTCAATAAGCACACATCATACAGTAAACATAATAAACATAAGGTTTCTTGAAAAATGTACTTACTTATAAATACATACGTAAATAACATGAACATGAGCTTATCTTTCACTTGTCATAGGCCGTTACCCACTGTTGACCCCTGTGAGTTAGGGTTAGCGAATCTAAATAGATTCCGATTCCGCCCGTGACCGCGGGTTGTGGAATCCATATATAAGGAAGACATACTGGGTGCACTACCAGTATGTACGACCTGGCAATGCAATATGCCCATAACATAGGTACCATCTTCATATCATAGCATAAGCTGTTACGTATCTTATCATTCTTATTTTATCATAATCATACTTGCATACTTGTCATATCATAGATTTCAAAATAAATCACATTCATACTTGTCATATCTTGTCATATCATAGATTTCAAAAGAAATCACCTTCACACTTGTCATATCTTGTCATATCATATCATAGATTTCAAATGAAATCGCATTCTTTCATAACATGTCGTGATGCATGACTTCTCACATAAAATTATGATTTCTCATAAATACTTTAATGCATAAATCTTCACATAAAATCATGCATGGCTTTTCATAAATTATTTTAATGCATAACTCTCACATAAAATCATAACTTTTTATAAATCTTTTGATGCATAACTCTTTTCATAAAATCATGAATTTTCATAAATAACTTGATGCATAATTATTTACATAAAATCATGAATTTTCATATTTTTATCATGTCTTGGGTACGTAAAAAGGGGCTTCCAATAAAGGGCAAACATGCATAATATTTTTATAAAAGTGCCGTTTTACCGTACATACGTGTAAGGGTATGATCATGCTACTTACCTTGCAGCGCTACTTCCTGAATCTCACTTCGTAACTCGTCACCGAAGGGTACGTGACGGGGGTTGGCTGGACGAGACAACGGTGGCTTTGGGTGGCTAGGAGTGAGGCGACGCGGCTGGTTTACTGGGCTGGGTGGTGCGACGCCGAGAGAGGGAGAGATAGTACCGAGAGAGAGAGAGAGAGAGAGGAGGTTGGCGGTGGTTGTGGTTTCTTATGTTTTCTTCTGGAGGTCTCGGCTAGGGGTGGGTTTTATAAGTAAGGAGAAGGGTATTGTGACCATAAGGAGATGGGATAGGATTTGGAGTTGAGAGTTTGGTTTCCTAATAGGATTTGGAGTTGAGGGTTTGGTTTTCTAATAGGATTTGGAGTTGAGGGTTTGGTTTCCTAATAGGATTTGGAGTTAAGAGTTTGGTTTCCTAATAGGATTTGGAGTTATTAATTTGAGAATAAGGATGAGGCTTATGGGTGGAGATAGGGAGAAATAATGTTTAAATTCAAAAAACTAAAATTCTTGTGCTTAAAACAAAAACATCCGTTCATGATAAAATAATAATAATAATAATAATAATAATAATAATAGAAATAACAATATTAATAATAATAATAGTAATGGAGGCTTAATTCTAAGTTAAAAAAAAATAATATGTTTGATAAATTCTTTTATAGGCTTAAACTCATTTATTGAGCATAATAAAATTATCCATAATTTATTCATGAAATACTGGGTCGGGTCGTTACACTACAGTTGCTAATATTATGCTCGAGTACACCAAACAATCCTATCATCATCATGCCCTTGAACTTACATATACAGCCCTAACGACAACCATAAAATCTGAAAATAACACAAAACTCCAATCAGAGTCATGATAATGGTAGATCATAAACCCAATGCTGTAGAAAAGACTTTTTCGAAATTTACAGTTATAGTAACATGTAAATTAAAGACCTAAATGTAAATGTAAATACCAGGGAATAATAAAATCATCTACCTAAATGAAAACATGTAAATCCCCAGTGCTATTGAAATGAGAAGTTCCAAATTCATAGCTATAGTAACATGTAAATCAAAGACCCAAATGTAACTCATAAGGAATAATCGAAACAGAGACCCAAATGAAAACATGTACATCCCCAATGTTGCTGATTTTGACAAGTTTCAAATTCTTAACTATCCTAACATGTAAATTAGAGACCCAAAAGTAAGAAAATTTAAATCACAGCACGGAAATCACATATATGGTAACAAAATTTTAGACCCAAATGTAAAACCCTAAAAAAATCAAATCAGAAACTCATCCGAGTAACATGTAAATCAAAGCCCCAATATTGCATAAATGACAAGTTCCAAATTCACAGCCACATTTCCAAAATTAGAGACTCAAATGTAAATCACAAGGAATAATCAGAGACCCATTCTAGTAAATCACATAGAATACCAAAGCTGTAAATCAGAGACACATAGAATATATCACAGAGTAATGTAAATCACAAGGAATATTAGAGCAATGAACCAATATGGGTGAACACATATATAATTGGCACATAGCATTCTCTTAGAGAGAGAGAGAGAGAGAGAGAGAGAGAGAGAGAGAGAGAGAGAGAGGTGTGTGTGTGCGTGTGTGCGTGTCGAAGGTGCAAAGACTTACCAGAGACGATAATTGGAGGGGTTGCCTAATGAGGACATGAATGATGGTCGGTAGCAGGTAAGACACAGAGAGAAGTTGCGCGGGAGTGATGAACTGAAATGAGGATTGGGAATATTGGGAGCCACTATTTGGGGAGGCGGATGAATCATGCATTTGGGATTTTTTCCAAATGTAAACCCTAAAATTTAGAGAAAAATGTGGTTTGGGGAGCCGGATGTGAATGTTCTAAACAAATAAGAGGGAAGTGAGTAATGATAAAGTAAAGATTTTGAGCCATATTCGTCGTTCTAGGCTCGCCATTATTTATTTCATTTCATTCTACTTATTTATGGGTTCTAATTATGGGAAACAATTCGTGTTTGTAAGTCGTGTCAAGTCATGAATATTCGACTATATGGTTCAATCCAAACTCAACCCATTAAGTTAAACGTGTCAGATTTTCAAACCCTAACATGACCCATTTAAATAATGGATAATGTCGTATCACCCATTTTGACCCGTTTAATAATTAATTAGAAATTAATCAACACGACATGACTCATTTCAATCCATTGCATGTAAATGGGTTGAATTAATTCGCATAACCCATTTGACCTGATTAACATAATTTCACATAAAAATTAAAATTTGTATTAATTAGTAGCCACAATATCTAAAAAGAACAATTAGACTACCCACTAACAAAAAGATATCAATATTTTCTAAATTTTAATTTATAATAAAATCAATATTACAATCTCAATATTAACAAATATAAGTATATGTTCAGAATTGCAATCATAACAATAAAAATATAAACATATTGAAAAGTACCAATATTACAATCCAACAATAATATAATTGTGATTGTGAGTAAAAATCTAAACAGGCCGTAACAGGTTGATTTCGTATTAAGTAGATTAACTCATTAATGACCCGTTATAAATCATGTCTTAACGGGTCACCCATTTTTATCCGAACCCGTTAACATCAAAACTCAAACCTGCTAATTTCATGTTATGAGCATATTGGGTTACGAGTCGTGTCACATATTACCACCTCTAGTTCTAACTCCAAAGAATATGAGCTATGTTGACTTATGTAAACGTTTACTTGACCAAACGATCGGTACCGCGCCACGTATCATCCCCTCTTTCTACATATAGGATAGACAAAAGGAAAAAGGATATAGTGATTGTGCATAAGACCTTGGCCCTTGTACTTGACTAATACCTAGTTTGGATAGCAATATATTTCTCATTCATATCATCTCAACTCAATATCTAAACATTACAAATACAAACAATTTTTAATTTCAAATTTTTAACTTTTTCATCTTATCATTATAACTTTTCCAAACTTTCAAACAATACACAAAATATAATTCAATTTTTTTAAATATAAAAATTACTATTATATTAAAAAATTATATTCTAATAATATTTTAACTTTATAATATTTTTATTCAAATTCTCTCATTTCCCAAAATCATATAAAATATATAACTCAAATCATTTTATTATTATTTACAAAAAAATTTACTATTACAAATCATCTCATCTCACTATCTAAATAATATCCAAATAAGGCCTATAGATATATGGGCTATAGCCCATGGTGCTCATCAACGAAGTTTGTTATTAAAAGATTAATTTTTTTGTATAGATCTCACATTTGTTCATTTTTTTAAAAAAATGTGTGATTGATTAATTTTTTCATATCAATATCATATTTACTCAATTTAAAAAAAAAGATAATACTTATATAAACTAAAAATATCATTTCTCTTTTTTAATATAAATAGATTTTCATAGTTTATATATGCATTACTAGTGATTCCTAAAAAAGATTAAATGTTATATCATATTATAATACTATAATACTATAATTTATATTATATCATATTATAAAACTATAATATTTTTGTTTTTATCTTTTTACATATTTAAGATATTTTCATTATCTATATTATGTATAAGACTTATTTTATTAATTTTCTTATAATTTTCAATATATCGCATTAATACATAAAATCATAAGTACAAATAGCTTTTTTTCTTTAATTTTTCTTTTTATCTTTTTACATATTTAAGATATTTTCATTATACTGAGACTTATTTTATCAATTTTCTTATAATCTTCAGTATATATAGCTGACAACGCATATAATTATAAAATTATAAGTACGTCATTTTCCTTCGATTATACTGTTTACTTGAACACTATTATAAAATTATAATAGTACTATAATCTTTGTTTTATACAAACTATAGAATATTAAATAATATCACGCATGATTATCATTAAGATGAACATATACATATACATATACATATACATATATATATATATATAAGAAAAATATTCGTACATATATACACCCCAACAAAGTACAAGAAAAATATAATTTCAGAAAATGACATGACCGAGTACTCGATCCCATCTATTTCTAAGGATTATATATCCCAGAAAAACAGATCGGATCGGATCAGATCAGGAATATTGGCTTCCCAGATGTCGCCTAGGACCTACCAGCTTATCCCAGTATGTGCACATCAGTTCAAACTTCATATACAAAGGATTATGACATAAATTAATTAATTAGGGTATCATGGAATAACTGTAAATTAGTAAAGCTGGCTGAAGCCCGATAGTATATGCCAAAAAGTACGTACAGCAATATACTGCATTAAGCCAGTATTAATATTTATTATGCTAGAAGAGTGTGCTCATACAACACACACCCCAGCATATTCATATGCACGTACGCATGCATCTCATATTAAAGACGTGCTTTAGCCTGTAATTAAGAAAATCTCCTACGAACCGGATCTGGACCTTAATTATGACGTACGCATGCATCTAATCCCAAGTTACAAAGTTGGATTACAAAGAAGCTTCTCTTTGATCTTTCCCATCATGCCCTTCTTCTCTGCATGCTGATGATGCTGCTGCGCCTGTTCCTCAGTACCGTAACCGCCGGCTGTTGTAGTATGAGTCGTTGTAGCCGCAGATGATGTATCATTTCGATGGTCCTTGTTTCCAACTCCAGGTATGTTCTCCGTTATCTTCTTCAGCCCCTCATTCCTTCTCCCGCCTTGCCCATCGTACTCCGTCTGTATTACATTAAATTAATTCACAGAAAAACATAGATATATGGTAAAACAAAAGGAGAAAACCATATATAAGGTTTTAGAAGATAGGAAAGAAAAGTATGTTTATCATGTAGTACTGAGAGGAGTATTTACGGAAAGGCCATGACGCTGCTGCTGCTGCCCACCTTGGTGAGTAGTGCCGCTGTGGCGGATTGGGTTGCCATGCTCGTCCGTAGGAATCACGTTCCCGTATTCGTCTTTCCGGATAACGTTGCCGTATGCATCTGTAGGCGCAGATGATGTATCATTTCGATGGTCATTGTTTCCAACTCCAAGTATGTTCTCCGTTGTCTTCTCCTTCAGCCCCTTGTTCCTTCTCCCGTCTTGCCCATCGTACTCGGTCTGTATTCCATTAAATTAACGTACTCAGTCTGTATTACATTAAATTAATTCACAGAAAAACATAGATATATGGTAAAAGAAAAGGTGAAAACAATATATAAGGTTTTAGAAGATAGGAAAGAAAAGTATGTTTATCATGTAGTACAGAGAGGATTACTTACGGAAAGGTCATGACGCTGCTGCTGCTGCCGCCCACCTTGGTTAGTAGTGCCACTGTTGCGGATTGGGTTGCCATACTCATACGAAGGAATCACGTTCCCGTCTGTAGTCGCAGATGATTTATGATTTCGATAGTCATTGTTTCCAACTCCAGGTATGTTCTCCGTTATCTTCTCCTTCAGCCCCTTGTTCCTTCTCCCGCCTTGCCCATCGTACTCGGTCTGTATTACATTAAATTAATTCACAGAAAAACATAGATATATGGGAAAACAAAAGGTGAAAACAGTATATAAGGTTTTAGTAGATAGGAAAGAAAAGTATGTTTATCATGTAGCACTGAGAGGATTACTTACGGAAAGGTCATGGCGCTGCTGCTGCTGCCGCCCACCTTGGTGAGTAGTGCCACTGTGGCGGATTGGGTTGCCATACTCGTCCGTAGGAATCACGTTCCCGTATTCATCTTTACGGATAACGTTGCCGTATGCATCTGTAGTCGCAGATGATGTATCATTTCGATGGTCATTTATTCCAACTCCAGGTATGTTCTCTGTTATCTTCTCCTTCAGCCCCTTGTTCCTTCTCCCGCCTTGCCCATCGTACTCGGTCTTTATTACATTAAATTAATTCACAGTAAAACATAGTTATATGGTAAAGCAAAAGGTGAAAACAATATATAAGGTTTTAGAATACTGGAAAGAAAAGTATGTTTATCATGTAGTACTGAGAGGAGTGCTTACGTAAAGGTCATGACGCTGCTGCTGTTGCCCACCTTGGAGAGTAGTGCCGTTGTGGCGGATTGGGTTGCCATATTCGTCCGTAGGAATCACGTTGCCGTATTCGTCTTTACGAATAACGTTGCCGTATGCATCTGTAGTCGCAGATGATGTATGATTTCGATAGTCATTGTTTCCAACTCCAGGTATGTTCTCCGTTATCTTCTCCTTCAGCCCCTTGTTCCTTCTCCCGCCTTGCCCATCGTACTCAGTCTGTATTACATTAAATTAATTCACAGAAAAACATAGGTATATGGTAAAGCAAAAGGTGAAAACAATATATAAGGTTTTAGAATACTGGAAAGAAAAGTATGTTTATCATGTAGTACTGAGAGGAGTATTTACGGAAAGGTCATGACGCTGCTGCTGCTGCCCCCGACCTTGGAGAGTAGTGCCGTTGTGGCGGATTGGGTTGCCATACTCATCCGTAGGAATCACGTTGCCGTATTCGTCGTTACGGATAACATTGCCGTATGCATCTGTAGTCGCAGATGATGCATGATTTCGATAGTCATTGTTTCCAACTCCAGGTATGTTCTCCGTTATCTTCTCCTTCAGCCCCTTGTTCCTTCTCCCGCCTTGCCCATCGTACTCGGTCTTTATTACATTAAGTTATTTCACAGTAAAACATAGATATATGGTAAAGCGAAAGGTGAAAACAATATATAAGGTTTTAGAATATAAGAAAGAAAAGTACGTTTATCATGTACGTAGTACTGGACTACTTACGGAAAGGCCATGATGACGCTGCTGCTGCTGCCCACCTTGGAGAGTAGTGTCGTTGTGGCGGATAGGGTCGCCATACTCGTCCGTAGGAATCACGTTGCCGTATTCGTCTTTACGGATAACATTGCCGTATGCATCTGTAGTCGCAGATGATGTATGATTTCGATAGTCATTGTTTCCAACTCCAGGTATGTTCTCCGTTATCTTCTCCTTCAGCCCCTTGTTCCTTCTCCCGCCTTGCCCATCGTACTCGGTCTATATTTCATTAAATTAATTCACACAAAAACATTGATATATGGTAAAACAAAAGGTGAAAACAATATATAAGGTTCTATAATATAAGAAAGAAAAGTATGTTTATGATCATGATGTAATACTGGACTACTTACGGATAGGTCATGATGACGCTGCTGCTGCTGCCCACCTTGGAGAGTTGTGTCGTTGTGGCGGATAGGGTCGCCATACTCGTCCGTAGGAATCACGTTGCCGTATTCGTCTTTGCGGATATTGTTGCCGTATTCGTCTATGCTATGGGCTGCTCCGTATTTGTTTTGGAAATGTGCCATTTTCAAGGTTAACAAACGGAAACAAAATCACAAGCACAGGCTGAGAATTTTAACGAAAGAGTGTATAAAGGTAAGCTTGCTAGCTGCGACTGTTCTTTGCACGGATATAGGATGGATTAAGAGTGATCAGTACCTTGCATTATTCTGGACTAACTTATATATATCGGTAGAACTGATTTATGTATATGAACATGCATGACGACAGAATTGTTACACGTGCCGCGTTTGAATTTGCTAAACGTGCCGCGTTATTACTCATGGCTACATGGAAGAAGCTGAAAAATATCGGAACACGAAAATATCCGAACACGTCGGTTTGAGATGAAGTTTCCGTTTGTGATGAAGTTTTGTCGCCGAACACGTCTACTCAAACCGAACACGTCTACTCATAAACTTCACCGAACCTCTTACGTCACTGAAAACATTTGTTCTAATCAAGAAAAGGAAACAGTATAAAAAGCTACTAGTTTGGAAACGAAGTCGTCTTAATTAGCATCATGTGGAGGACTAGGACATCACGTGGATCTTTCGTTTCTCTTTTGACAGAAAGCAATATCCAATATTCGGAAAAATAAACTTCCACGTGGCCATGAGTACTAACGTGGCACATTTAGCAATTTATAACGCGGCACGTGTAACAATTCTGTGGTCATGCATGTTCGTATACATAATCAGTTCTACCGATATTTATAAGTTTGATTTCCTCTTGAATGTCCGGTTGCCGACACTTCTGGATGCTGCTTCTTGAATGTTCCAATAGTCATTAAATTTCATATTATTAAAAAAAATCATTTATGCAACTACTGGCTTAAAAAAAATCAGTTACTTTAGTGCCGTAGGACTTGGTACTTTGAAGATTGGCTCGAAATATTTCATCTACCTTTTCTTATGTTGAAAAAATAGGAGCACCTTGCATTCTTTTATCAATAATCATCTTTCGGCTAATCTAGGCATAGATTTAGGCTAGATTTCGTTTCTCAAACTTTTCAAATCATCTCATCTCATCTAATCTCATCTCATCTCAAAATTTAAATATATACTATTTAAATACAAATATTTTTTCAATTTCAAGTTTTTTAATTTTTTAATTTTTCATCTAATCATTACCTAATCATTACAATTTTTTCAAATTTACAAACAAAACACAAAAAATAATTTAACTTTTTCAAATCTAAAAAAAAAATGTTAAGAAATTATATTCTAACTCTTTTTTAATTTTATAATTATTTTATTCAATTTTTTCCTCTCATTTCTCAAAATCTCACAAAAATCTTATCTTAAATAATTTCAATACTATTTACAAATAACTCAATACTATTCACAAAATTTTCATCTTATTTATGTAATCAAATGAGCCCTTAATATTTCTCAAGAAGTATTAATTTTTAGATCATTCTATGTATTTATAATTCTTTCGCTTTAAACTATTAATTTTTTTAAGAAAATAATTTTTTTTATATTATGAAATAAAATAACACTCGGTGGGTCCATTAGATATGAAAATATTAATTTATTTTATCTTTATATTTAATAAACATGTAGATGATTGTGTATATTTTATATTAAATTTATTATTGTTAACAAAATATTATCATTGTGATGTCCTAGATTCTGCTTGGAATTTGACAGACTCTGAAGTGTCGAGGCATACAACACAAAATTACCTGCTCCCGTTCATGACAATTAAAGATGCAATGCACCTAGTATGCATCTAAACATTATGCAATATTCGTAGCGAATAATTTTTTTTCTTTGAACAATGCATAAAGTACCAGAATGTTGTATCCCAAAACATTAAAACATATTTCATAGATTGAACATAATAGACGTTTAGGTTACATCATAAGTCTAAAAAGTCTACAACCATAAGAGTACTGGAGGTAGAGTTCCCCAAGTACATGTAAAACTAAACTAACTATTAGGCTAATCCATCAAGTAGCTCACGCAACTCGGTTAAGGATGCCATAATACTATTGATAAAATGGAGTATCAAAGCGATGAGCTCTGCATCATGCTATTGTTGCCTAGTCGATCGCCCTCATTCGATCATCTACCGCATCTCTTGGTCCTACGGGAGAAAATGGTAGTTGGAACTACCATGGTGAAATTTGAATACAAATCTCAGCAAGTTAACAAAGAACTTAATTGACAGTTTAGAGATGCATGCATGACAGTAAAAGCACGAATGCATAACATGATCATAAATGAGCTCGACATGTCTTGATGAATAACATAGCATGTGTTGACATGACTTGAACTGAAATGAAATGAACTTGGACATGGGTTGAATTGAACATGAACTTGAGACTGAACATGAACTTGAACTGAAACTGTACACAAACTTGAACTGAATGTGAAATAAATATGACGTGAAACTGAACTTGAAACTGAACATGAAACTTGACATGAACTGAACCTGAACTTGAACGTGAAATAAGATCATGAATTGAACTATAGAGTTTTCACGATGTCCTTGTCTCATGGGATTTTAGGGCAACGAGAATTTTAGATTTTTAGGAAAAAATAGATTATTTTAGTATTTTAGGCTTAAATATCAAAATACGTGTTTAATTACAGATTTAAATAAATTACATGTCTATTTGATAGGTAATGATTGATAATCATTCGGCACAGTTATGGGAAAATTCAGAAAAGTTAAAAAGTCCAGGTAAGTGGGGTTCCTATGCTAGACTTGATATAAAAAGAAATAGACTGAAATTGATTTATGAAAAATATGCATTTTTTTTACGAAAAGAAAATTTGAAACAATCTCAATCATTTTTTTCTGCATCACTCATTGTATTTGAAGAAGAAAAGAGAAAGATGTTTTTGTCATGACTGGTGTAGACATGAGCAAAATTTTGACATTTTGTTTTCTGAACTATGAAAAAAGAGCGAATCTGAAACTGAGAAGTTTTGCCTGATTATGTGAAGATGCTCTGAATTTGTTTTGATAATGTGAAGATGATATGACTTTGTCCTGTACTCTGTATTGATATGATGTGGCATCTGAAAACCATTGGCATGACATTCTGATTCTGTATTTGGTTCTGTTTCTACTTTGCTCTGACCTTACCACGAGAATAAAACTGTGGCCTCTGTTATATGGTTGGTACCAACACATATGTTTTTGAGTGCACCCACTTTGGAACAAAGTGATTTTCCTACGTGATTTTTCTTGTGTGCATACTTGAGACTCATAGAATGATAAGGGAAGTTCATATTCTGATACTGCCTGGTTTGGCCACCAGGGATGGTACAATCCTACCACAGGGGTTAAACATGGTCTCTGTTCTGATATGATGCTTTGATATGATATGATATGATAAGATGATGATATTCAGTTATGTTATGCCAAATGACTTTTGAATTTGAACATTTTAAACTATCGCTCTGATATTTTAATAACATGTTTTGGATCTACATTATGGAATTAAAATGTTTCGTTTTGCATTTTGAACTCTGTGAAAAGGTTTATGTTTACATACTAGTATATGTTATCTGTTTACTGAGTTGTTGATAACTTACCCTACATCTCCACAATATTTTCAGATGTTTTGGATGTTTCAACTGAGAATTAAGAATATGAAGTATGGGTAAGACTGTGTGAGTATAGTAGATTAAGTATAAAGAGGGTACTTTGATTATTGGAGAGTTTATTCAGTAGTTTTGTTTTGCTCTGTTATCTTGGTATTTTGGAAGGTTGACGTTTATTTTGAGACTTTGTGGTGTTCCTAGTTAATCAACTCATTTTGGAAATTACAAATCTCCAGAAAACTGATGTTGGCTGTCACATATAAAGATCCAAAAAATTTATTAGTGGCGTTATAAAACATTTCCAAAAACTTAACAAACACTTACATTGTCTTCCACTCCTTAGCTTTAAGAGGCCCCATATGCCCATTATCAAAGTAAAAGAGAAAATTATAATCCTGACTCTCCATCCCTCTGAAAGCCTTCTCAAACTTCTCAGCCGCCTCCAACATTATGTAGGTTGAGTTCCATCGTGTCTATACATCAAATACAACATTTTCTTACAATCTATTTTTTTTTTCTACACATCCCTTAAGCTTTTCTAATTTTACGGGGGATGAGTGTACATATCTAACTGCATTTCTAACCATTGTAATGGTGTCATTGCACTCACTCAAACCCTTATTCACAATAAGGTTGAAGATATGAGCACAACATCTCATGTACATATACTTTCCCTCCAACACATTCCCTGACAAAAACTGTTTCAAATATGAAATTGCAGTATCATTTGAACTTGCATTATCAACAGTTACAGTAAATATTCTATCAATGCCCCAATAGTATGATTAGGGTTTAAAAAAAATTAATGATTTTTTTCTGCAATTTCCAATCATTATCAATGAAGTGTGCAGTTAGACACGTATAATTAAAATTCTGTATCGATATCCATGTATCGGTCATCAACGAAATCCTCATGCCACCATCTTTAAGCACTTTTTTAAGTTTTCCCTTTTCTAATTCATACAATTTCATACAATCTCTTGCAATTGTGATATGGCATGACACTTTAAACCGAAGTTCAAAAGATCAACACACGTTTCTAAATCCCTGTCATTCAACAACTCTAAATGGAAATTCATCGATAATTAATCTCTGCAATCTCTAACCTCACATCCTCTTCATTATATTTGTGGGTTACAAGACTCCTTAATGCACTACCATCACTCACTCCAACCCCCTCCTTAGGTGTTGCCTCACATGTTAATGTTTTTGTTACCTATCCAAAAGTTCACATTTATGAGGATTTTTAGGACATGAAGGCAATTGGTTTTACATTGTTGAGGCTCTGTTTCTCTTTCAGTGGCAAGCGTACATCTTGCCATAATAATTACATTTAGCCTTTTGATCCTCTATAGAACAATCCTCCACCTTTATAAAATGGTCTCATACAATCGATGGATCCTTTCCTTTCTGTTTCTTAGGGAAAGGGAAGGATCCATTTAAATTTTGGTATTGACCGAAACACACCGGTACAGTCGGTATTTGCCCCAATACGAAGCATATACATTTCCTGTACCAGTCACTACT
The DNA here is from genome assembly GCA_029856935.1 of Cyclocarya paliurus. Taxonomy (NCBI): domain Eukaryota; kingdom Viridiplantae; phylum Streptophyta; class Magnoliopsida; order Fagales; family Juglandaceae; genus Cyclocarya; species Cyclocarya paliurus. Next base: position 25,005,093 of record CM056953.1, read on the forward strand.
CCAGTACGGTAAATACCGGCTGGTATAGTACGAAATTTAAAACTTTGATTAGAATACCATGATACGCTTTCTTAGAAATTTAGTAACGTTTAGTGATTCGCATAGGTAACAAACTGTGAAGTGAAATTTTGGAAACAGAACTACGAGGTAAGTAATTTGATCATGAAATAGGACCATCACATGTCAGTTTAGATAAATTATTATTAAAATCAGTTCTTTGACAGTCACTTTTTATGTACCACGCATGTCATGATATATGCAAACATGTCATCTAGCATAGCATACGATCATGTCATTCCGCATCATGTTCAAATTCAACAATTATAATTATGTACATATTATGTCATGCATCTCACATCGCGTAAGACATGTAAGCTTTTTTAGGTTCAAGTGCAAAATAAAATTAGATCAGTTTAATCAGATGACTATTCAAATGCATGGTTCCAATACAGATTCAAGGTGGATGTACAAGCCACAAACTCAAGCGTGGTCCATCATAATATGGCCGAATACTACCCCAACAGCTCTCCTTGTGGCTGTGGGATGTGGGGCTGGTGCACAACCTTGAACACATGATTAAATGTGTTGGCTAGATAAATCAAGACACTTCCACATGGCATAAACATTAGCATCTAAGTCATGATTTTAAGCTTTCAGCATGAAAATTTTTATAAAAATCTTACGCTTAGTAAATTTATGTTGTGATAGGTTTTTTATTGAGTCTTTGACTCATTTTAATTTTATCTCATGTTTTTAACCACCTAGGTGAGGATGATGATTAGTATGAGCAGTTAGGCAAGACTTAGATGGAGCAGTTAGATTTAGTTCGAGACTTAATTATTTATTTAGTTTGATTTATTAATTATAAAATCTCTTGCCTAACTATATTTACGTAAGCAAGTGACACTAACCCTAGGGAAGAGAGTGTTACAAATGTGGTATCAGAGTCAAGGTCGAGAGATTCTACAGGCTTTCTGAAAAAAAATATTTATTTAATTTTAGGATAAGGTCACTTAAGATGCTCCTGGCCCGCTCGAGATTTATTGGAATGCTTTAGATTAAGATAGAATGCTTATTAGCTCTCAATTGATAGCACTATGATGTTATTACTGTTCTCAAAATACCAATTAATGCTTATTATAATACTTTACCTTAGAACATGGTTGGAACTAGAAAAATTATGGATCTAGCCAGAATAATAACCCTGAGGCTCTTGTAGCGGTAGCCACCCAATTTTCCCAATCGATGGCTAGCGGTCAGTTTGTTGCACCTAGAGCTCTGCAAGTCGGATGTACTTTAGAACAATTCTCTCGTTAGCATCCCCCTACCTTCAACAGCAAGACAAATGCTATGGATGCAAATAACTGGATTGAATGTTTAGAGCAGATCTTTGAGGCACTTTTCTGCACGGATGAACAAAAGGTGATTTATGCAACTTACAACTTAATAGACTTGGCAAACAAATGGTGGAAGTCAATGCATGCACTCCTACAAATGGAGCTAGGAGAAGGAATCCCCATCACTTGGGAGTGCTTTAAGGAGGTCTTTTTGAAGCGCTTCTTTTCGCAGACTCGTAGGGAATCTAGAGCTTGTGAATTTATGGACCTCACTCAGGGGACAATGATTGTAGACCAATACGCTGCCAAGTTTATGGAGCTGTCCCGTTTCACCAGTTACTTAATTCCAGACGAGAAAAAGAAAACTAAAAATTTCGAGCGTGGTCTGTATTGTAGGATTAGAGAGCGTATACATGCTCTTAGGATTCGTAACTTTTCCGAATTGGTTACCTGAGCAGGCAGGCCAGGCTTAGATGTAGCAGTTGGATTTATATTGAGACTTTAATTATTTATTTAGTTTGATTTATTAATTATGAAACCTCTTGCTTGGCTATATTTATGTAAGCACGTGACATCACTAACCCTAGGGAAGGAGGTGTTACTTTAATGAAAAGAAAAAAAATTCACATTTATAATAAAATGCACGGTTTAAACAATTTATAAACTATATATTTAATATATGGACCATATTGTATAGGTGTGTGAGCACTGATGTTGAAGTAAGAAGAGAACAAAAAACTATGAACATTAATAGATCCAAAACAACTATGGTTTAAACACAACTATGGTTTGAACACATATGTTCACCAATTTAAAGCTATTCTTTTATAAACTTCATATTCTTCTGTAAACTTGGTTCTATTTTTCTATAATTCATTGTCACTACTTTCTAGATTAATTTGTTCGTTTAGAAAATATAAGGCATTGTAAAAATGAAAACCGTTTATACCCAGAGATCTATTAAGAAAGAAGCTTACCTATTACAAATATGATATCCTCCATAGCTTGCTTATCCAAAAGGGCGGCAAAGCCCATGCCCTCGGTGGCCGACCCTTCTTCCAAAGAAGAAACGAAGAGATGATCAAGTCCAGTGCTTTTGATCGAAGGTTAGTTCTTTTAATGGTGTTGAAATAGATATTGTTGCAGCTATAAAAGAGTACCTTTATAGTAATTAGATTGTTTACATAGGATAAAAAATTCCTATGTTTGAAGTTCATACAAGAGCAATGATGCACTCTCTTAATGTTTTTCTTCTTTCCTATTGAATTGAAGAGATGGCCATCAAAGGCTTGGTCAGGATTCAAATTTGGTTTAAGAATGATCTACCATAATATCACATGGTTTCAACTTGAATCTGATACGAGTCACTAACTTACCATAATTGAATTTTGTTTGGACCAGTGGTGGTTTTGAAGGCTAGATGTTGAAATAGTGGTGAACATGCATACTAATGCTTGCAGGTTTAAGCTGTTGCATGGAATCATCATGCACCACAAGTTATTCTTAGTGGATCTTTTGATCATTCAGTAGTAATGGTATAACCAATTTAATAAAAAGTCATCGGTGTTTTTTTTTTTGGTGCGTGCCTGCCTGCTATTGGTCTTCTTTAAAATAAAACACAAAGCATTGCTAAAAGACATAACACCTTACAAAAAAGAGAAAACTAAAGCATTTAGATGAAAAGTTCTTTGAGGAAGAGATTCTCTAAGAAAAAGAATCAATACCACCTGGAATCAAGTCCTTCTAAAGGCAATTGAATAGACATTTTTAAAAGCTAATAAATGGATGGGAAAATATTGGTGAAACTATTCCACAACTCCTTTGCCAGCAAAAAAGCCACGACCAAGAGGACTGTATGGAACTATTCCAATTCCAAGTTCCCCTGCATGCACAAAACCATCAAGATAGACCAATATACTTGACTTTTCCCTCTTCTACCAGTTTCTTAAGTTCACAAACCTACAAACCAAGAAGAAGCATCTAGTCAGTTTTGCCACTTAAGTCCCATCACAATTAGATTGAAATAATGAATTTCAAGAAAAATCAACCTTTTCAGATTGCAAAACAAAAAATAATTTGCAAAGCCACCCATTATAGGTCTACCTGCTACAAGCCAAAGTGGGGGAGAACATGTTTTCTCTCTTTTTCAGAGAAATTGTAAAATTTGAAGAGAAAATGAGAAAGGAACTTCCATCATTATAGAATTTTAACCACTGTGAATGAAGGGCTGAGATGGTCAGGCCACATTCAATGCAAACAAATGGCACACCATTTAAAATGGAAGTGAAACAAGAACAAGGGGAAGACTGTTAGGGACCTCGGTCAAGTCCCTAAATACTATGATCTCCACGCCTAGGATCTCCTTAAGATGACCGAATGCCCTTTCCTCTCTTGCTTGATTCTCGAACAATGGTAGCCAAGATGACAACTTTGGTAAGGTGAGGTTATGTGTTTAGGCTAGGAATGGTGTATGGAATGATGGAAAAGGGTGATGAAGTGTATGGACTCCAATGGGTGAAAGGGGCGCACAACACTAGTGGGAATTAGGGTTGGAGCCACTTAGGGTATAGGTTTAGGATTTCGAAGATGAGGCTAGGGTTTTGGGATTAGGGTTAGGATGGTGGGCGGCTAGGGTTGGACGGATTGGAAGAGATAAGGCTTGATTGGATAATTGAGTTATTTTAGGAGGATTCCCTAAAATCTTGTAACTAAATTTGGAAAGTGGTGGCCGGCTATATGGATTGATATGGGAAATTAGGTTTCCTAAGATATAGTAACACTAATATGGAAAGTGGGAGTGGCGGCTAAGGCAAATTCAAATAAGGCAAATGGTAACCGAAATTTGAATTTGAACCAATAAGGAAAGTGTGTTTTGGCTAGGGTAAAATGGATGAAAAAAACAATTTATGGAAAGTTGACAAGCACTTGGGTTGGTCAAAAATATGGTTTGGATGGATTTGAAGAGCAATGGAATGAAGAACACCAAGAACACAATGAAGAACACTCAAGATCAAAGTAAATACTTATGACTTGAATGATCAAATGATAATAATTCAACCAATGATTCACGAATTGCATAAAAGTTGAATAAATTTCATATATTGATAAAATGATAAAAACACAGATAGCAACAACTTGGATTCACAAATTGCACCAAGTTGCAAGAACAAGATAAATGAATCACACCTATTCAAAGAATTGCAAGGTGTGATCCTCTCTTTGGGATTCATGAATTTCACCCAAAAATTCCAAGTGCAATGGCACCGTTTATAATCTCTCTAACAATAATCCTCCCTCTAGGGTATTTGCCAAAAGATCCTAAAGAAAATGAAAGATGTCTTATTTATAAGCAATACAAATTGGAAACTCCCAATAGGTCCCTTGGAAATAAATAATTAAAATAAAAAAATAAGGCATGGGCGGCATGTTTAGAGGCATGTCCTCGACATGACTAAGGCATGGGTGGCATGTTTAGAAGCAACTTTACGTGGGGGTTTTACAATCCCCCTCTCTTTAAGTTTATCCTTGCCCTCAAGGATAAATTCTGGAAATTTTTCCCTTATATCATCATAATCTTTCCAAGTAGCTTCTTCTCTTGGTGCTCTACCCCATTTAATCAAAACTTGCCATACATTTTGCCTCTTCCTTCCTCTTGAGATAACCCTATAATTGACAGCTTCCTTTGGTTGTAAGAGGATACACCCTTCTTCATCAAACTTGGGTAGCTCTTCCACAATGAGACTAGGGTCACCAACTCTCTTTTTAAGCACGGTTACATGAAACACCGGGTGTAGTTTAGATGTTGGAGGAAGTTCCAACATATATGCTACTTCACCCAACCTCTCAAGTACTTTAAAAGGTCCATAGTATTTCTTGACCAACTTCAAGTTAAGCTTCTTTCTCAATGTCAATTGGCCAAAAAAGTTGTAGCTTTAGGTATACATAATCTCCAACTTCAAAGGCAACCATTCTCCTTCCCTCATCATAGCACTTTTTCATTCTTTGTTGAGCTCTAGCAAGCTCATTTTTCACCCTCACTAGGATTTCATCCCTAGTAAGCAATTCCTTCTCAACTTCATCATTCTTTGCTGTGCCTTTCTCATAGTTCACCAATATTGGTGGTGCTCTTCCATAAACAACTTCAAACTAGCTTCGTTGTATGGAAGCATGAAATGTGGTGTTATACCAATACTCAGCCCAAGTTAAATAATCACCTCACCTCCTTTGTTCTTCATGGCAAAAGCATCTCAAGTATTGCTCAAGTGTTCTATTAACCACTTCCGTTTGCCCATCGATTTGTGGGTGATATGATGAACTAGCCTTCAACTTACTCCCTTGGAGCTCAAACAACTCCTTCCAAAAGGAGCTCATAAATACCCTATCTCTATCCGTGACAATACTCTTGGGGAACCCATGAAGCTTCACAACATTATCAACAAATGCCTTGGCCACACTCTTCGCTGTGTATGGATGAGTAAGTGGAATGAAATGACCATACTTGCTTAGTCTATCAACCACAATAAGTATCACCTCAAAACAGCTACTAATGGGAAGCCCTTCAACAAAGTCCATGCTTAAGTCCTCCCAAATCAAATTAGGAATAGGAAGTGGTTGTAGCAACTCGGATGGAGGCCTTGTCTCATACTTAAATTTTTTGCACACATCACACTTGGCCACAAGTTTCTTCACGGCCTTCTTTATGCCCTCCCAATAGAAAAAGTGTTTCACCCTTATGTAAGTCCTCAACCACCCCGAGTGTCCACCCTATTTGCTATGATGGAAGTGGTCAAGAATTTCTTTCCTCAAATTAGGCACATTGGGAACATAGACATACTCTTTGTAGTAGATAAGGCCATCTCTAACCTTGAACCCGATGACTTCATCTCCTTGAGCTTCTAAAAGCTCCACGATCTCTATTGCTCTTGCATCTAACTTTGTAGCATCCCGGATCTTGTCCCATATTCTCCACTCGGTCCCACTCAAGGCCAACAAACTAGCTTCATCTTCATCATGTACTTGTCACAACAAAGAACTTCCCTCACGGCTACTTAGAGCATCCGCCACTTTGTTTTCTTTTCCCGGTTGATATACAATATCATATTCAAAGCCTAAAAGCTTTTCAAGAAATTTTTGTTGCTCCGGGGTCACAATCTTTTGTTGCAAAAGATGCCTCAATGCTTGTTGATCCGTGACAATAGTAAACTTTCTTCCCAACAAATAAGGTCTCCACACCTTCACGGCATGCACAACCGCTAGCATCTCCCTAGCATAGGTACTCCAAGCCTTCTTCATTGGCTCAAAAGCTTTGGAAATAAAGGCCAATGGTCTTCTTTCTTGCACCAAAACAACCCCTATACCATCCCCACTTGCATTCGTGTAAACCTCAAAATTAGGCAAAGCAAGAACAGGTGTAGTAGTCATGGCCCTCTTCAAATTATCAAAGGCTTCTCTAGCCTCTTGTGCCCATTCAAAATTATCTTTTTTTAGCAAAGAAGTGAGTGGCTTAGCAATTAGCCCATAGTGCTTGACAAATCTCCTATATTAACCGGTCAAGCCCAAGAAACCCCTCAAGGTTGAAACATCCATGAGTAATGGCCAATCCACCATAGCTTCTATTTTCCTTTGATCCACCTTCATTCCTTCTCCTGAAATAAAGTGTCACAAATACTCAAGTTCATTTTCCATGAAGGCACATTTAGATGCCTTAATGAAAAAATGATGTTCTTCAAGGATCTTCATCACAATGTTCAAATGTAGCTTGTGTTCTTCCACGGACTTGGAGTAGACTAGAATATCATCAAAGAACACCAACACAAACTTTCTCAACAACGGCTTAAGCTTAAAGATTGTATTCATGGTCGCTTGGAATGTTGAAGGAGCATTACACAACCCAAATGGCATAACAAGGTACTCAAAGTGGCCATTATAAGTTCTAAAAGCCGTTTTATGGACATCAACTTCCCTAATATGGATTTGGTGATAACCCGCTCTCAAATCAAGTTTTGAAAAGACACTAGTCCCATGTAATTCATCCAACATTTCATCAACGGTATGTATGGGAAACCCATCCTTGATGGTAGCTTCATTCAATGCTCTATAATCGGTACAAAACCGTCAAGTGCCATCCTTCTTTCTCACCAACAATACCAATGAAGAAAAAAGACTAGTACTATGCCTTATCAAACCCCTTCTCAACATCTCTTCTATTAGCCTCTCAATTTCTTCTTTTTGAAAGTGAGTATACTGGTATGGAGGAACATTCACCGGTTTACTCTCATCAACCAAGGCAATGTGATGATCAAAGGGTCTAGTAGGTGGCAAGGTAGTAGGCACCTCTAGGACTCCCCAATGGTCTTTCAAGACCTCTTGGACCTCCACGGGCAGCAAGGACAAGTCTTCCTTCTTGCTCCCATCTTCACTATTTTCAACCTCAAAAAGTGCTTCTTGCTTAGCTAGAATAATGGCAATGCAACTAGCTCCACCCTTGCATAATCTTTCAAACTTCACTGCTTCACAAGACTTTACTTCCTTGGATGTCAAAGTTGTCCACAATTTCTTCTTGGACCCGATTCTAAATTCCATGGTCATTTTATCATAATCATTCACAACGTTTCCAATGCACCGAAGCCAAGCATTGCCCAACACAACATCTAGTCCTACAAGAGAAAGGACATGCAAATCTGCCACAATCCTCACTTCTTGGACATTCATCTTGACCTCTCTCACAAGGCCTTCACATTTAAACTTGTCTTCGTTGGCAACCTTCACCTCAAATGGCTCAATAGTGCTCGATTTCAATCCAACTTTGGTGATAACGTTGAAATTGATAAAGTTGTGGGTTGAGCCACTATCAACCAATAGAGTAACTTCAAATTTACCTATCCATGCCATAACCCTCATAGAAATGGGCTTTTGAACACTGGACATGGCATTGAGTGACAACTCGGCATCCTCCTCTTCATCACTAGGTTCGGTTTCCACATGTTCGGACTCATGGCTTGAAGCTTCATCTTGCTCATCATCTTCAATCATAACAAAGGCTTTACCCGACTTGCAAGTGTGCTCCTTACTCCACTTGTCTCCATATTTGAAGCATAATCCCTTCTTAATTCTATCTTGAACCTCATCTTTAGAAAGTCTCTTAAACTTATAGGGCTTAGGCTTAGAAACATCCACCTCAACTTTATTCTTCCAAGGTGCTTTGGTTTGCAAAGTTTTTGAAGCTTTACTCCCCACATCCTTGAAATACTTCCTCTCCATGGTGTTACTTTCTTCAAGGATCTCGGCCATCCTCATGACCTGTTGAATTCTTGATGGTTGCTTCAACTTGATCTCCTTGACTAACCAAGGCTTTAAACCATCAATGAATGTATCTACAAGTGCTTCTTCAGACCATCCTCTCACTAGAGTTTGTAATTGCCAAAACGCTTCAATATAATGGTGAACTTTACCTTCTTGCTTCAACTTGGCAAGTTGTCCATGATGATTAATGGTGGGCGACGGGTCAAATTGTAACAAAAACTCTTTCTCAAATGCAGTCCACCCTAATCTCTTCTCATCCTTCTCATATTGATCTCTAATCCACCTCCACCACTTGCTAGCTTTTCCTTCCAAGTAAAAACATGTCGTAGACACTCTCTCTCTTCTCGGCACCTCATAAGTGAAAAAGTAGTGATCAACCTTGTCAAGCCATTCATATGGATCTCCCCCTCTAAACTTGGGAAAGTCCACCTTAAGTCTCTTGGGTCCCTGGTCATAAACCCGGTTTCCCCTTCTCTCATCATGGAATTCATCATCATATATTCTTCCATGATTGCCTCCATTTCTCTCATAATGGTTGTGTCTTCTATCATCACGATTTTCATGGCCCCAAGGCCTCTCTTCCTCATAAGCATAATCGGCCTCATGGCCATCTTCAAATCTTGGCATTTCATATCTTACATCTTAATGTCTTTCTCTAATGCTCAGGCTTCTATGGTGACTTCCACCTTGAATCCATCTTTCAATTGCAACATCATCATGCTCAACACGTCCACCTCTTCTCATTTCAACTCTTGGTGGGTCTTGCATCGAACCAGTCACGCTACACCATCCACAAAAGCATCTTGCCTTTGTCCATTAATCTCATGCCTTGGGGCTTGGCCTTCAACAATTCTTCTTTCAATTCTTTCAATACTCTCGTGTGTTTCTCTTCTCATAGTCTCCACGGCCCTCCTTATTTCCTCACTCTCTCAGGTAGTGGAATTCATGGTCATCCTTAATTCGACCATAGTAGTGTTGACCTCACTAAGAATGTCCACGACTTTGGAAGTATGCCCCTCAAGCATCTCAATGTATTCCCGGTTGGTACTCTTGTTCAACTCGGCTTCTTGATTGCTCCCGGACATGATGCTTGCAAACTAACCACTGGAACCTCTTGCAAACTAACTTGCGAACTGAATTTTTCTAGTTGGAGTAGCTTGGATAGCAACTTGCACTTTCTTGGATGGTAGGAAGGTCTCAAAAAGTCCAACCTTGAGTTGGCCACCTTTGTGGGTGGGCAGCCCCTCTTACACACTCATGGTCCAACCTTGGATCCTCCACCTTTAAGGGTGGTCGATCCCTTAAAGAACACTGCTCCGTCCTCCACCTCACCCCCAAACTTCATATTTCACAATCAACAATAAAAATAAATGGGATCCAATGAGGGACTCCCCCAACCAATTCACAAAGTCTTTGGGTTAACGCGTTGTTTACTTCTTGGAGAAGTGAGAACTTCTCAAAAACACCAAGCAAAAATCCTCTCAATGAAAGCACCAATTAATGTTAGGGATCTTGGTCAAGTCCCTAAACACTATGATCTCCACGCCTAGGATCTCCTTGAGATGACCGAATGCCCGTTCCTCGCTTGCTTGATTCTCGAACAATGGTAGCCAAGATGACAACTTTGGTAAGGTGAGGTTATGTGTTTAGGCTAGGATTGGTGTATGGAATGATGGAAAAGGGTGATGAAGTGTATGAACTCCAATGGGTGAAAGGGGTGCACGACACTAGTGGGAATTAGGGTTAGCGCCACTTAGGGTTTAGTTTTAGGGTTTGGAAGATGAGGCTAGAGTTTTGGATGGTGGGCGGCTAGGGTTGGACGGATTGGAAGAGATAATGCTTGATTGGATAATTGAGTTATTTTAGGAAGATTCCCTAAAATCTTGAAACTTAATTTGAAAAGTGGTGGCCGGCTATATGGATTGATATGGAAAATTAGGGTTCCTAAGATATAGGAACACTAATATGGAAAGTGGGAGTGGCGGCTAAGGAAAATTCACAGAAGGCAAGCGGTAGCCAAAACTTGAATTTGAACCAATAAGTAAAGTGTGTTTCGGCTATGGTAAAATGGATAAAGGAAACAATTTATGGAAAGTTGACAAACACTTGGGTTGGTCGAAAATATGGTTTGGATGGATTGGAAGAGCAATGGGATGAAGAACACCAAGAACATAATGAAAAATACTCAAGATCAAAGTAAATACTTATAACTTGAATGATCAAATGATAATAATTCAACCAATGATTCACGAATTGCACAAAGTTGAATAAATCTCATATATTGATTAAATGATAAAAATAAAGATAACAACAATTTGGATTCATGAATTGCACCAAGTTGCAAGGACAAGATAAATGAATCACACCTATTCAAAGAATTGCAATGTGTGATTCTCTCTTTGGGATTCACGAATTTCACCTAAAAAGCCCAAGTGCAATGGCACTGTTTATGATCTCTCTAACAATAATCCTCCCTTTAGGATATTTACCAAAAGATCCTAAAGAAAATGAAAGATGTCTTATTTATAAGCAATACAAATTGGAAACCCCTAGTAGGTCCCTTGGAAATAAATAATTAAAATAGAATAAAAAATTAAAAAAATAATGATAGTGGCATGGACCAAGTTGGTCGTGGCATGCATGAGCCCATGGTTGGCTAAGATGGTGCATGGTGGTCTTCGGGTTGGTCCATGGCTAGGTTGATGGGCGTGGTGTGGGCCACGCGTGTGTTTGTTGATGGGCATGGCAGGGGCCACGCATGGCTGGCTGGATGGCACGGTGGGGTGCCATGCATGGCTGCTACATGGCCCAGACTGGTGGCTTGGGCGTTGAGGTTGCAAGGCATGGGCTGGGGCCATACGTTAGATGGCTTGCCTGGTGCGCATGCCATTAGCTTGCTCCACAAGGCAAGGGCTAGAGCCTTGTGCTGGATGGCATTCCTAGAAGGCATGCCACTAACCTCGCTGGCATGCAGCATGGAGGCTGTGGGGCTGGGCGTGCGTATGGTGAGGCTGCGGTGCATGGGCGCGCGCAGGATGATGGGCATGCGCATGGTGGACGTGCGCCTAGTGAGTGTGCTACTGTGCGTGCGCATGGGCGTGCGCAGGGCCCTACGGTGCAAGTGGATGCGCATGGGCATGTGCATGGGTGTGCGCATGCCTGGCCGTGCACGGCTACTAATCGCGCTGGACTTGTGGCCTGGCTCGCGCATGTGCGTGCGCATGGCCTGCTTGCTGGGTGCCCCGTGTGTGTCATGGCACGAGCCAAGGCATGCATGTGGCCTGTCTGTGGGCATGCTGGGTGCCCCGTGCGCGAAAAGGCACGGGGCAAGGCATGCTTGTGGCATGGTCAAGGGGCATGTCTCCGACATGAGTAAGGCATGGGTGGTATGTTTAGAGGCAATTTTACGTGGAGGTCTAACAAAGACACTATAATCAACATAGAAAGAGCTGATGCAACTATAATGCCGTGCCCCCTATAAACATCTAGATTTCCAATCATAACAACAATTAAATCTGACAATAGACTCTAGCTTCGAATAGTTTGATGTTACATGAAGAGAACCATAAGAATGCTAGCAACACCATACGAAAATTCACAAGTGCCTGTCATTTAGACAATACGGTCCTATATAAAATAGCTAAATTGTGAAAACAACTCCATGTAAGTTATGGAATTGATTCAAGTAATTGGAACACAATCATACAGGATTAGATGTGTTGAGCTATATGGAGGTTGGGAAACCCTCGAAGTTTTCCCTTATCAAATATGTATAAATACGAGTCTATGAGAAATTCTGTCAAACACTTCCCCAGCATTGCTCTTATTCCATATCTGAATCCTTTCATTACATTTAGTTGATTTCCTTATTACATCACTGCATTCACATTCTACAATACAACAAATTCCCAACTAGGTTCATAACAGATCATGCAAGATACTTCCTTTAAAAATGCCAACAAATTAGAATTTAGGCAATTCTATAACAATATATTCTAATGCGGCTATTTCATAAGACCTCAAAGAATAGCAGTCAGTAGCAAGAAAAATTTGACATGGGTCTTTGACAAAGAATGAGACTAAAGAACACTTCTTCATGGAGTTTTCATAATTCCTAATAAAAATATAAAAATCCAACAAAATCAATAATAGGTGGATCCCAAAGCTTCTCTGGCCACACAAAATACAAAAGTACATACGGCTATAGATGCATGCTTATATATAAATATTAGAGAAATTGAAAAATTAATACATATGCACAAGCCTTTGTCCTTGTATCAGCTGTAAAGCTTAGTCAACTGGGCGTAATTCAAATCTGTAAACCCACTGTTTATAAAAAATAAACCAACCCAGAATTAAAAAAGAAGGAAAAAAATGAATCAAATCTTGTGCATCTCAACGAGCACATCCAACCTCTTGCTCTTTCCTCAACCGATTGAGCTCCTTGTAAAGGAAGAGAGAAAGAGATAGAGTAAAGGACGATGACGACAAGCAAAAATGAAGAACTGCACAACAAACGGCGACGATGAACGGAGACAATGAATGGAGAGGTGGCTAGGGTTTGAGGAGAAGAGCTTGGTTCAAAATGATTTATTGAGTACTTGGTGATCGGTTTTGACCAATATGATGAACCCGACTTTTGTAACGACCCCGCCCCGCGAAGGGCGAGACCGCCACGTACGTACTTATTCTTTGCCTATTTTTCATTTTCTTTTGCCTTCCTTTCTTTTTCCTCATCGACAGAGACGACACTAAACGTCTGCCTCTCTCTCTGCAGAATGCCTTGCTCCCCAGCCTTTTCATCTTTCATTTCCTGGACGTTTAAAACATTTAAAACAAAAGTGAGTCTAATACTCAGTAAATAGTACACCATGCAGTGAACATACTAGGCATCCATTCTTTTTCTTCCAGAATACATGCATACATAAACATTTGCGTTTCGTTTTATGCATAAACGTTCTTTCAAATAATTAGGCTTTCATGCATAAACATTCTTTTCATGTTTTCATGCTTTACATCTTTTCATGCATGTCATGCTTTTCATACAGTACATCTTTTCACTTTTGTAGGCCATTGCACACTGTTACGCCCCGTGTGCTAGGGTTAGCGGTCTTTCGACCTATGGATTCGCCCGTGGCTACAGGTTGGAATCTCATTCCGTTAGGGTGCAGCACTGGGTGCACTACCAGATACTACGACCCGGCATTGCAATCTGCTCATTCATTCATGTGGCCGTTACGTGTTTTCATTCATTGAAACTTACGTTTCCTTCCGTTCCTTTAGTCTTTTCATTCATTTCAGTCCTTTTTCATTTAATAGTTCATTTATAGGAAATGAACGTCATTTAAAATCGTGAACTTAACCATCATTGAGAGGCATGAGCTTAACATCGTCGTTCAAAACATCTTTTAAAACATCAATTCTCATTGAAAAACATGAACTTAAACGCCATTTTAAAACATAAGCTTGAACATCATTTAAAAAGCAGAAGCTTAATCATCATTCAAAAGTATGAGCTTAACATCATCTAAAAGCGTGAGTTTAAACATCGTTTAAAACGTCAGTTTAAACATCACAAGAAAAGCATAGGCTTAAACATCACTTTTCAAGACTTCCTTTAAGATGCCAGTCCATGGCATCCTTTAAAATGATAGTTCTCAGGGACATTTTAAAACGTCAGTTATCAGGGACATTTAAAACATTAGTTCACAGGGACATTTTAAGACTCAGTTAAAATATCATTTAAAGCATAAAACATGAGACGTTCCTTTCCTTTCCTTTCCTTTACTTTTAAACATTTTTATCATCTTTCTTAGTTTAATGCATATGCAATTTCATGAACAGGATACAATTTCATGCTATACTACATATAGGAAATAATCATAATTTCTTTGAAAGAGCATGCATAAAAATCTCCTGACCTAGAATCTACATGCATGCATTATTTTATACATGTACACACAATTATAATTGATAGGATACTTAACAGGGGCTATCAAGGAAGGGTTATACATACTATATTCATTTATTCTTGTACATTTGAGAAACATTTAAAATGAGAGCGATATTCTTTCATAAATAGAGCATGGTGTAAGAAGCATAGTCATAGCTACTTACCTTTGAACTTTACTAGCGAGCTCCTTTGATCTTGAAAATAGACTCCTAATCCTATCCAATAAAATGAGATAAATATATTAATATCTACCTTACTTTAAGCCTTATTAATCGATATGCTCACACGCTCACTTAAATTCCATCTTGGAATTAAACGTTCCCTTAACCCGTTCGTCTACCCATCAAACATGGCATTAAGCCAAAACATTAAAATCTTTATTCCCAATATTTTAAAGAAACTTATGAAAATAAATAACATACTAGCTACCTCTTCTAAAGGTAAATGTTTTCTTTATGAAAGATAGGTGAAAAATCATAGATTAAAATGCATAAATTGTAAGAATTATTTAAAGAAAGAGAAGACAAGACGTTTGCTTCAAATCTGGAAATTTTCATCAAGAGGGGCATTTGACAGCTTTGAATATCATTTGGAGGGTAACTAAACAAAAAGGTCAAGGCTTACAAAGGGTTGGTTTTCGCCACTTCTTTTCATTGATTTTTCATGCTAAACTCCATCTTAAATTGAGCTAAGCAAAGCTTTGAACAAAGGGATGGGTTTGGGCTGATTTAAGTCTCAATAAAAAAACAAAGAAGAAAATTCTGAAACTCTTGGACAGCCCATAGGCTTAGTGTTTTCATGCTCTTGAACATCCCTTATTGAATCCAAATTTCAACTACATAAATAAACCATATTAAGGATATAAAAGCTTAGGAAATAATTTCTTATCTTCTAAATACAGATCACAAATAATAGATATGGCACTTGGCAAACTTAAAGTTTTCAAGGTAAACTTACTAGTTTAAACTAAAATCATTAGAAGCTTACTTAGGCCATAGATCCTGAAAAAGCATGCTTAAGATCACAACTAAGTTTTCATTAATATAGCACTTAAAGGCATGATAAAATCAGAACATAATTTAGGCTTAACCATCAAGAAGAACTCAACAATACAGCTCCTAATCACATTCGGTTGAAACCCAAAAAACAGAGCACACGGCTGGAACCAACATGAGGAATTACACGGCTGAAAATTAACAGGAAAATGGAGCAACACACGGATGAAAATCACAGGACATATACACGGCTGGAACATAGCATGGCTTTTCCCCATTCGGTTTCTACTTAGCTAGGGCATAAATCAAAAGAAACAAAAGAGGAAATCAACTCATAAATCATCACATAGTAATCGGTTTGCCCAGAAAATTTCGAAAACCCCAATACATGGCATAAACTTACTTAGCATTGTTTCAATCCACAATAATTTCGGAATATGGAATATTACCTGACTTGGCAAGCTTCAAACGAAAAGAGGAGGAGGAATTTCAAAGCTCCAAGGCCACTAGATTCACCCTCCATGAAGAGGCTTCAACCGAACCTCAAGCTTAAGAAAGGATGGAGAATCGGCTTGAAGAACAGGGGATGGAGTCATTCGGTGTAGAGGGAACCGAGAGGGTCTTCGTGTGAAATGGAGGGGCTGCACATAGGGCTTTGCAGAACATTCTCTTAGCTTGCCCAGGAAGTTGTGTTCGGCGTGTAGAGGAAGAAGAGAGGAGGCCGAATGGATTGATGGAGATTTGCTCTTGGCTCAAACGTGTAGGAGAGAAGAATGAGAAGGGAGAGACCCGAATGGCCTAGGGGAAGGATCGGTCAACACTTAAAAAGAAATAAATCAAAGCTTCTCTTGGAAGCTATAGGGATGGGTGGTGTGGATTAGCCCATAGAGAAATTATGCTCATCCTATGGTGGATAACATTTGGGCCACTCTTTAATTAAATAAAAAAGGTAGGGGCTTTAGAAAATATATTTTAAGATCTGAAAATATTTCCTTAAATTATTTTAATGACTCACATTAAAATAAAAGCACACATATCTTAAAATAAAATCATAAAATATTAAAATCATAAAAATCTTCATCTCAAAAATACTTGACTTAAGAAATTAAATTAAAGGAAATGACGTAAGGACCTACGTAGTGAGATGCGGGTATTA
The DNA here is from genome assembly GCA_029856935.1 of Cyclocarya paliurus. Taxonomy (NCBI): domain Eukaryota; kingdom Viridiplantae; phylum Streptophyta; class Magnoliopsida; order Fagales; family Juglandaceae; genus Cyclocarya; species Cyclocarya paliurus. The sequence goes on from CM056953.1 coordinate 25,021,836, forward strand.
CAACTTTTGTCAGATCGGCCAGGTCGGATCTTGCTGATGGATTGGCCCAAGGCCTTTTTATGCACAGGCCAAGTTTCTATAATATAATTTAAATGCATGCCAAATTTGCAAAATATTTTCTCAATAATATTATAAACTCTAGTACAATTATCAATCTTCATAATTCGAAAGTACAGTATTAGTCTATAGTTTCCGAGGATACAAAATATACTTTTCCCATCGGTTAAAATTCATGTTTGCCAATAAAAAACATTCACGGTGGGCGGATGTAATCATAAAAAAAAGGGAAATGCGTTGCTTTCACTGTATTGAAAAATGTCCTCATCATTAATTAGGATGACATAGAAATTTGCTACTTCATTAAATATCTAGGTGGCAATCATCACTAGAATAGTTGAGCTTATATTCTATTGAAATGATATTGCTATTTATATTCACAAACTGATGTGCAAGATTTGATCTAATACATCGAATTTACTTTACAATAAAAAATATTTTACAATCTAACATATCACGTCAAACTATGTCAGTTTATGAATTTATTTTTATAAGATTCATTTGTAGATAAAACATTTCTCAAATAGTTTTGAAATTATTACAGTTTCATAAATAATTTTTTTTTATAAAAATATTCATCTTTTCCAACGGTATTTTACTTTCAACGGTTAAATAAAAATAAAAATTATGGTTTTATCTGAGATCTAACGGTAATATTTTTTTGTCATTTGACTAATGGTAACAGTTTTTGTCCTTTATCTAATGGTAATATTTTTGTCTTTTGTCTAGCAATAACATATCCTTTTCAAATTGCAACAATTATTTTTTTTTTCCATTTTCCTAACGAACATATTTTCAAACGGTAAAATTTTTATGTATTAATAAGAGCATTTATGATTCCATTCACATCTAGAGCATCCTAAGTTTCATTTCATCTTAAGAGAAAATTGTCATTTCGGCCTCATTTTCCACTCGTTTCTTGAATGGATTTTTCTTTCATTCGCAAATTGCTACTTCATTTAGACTTTGAAGATGAGGTGAAGCTTTTTTTTATGACGATTGAGGATTAGCATCTACTCATCGTGGTCCTTGCCAACGTCGTAAGTACATTAAGCACGATCATATTGAAGGGCATGGATGACTATTTCGTGATTATTTTGCAGAAGCACCAACATATCCCTCGAATCTATTTCGAATGATATTTCGTATGTGTCATCCTCTGTTTCTTCGTATTTAGGATGAGATAGAGGATTTCGAGCTCTACTTCATCCAAAAAAGAGATAATGCTGGGAGACTCGATCTATCTTCCCTGCAAAAGATAATTGCTGATTTTATGGATGAATACATACCAAAGTTTTAAATACCATTTTGTACTGGCTAGTACAACCAAAATTTATCATTCCAGAACAGTACCTGGTACGGTGGATGTGTGTGTTTTGTTCAGAGTCAAATACTGATCATTTTGGTCAACACCGGTTGGTTTTCAGATTTCACCCGGTATAAGAAAAATCGGTCTGGAATGTTAATTAAAAGTGAAAGCCCTGGTGATTTTGTAATTAAGAGTGAACTCAAATGACTTTTTCATAAATAAACTTTTTTCTGGACATATCTACTTTTTTTATTCTATCTATTTGGGTCTGCCAAATCTGTCTGATTATAAGACAATAGGCCTACCAACATGTGATGTGTGCTAGGTACTAGACAATAGGCCTACCACGTTGCTAGGTACTAGACAATGTGATGTGTCCAAACCAAAATGTAATGTGTGCCTATTGTCTACGTGGCAGGCTTTTCGATTTGGTGCATCCTAAACTAGGTTTGCCAAATATGTGTGATTACGAGGATTTTTTTTTCAAAAAAAAATACAATCAACTCAAACTCTAGGTTGATAATATATATAAATATAGAGGGTATGAATATGGAGAAAGGACGCTGGGTTGGGTATAGCATGAGAAAAGTCACATGCCATTCCATGTTTTTTTTTTATCATGTATATATGTTTTTAAGTCTTATATTATTGTTATTTTGGAACGTATATATATAATTAATTTATCCATATATAGACTATCCAGAAATGGTACACCGAAACAATACCTATACCGAAATATTTCATTACATTGCCTCGACCGAAACGGTATTCAAAACTTTGATACATACGGATTGGTGAAAGCACTGCAATGGAGAGCTTGAAAAAATCTATAACCATAGTTGTAAATATTTTTCTAATGAATATTTGAGGTCTCTAAATGCTAATGATATTACTCGATTGCTCGTTGTTGATGAGCAACATGGATTTCTCAGGATGCTAGGAAACATTGATTGTATGCATTGGAAGTGGAAAAATTGTCCGTTTGCGTGGAAATGTATGTAATCTGACCACAGTCGTGAACCAACTATTATATTAGAAGAAGTTACCTCATATGATTTTTGGATATGACATGCATTATTTGGATTACCTGGTTCTCATAACGATATCAATATGCTAGAGAGATCTTTTATTTTCATTAAACTTACCCGAGGGCAAGCTCCTCTAGCGAATCACTCAATTAATGGTAATAACTATACTATGGGGCACTACATTGCCGATGGTATCTATCGAAAGTGGTCAACATTTGTGAAAACAATCACATCTCCATAAAGGAACAAAAAGAAATATTTTGCTGCAACATAGAAATCAACAAGAAAGAATGTATAGCATGTATTTGGGGTAATTCAATAATGCTTTGCAATCATTCGTGGACCTGCTCGAATGTTCAAAATTAGTGATCTAACAAATATAATGAAAGCATGTGTGATACCCCGTATTTTTGTGTATTTTGCTTAAGTAATTATTGCATTTCTTAGGATTATGGGCTTTCTAGTTTTAAATTTTAGATGATTTACGTGGTATTATTTTATGACTTTTCACTGTGAAATTTAATTCAATATGCTTTATTGTTATAAATTATTGTTCATTATTTAAAAAGTTCATTATTTTAAATTAGTTTATTGTCAGATTTTATTATTTTATTTTACTTACTCACTGTGTTTAAATTGGTTTTATTAATTGAAGTTTTGAAATAATTTTCGTTGGATTATTTTGTGACTTAAGTTGTGAGGACTGAACCTCATTTCTTTCCCTAACTTTTCTTTTTTTCCTTTTTCTTTTTCTCCTCTTTTTCTTCTTCCTTCTTTCTTTTTCCCCAGCTCTCCCTCCCGCGCGCGACACCCCCTCCCTTCTCTCCCGTCCGGTTCTTCGTCCACCCCCAGCATCGCTGTGCGCTACCCGTTGTCATCACTGCCCCTCCCATTCTCTTCCCCTACGGCCAGAGACCACCCCTCTCTGTTTTTAGCTCCTCCGCGGCACCCTTTGTGCTCTAGCGCCGTCGTTGCGTCACCATCGGCCACCATATTTTCACCACAGCATCGATGGCCTCCTAGCTACCTAACCCACTCATCCTCAGCCCCGATCCACCACCGGTGAAGCCAACTACCGCCACCATTAGTTTCACCAACACCTCTAAGCCCTTCCCTAACCATCCCTAGTCTTCGTTTGTCCCCGTTCAAAAATTGAGTTTTTGAGACCCACGGCCATAGTCCAAAATACACTATTTTGTTGCTGTGCTGCCACTTCTAGCATCTCCGTGATCCTTAAAAAATTATATTATAGTACTGTAAGTATTTTTCCAAAAAAAATTTGAGATTTAAATGTATTTTTGCACTAACTCATTTTTACTGTGAATTGGTTGGTTGTATCGAACTGAGTCTGAGGATTAAGGGGGTCGGTTGGATTAAAGGATGGAGTTGTTGTGTGATTGGTTTATGTGGGGATTTTTTGGTTGTTGGATATTTGTGTCGTGTCTTGTACATTGCATAATTTCACGCATGCTCATGTTTGTAAATGAAAACTGAGTTTTCGCATGATTGCATACATGTTCATGTGTATGTCTTTGAAAACTGGGTTTTCATGTGAGAAATGGTTTTTGGGTGCATGTGTATCATGACCCTAAGCCGAAATGAGGCATTATCTCGATGGAGCTCCTCTGGTCACGCGAGAGTGGAATATATTCAGTGACGTCCCCTAGGTTGTCCCTGGGCGACAACGGGATCGGACGGGATGGTAACGCTCTCGTGCCAACTCTGTGGCCCCTCTTGCTGGCAAGGGTTAGAGGATGTTTGGCCACGAACACGCTGGGCCCGGAACTAGGCATTTTTTGTTATGAAGTCACTCGTACGGTCATTACCCGTGGTGTGACGAAGGGAGCCAGGGTGTGCAGATAGTCCTTAGGGGAGATCATGGTGCATACGGTTAAAATAGATTATTGGGCAGTTCGGCTTTGAGCAAAACCATATGTCCTGTAGGTGAAGTACCATAATTTTTTTTTAAAAGTTGTAAATTGAAATTATTTAATTTAAAGTATGTTATTTTTATTGGTTTTATTTATTTTATTGTATACTACTTCGTTTGTTTATTTATTTTATTGTATGTTATTTTATTTTATGGTAGGTTATTTTATTTGTTTTAATTATTTTATTGTGTACTATTTCATTTGTTTTATTCATTTTGTCGTATGTTATTTTATTTATGAAATTTTTTTTTATTCTATTTTATTTTGTTTTATTTTATTTTGTTTTATTTTGTTTGTGTTGTCCGGAGTTGAAAAGTGGGTTAAGGGTTACGCTATGGCAGGAAGATGGTACGACTGTGAATGCCATTGTTAGGCATGAACATTTTGTGTAGTAGGCTTGAACTCTTAGCGATTGGTTTGTTTTTAATATCGAGGCTTGAAGGGAACGACATGGTCTTGGTAAACTCTATGGAGTAGGAACTCAAGTCGCAACTGAGGAGGGGAATAGCTTTAAATCGCTTAAGTTAATTGAGGTCTTAGGTTCCATAGAATTTATGTAATGAGTCTATGGAGCAAAAGGTTCTAAGTTCAACGAACTTCAAGAATAGATTTATGAGAAGTTCATCTAAGGTTTGAGGCCCCATAGTTTTTTTTTAGGAAATAAGTTTGTGGGATTTAATGGTAGGTTCAACAAACAGTTGAGGGATTTATTAAATTAGAATTTTTAGATTTTGCCAACTCGGATAAGCAATGTGGTATCATTTGGGGTTTGGAATCTACAAGTATTTTTAAGGTGATTGTTTTAGATATAAGGTCATTGATCTTGCAAATTTCGGAGATTGATTCTTAAATAATTTAAGGTTGTAGAATTGCAGATTTGAAGGAATGATTTATATTAAGATTTGAGTTTTTAATTCTGCAAGCTTGGTGTGCTAGCTTGATTTATTTTGGAGATTGAATAAAGTTGAGTTATTGATATAGGAATTTTCAAGGAGGATATTTCTTTGGGGATTGAAGGTATTGATTTAGTTCGTGTATTTCTCTGATGATTGAAGATTTGGATCGAATTCGAGAAAATAATTGTTATTAGTTCGAGGTTAGAGTGGCGGGTTTAGGATTTGATCCATATCAATTTTAAGGACAATAGATGGTGTGGATTTAAAAGATAATTCTTGTTGATTTTGAGGGAATAGGTCTAGATGATGGAAATGGTAGGAATGGATCACTTGCACTTTGGAGGAGTATTGGTTTTGGCTAAGGATGCATGAGATCGACGCGTAATAGTTGTGCGTGTGTATAGATTTCAAATAGTATAGGTACTAGTCTCATGTTTTGTTTGGAAGAAGTGGCTTTGGTAGGTGTTGAAAAGGAGTTGACACGATAGTATTAAATTCGAGAGATTTTGACTTGGAGTTTTTGGTGAGTCGATTGGAGTGTACAGTCGAAGTGGGTTACCCAATGGAATGATGGTTGGCAATAATTGTTGTGATTATCTTCAGGAATTAATTGTAACTTGAGGTCATCTAGGAATTTAAATTTTTGAGGCTATACTTTCCTTTGGAGATTGAGCGTCCTGTTGGGAGAATTAAGGATATTGTTATTTAACTTGAAGAGAGATTGTTGGGTCACCAATGTGTGGTGTACGATTAAGGCTTGGAAGTGGAAGCTTAGGCATCAACGGTTGATAACATAATCAGGTATGTGAGTTAATAAAGCATTAGGATCCATGGGTGTTGTGCAATCATTTTTGGTGGATTGAAGAGTTGAGCAGTATGGCTTGCCTTGAGATTTCATAGTGATGTGCTATTGAAGTAACTAGTCGTGCTAATACTAGCTTATAGGAGTAGAAGTACGTGGGCGAGTTAGCAAGAAAATTTTGATAATGTTTTGGTGAAGTCAATGGTGCTTCGTAGTGAGTTTAGTCACCGCTAGATTAGATGATATTCAGAATTTAGTTGATGAGCTTTCGGGTTTAGGTTGTCGGGTAGAAGTTTATAGGCACTCTTATTGGTTGGCCGGGTTGGATTCGAGCCTTTTAGGGTATGTTCCTTATCTTAGATGAGACGAGTGTATTTTGGGGTGATGTTACTTGTTTTCAATTTGGAATGCTGAGGTTGATTGATATTGGTTTTCTGTCATGATGATAGATGTATTTTGCGGAATATTGATTTTGATTAAGCTAGCGGGTTTAATTGAGGAATATGAGTGATAACTCATGGTTTTGGGAAAGAGAATATTTTCTACCAAAATGTGGTAAGAGTTCTCTGGTTAGTAGGTATGGAGCCACCTTGTACTCGATGGTGTTGTTTTTATGAGGACATAAATTTTATGCATGTGGTAAATTATTAGAGTGCGTAGCAGGAGCGTGATATTTTGGTTGTAATTAGGAGGTCAAATTTTGTGCTGATTTTGAGGAATTAGTGGTGACTTGAAATTTTGAGACAATACTTGTAGTTGGAGATTAATCACTCAGTTGTATCAATTATGTTATTGATGGTCAACTATGGAAGTGGCCATTAGCTTACCAAAGGTAGAATACAATGAAGGTTTGGAAGTTATACCGTACGAGTCGATTGAGGTTAGTACATATTATCGAATGGAGCTATTAATCATTGGGATTCCCTAGATGTTGTATTAAGGTTCTTGTGGAAAATGAGATTTTGGATAACATAGCCACTCTAGGAGTACTGGGCGTGATGTGTCACTAGGGGACTAGAGCGAGTATGATGGAATCGCCTATAGGAGTAGACTTGGGAGAGCATTACTCATGCTTGTTTGGAAGTTGTTGATGGTATGTTTTTTTCAAGCATGTTTTGAGTTGTATCTTTTAACTACATTTGCGTTAATATTTGACCTTACAAATTTCTAGGACGAAATTTTATTTTAAGGGGGGGAGGATGTGATACCCTGTATTTACGTGTATTTTGACTAAGTAATTATTGCAACTTTTAGGATTATGGGATTTCTTGTTTTAAATTTTAGATAATTTACGTGGTATTATTTTATGACTTTTAACTGTGAAATTTAATTCAATGTGTTTTATTGTTATTAATTATTGTTCATTATTTAAAATGTTCTTTATTTTACCTCATTTGTTTTCAGAGATGAGATAAGATGAGTTGAAATTAAAGTTAAAAAGTTGAATAAAGTATTATTAGAATATATTTTTCAATATTAGTTTTGTTTTAGGATTTAAAAAGTTGAATTGTTTATTTTATTTTGTATTGGGATTTGATAAAGTTGTAATGATTAGATGGGATGAGATGAGATGTTTTCTGAAAACAAACGAGGCTGTTAAATGAGGTTGTTTTATTATTTTATTTTACTTACTCACTGTGTTTAAATTAGTTTTATTTAAATTGATGTTTTGAAATAATTTTCGTTGGACCATTTTGTGACCCAAGTTGTGAGGACTGGATCTCATTTCTTTCCCACACTTTTTCTTTTCCTCTTTTTCTTTTTTCTCCTCTTTTTCTTCTTCTTTCTTTCTTTTCCCCTTTCATTTTCCCAAGCTCTCCCTCCCGCTCGAACACCCCGTCCCTTCTCTCCCGTCCATTTCTTCGTCCACCCCCAGTGCCGCCATGCGCTGCTTGTAACATCCTGGATTTTAGTGTATTTTATAATGAATGATTTATTTAATTTATTTTATGATTAATTATCTTGTTTTAAAATTTTGGGAGTTTTTAAATATTATTTTATAATATTTTTTTTTAAGTTGTGAAAATAATTTTATTGAGTTTTCTTATTTTAATTATTATAGTGAATTTAAATTGGTCTTTAATTTAAGTTGGGTTGTTTATGTGTTTTAAAATTATTATTGTTTTAATTAAAGCATTTCACTGCGTTCGATTTATTTTAATTAGTAATCTGCAATTTAATTCCTCTTTATTTTAAATGATGTTTTTGTCAGAGTTTAATATTTCACTTTAGCTAATTTTGAGTTAAATTGATTTATTTATTTTAACTGTTTTAAAAATAGTTATTGTTTTATTTAAATGGGCTTGTTTTTTGATTTTAATATTTTTACTGTTTTAATTGAACATTTCATTGAGTTTGAATTATTTTATTTATTTAGTGGTTTTAAAATTGTTTTTGTGGATCACTTTCGAAAACTCAAGTTGAAAGGACTGAATCTCCTTTTTCTTCTTCCTCTTTTTCTTTTTCTCTTTTTCTTTTTCTTTTCTTCTTTTTCTTCTTTCCTTTCTCTCTCCCCGTGCTCCAGGCCCGACCCAGCCCCTTCTCTCTCTCTCCTCTCCCTCGCTCAAACCGGGTTCACCGTTCTTGAGCCGCTGCCGGCCGGCGGTGGTCAACACCGCCGGTACTACCGGCTTCCCCGTGCGCCGGCGAGCCACCCCTCCAAATCCCAGCTTCCACCGCGCCGTCGTTAGCCGCCAGTAGCCGCGCGAAGCCGCGGCGTTCCTTCACCCGTTCCGCCGCCGTCCGGACACCTCCGGCCACCAGCTCCTAGCCACATCACCACCGGCCCATTTCCGTCCTAATCGACCCAACCCCGGCTCCGATCCGTCGCCGGAGCCGCCCCATCGAACACCCTCTCCGATTTACACTTCGTGGCTTTCCACCACCGTTTCGGCCGCCACCCATGGCCAACCACCACCACCATTAGATTCACCACCTTCCAAAGGCCCTACCCTATCAATTTCAAGTCTCCGTTTGAAACCGTGAAAAATTCCCATTTCACTGCATTTCGGCCAGTGTTTTTACACTGTGCAAATTTGCTACTTTGGTGTTTTCCAGTGCCTCGGAACCTTCGTAAAATTGTTTTAAAACGCTGTAAGTATTTCCTAAACAACTCTTTGAGATTTAATTATATTTTTGCAATTAACTGCTATATTTTATATATATGTATCCTGGTTGGTTCCGGACTGAATCCGAGGAGTTCGGGGGTGGTTGGATTGATCGGAGTAATTGTTATGTGTTATTATTGTGATCTGGATGTGAATTGGAGATTGGATTATTTGTGGATTTATTAATTGTTGGAAATTGAATTTTTTGTGGATTGATCAATTGTTGGATATTCTGGATTTGGTTGTATTGTGATTTTGGGAGTTGATCATTGATCATATTGTTTCATTTCATGTTGCACGCATGACATGTTTGTAAACTGAAAAACTGGGTTTTTCGTGTGTTGCATGCATGATCATGTGATTATTTTGAAAACTGGGTTTTCATGAGAATTTGATTTATGGGTGCGTGTGTATCACGACCCCAAGCCGAGATGGGGCATTATCTCGGTGGAGCTCCTCTGGTCACTTGGGAGCGTAAGATACTGAGTGACGTCCCCTGGGTTGTCGCCGGACGACAACGGGATCGGACGTTGGACGTGCCGACTCCGTGGCCCTTCTGCTGGCGGGGGCTAGAGGATGACCTGGCCACGAACGCACCGGGTGCGGAACTGGGCATCTCTCGTAAAGTAGTCAAGACGTGCGGATGGTCCATAGGGGAGACCATGGTGCATATGGTTAATTGGATAAATGGAAAAAGAGCTGTTTTCTGGAAAAATAGCGTGAGTTGTTTTTGTGTATCATTTTCTGGGAAAATGATAGATAATGATTTTGTGTGCCATTTTCTGGGAAAATGGTGGAATTGATTTTACTGGAAATGATTTTTGAGCCAATGAGATTTTTGGCGTGCGTTGCACTATTTCATTTGCATCATGGGCATGCATGGTTAGTTGTTTAGATATGGTTATATCTCTGAACTTGGTTAGGTTATAACTTACCTTCATGGTACTGCAGACTTTGTTGATGATGCAGATGCCGAGCCTGAGGATCTGGCTCCGCCAGAGGAGTGATCTGGGATCACTCGAGTTGTAGCTTTTATTTCAGACTTGTATTTTATTTTCTGGGACTTGGCTTTGTTTTTAAGGTATTTGGTATTTTGGATTTCTGTATTAATTAAAATTCTGGTACTAGTAGACTTTATTACCTTCCGCTGTGTTTTTATTTGTGCACTTTTTATTTGTTGCACACACTGACACTTGTCGTGGGGATGCGTGATCGGTTGTCATCATCCCGGGTGTCTCGATTTCCGTGCTGGTCCGTACATGAAAGTCGGGGGCGCCACAGGTGGTATCAGAGCAGTTCGGCTCTGGGTAAAACCACATGTCCCTTAGGTGAAGTACCAGAAAGTTTTAAAAATTGTGATTTAAAATTATTTTGGTTTGAAATATGTTATTTTAATGGTTTTAATTTATTATATTTGTTGTTATTTTTATTGGTTTCATCTATTTGGTTGAATGTTATTTTACTTTAATTGTTTTATTTTATGGTCGCTTATTTTATTTGTTTTAATTATTTATTGTGTACTTCTTCATTGTTTTATTCATTTATCGTATGTTATTTTATTTATGAAATTTTATTTTATTTGTGAGATTTTGTTTTGTTTTGATTTTATGTTGTTTGAGGTATGTTACTTTAATTGTTTTAATTTATTGTATATTGTTTTACTTGGTTGGTTGATATTCTATTTTATTTGATGGCATTTTGTTGTGTTTTAATTTATTATTATTATTTTTTTTCATAATTAGATTTTAGTCGGTTTGAGTTAAAAAGTGGGTTAAAGGCTACGCTATGACAGGAAGAAGGTACGACTGTGAATGTCATTATTAGGCTTGAGCATTTAGTGTAGTAGGTTTGAACTCTTAGCAATTGGTATGTTTTAATATCGAGACTCGAAGGGAACGACATGGTCTAAGTGAACTCTATGGAGTAGGAACTCAAGTTGCAGCTAAGGTGAGAATAGCTTTAGTTCGCCTAGGATACTTAAGGTCTTAAGTTCCATAGGATTAATTGTTGAGTCTAGGGAGTAAGAGGTCATAAGTTCAACGAACTTCGAGGATAGACTTATGAGAAGTTATCTAAGGTTTGAGGTCCTATAGTTTCTAAGAAATAAGTTTATAGGATCTAAGATGGTAGGTTCAACAAGCACTTGAGGGATTAATTAAATTAGAAGTTTTAGATTTTTGCCGACTCTGTTAAGCGCTTTGGTATTATTTGGGGTTTTAGAATTTTGCAAGGTTTGTAAGGTGAGTGCTTTAGATTTAAGGTCATCGAATTTGAAGATTCCAGGAAACGATTCTTTTTGGTTTAAGGTTTTAGAATTATAGGTTTGAATGATTGATTTGTAATAATATTTAAGTTTTTAATTCCTCGAGTTTGGTGTGCTAGCTTGTTTTATTTTGGAGACTGTTTAGTCTGTGATCATTAAATTGAGGTTGATCAGAGATCAATTATTAATATAGGAATTTTTTTTAATGAGAATATTTCTTTGGAGATGGAAGGTAATGATTTAACTCGTGTATTTTCTGAGAATTGTAGATTTGGATCGAATCTGGGAAAATGATTGTTTTAACTTGAGGTTACAATAGTAGATTTAAGATTTGATCCATATCAATTTTAAGGATTAAGAAGGTGTTGATTTAAGAAATGATTCTTGTTGATTTCGAGGATATAGGTCCAGATGATGGAAATGGTAGTGATAGATAACTTGCACGTTGGAGGAATATGGATTCTAGCTAAGGATGCACGAGATCGATGTGTAGCAGTTGTGAGTTTGTAGGAATTTCGGAGAGTACAGGTTCTAGTCTCATTCTTGGCTTGGAAGAAGTAGTTCTGGTAGGTATTGTTAAGGAGTCGTTACGACAGTATTAAGTTCAAGAGTTTTGGTGAGTTGATCGAAGAGTACAATCGAAGCAAGTTACTCGATGGAATGATGATTGGCATTAATTATTGTGATTACCTAAAGGAATTAATTGTGACTTGAGGTCACATAGGAATTTAAATTTTTTGAGACTATACTTTCCTTTGGAAATGGAACGTCAAGTTTGGTGAGTTAAGGACATTGTTATTTGGCTTAATTGATGAATTTTGGAAGTTGAAGCTTAGGCATCAACGGTGGATAGCATAATCAAGTATATGAGTTAATAAAATATTAAGATCCTTGGATGTTGTGCAATAATTTTGGTGGAGTGATGGTTTAAGCAGTATGGCGTGCCTCGAGGTTTATTAGTGATGTGTTATTGAAGGATTTAGTTGTGTTAAAATTTTACGGTTGTTACCCGTGGTGTGACGAAAGGAGCCAGGGTGTGTGGATGGTCCTTAGGGGAGATCATGGTGCATACGGTTAAAATGGATTATTGGGCTATTTTCTAGAAAAATGGTGTGTGTTGGATAAAATGATTTTGTGTGAATCATTTTCTGGGAAAATGGTGGATTATTGTTTTAGGCCATTTTCAGGAAAAATGGGGAAATGTTTTAATGGATATATTTTTGGGGAAAAATGAGATTTTGGCGTGCGTTAGAAAATTTTAATTTTTGGGAAAAATGATAATTTGGGTCTAATGCATATTTCATCATACGCATACATACTTATTAGTCGCATTAATACATTTTTATCTCGTGGATTGTTTGGATTATTACTTAATTGCGGTACCATTTTATAGTATCACAGATTTTAATGTAGATGATGCTGATGTTGAACCTGATGATTTGGCTCTGCTGGAGGAGTGATTTGGGATCACTCGCTTGTGTATGAGACTTGTTTCCTGCTTGTTGAATTATGTATTTTTGAAATTATTATGTTTTTATAGGATAAATGTATTACTCTTTAAAATGCTTTCACCTTTGTGAATTTGTATTAAACAATTTTGATACTTAGTCAACTTACTTAAATTATCCGTTGCTTTATTTTGTTATATACCGTTGCATGTACACACACTTGACACTTATTGTTGGGGTGCGTGACCTGTGTTGTCATCATCCTGATACCATGATTCCCTCATTTTCGTACGTAGGAGTCGGGGCATCACAGCATGCGTAATTCTACTTAACATGATCATCAAAGATGAGCATGATGATAATGGGGTTCTCGAGTCGGAGTATGAACAACTTGCTGAGGATCTGCTTGAACTGCTGTGCAATCCTACAACTGAACTCATGGAGTTCATTTCACCGTCACCATGAGATTAAAGAAAATTCGGCTCATCATCAACTCCAATAAGACAATAATTGAGCATCAATGGAGATTATATTTCTAAAATTAGAAAAGCTGCAATCCACTATAATTTATGTTATTAGTAGTGACTAAAAACTTCCTAATTGTACGATTTATTTTCCCTAAAAATGTTGGCATAACAATATTGGCAGAAATATCTAGTTGTATTTTCACTATCTGTAATATTTGACATATTTGTAAGATCTATTTATGGAACACTGATCTGCTCCCCACAGTTAAGAAAGACACCATTTTTTTTAATAAAATCACGGGATCTAGTGTGTTACTACTAAGCTTAATTGACTTAAAAGTATTTTTTTATTATTTTAAAATAATTTCCAAGCACAAATATTCCTAACAATAAATAGAATCTTTTTGTATTAAAATATTGGAATCATAAATGATAGTGCACGGATGCATTTATTAAAATTTCTTAAAGAGTATGCCATAAAAATCATAACTTAAAATATCTATAAGTGATCTAGGCCACTATCACACCTTCCTGGACTAAGTCCTGTCATGCAGTTCTACCTTCATAAATATTCTGATCTCAAGTGGTTTAAAAACATAAAAACAAACTAAAATGAATCGATAACTCTGTAAGAAACCCATCATAACATAAACATACTTAACATAAGGGTTTTCATAAAATATTTCATGTTGAGAACTTAAAATCATAGTTGTTCATACGTATGCTATGACATGCATGACTTATCTGAATTAACTGACTTGTCTGGCTGATCTGAATTATCTTAGTATTTTGATTGTTCTAACTGGACAACACGCTTAACTCTATGTGCAAGGTCGTGCACCAATCACACATCATGTGGCCATAAGAGGAACTGCTGATCTGATCTGATAAGATACTATGGTGGACCACGCTTGAGTCTGTGGCTTGCATATCTACCCTGACTACATTGGTACCATGTATCTAAATGACCATCTGATTAATCTGATATTTATCTTACACTTGATCTTATGAAAGCTTACATGTCTTATGCAACATAAGATTTATAATATGTAGAATGAGAAATGATCAATGACGTGCTTGCAGATTTCATGACAGGCACGGTGCATAAACATTGGCTTCCAAAGAATTGACTTTAATAATAATATATATAACTAACTAACGTATGCTAATCCTAATTTATTATCAACCAATTTACCTCGTAACGCTAATCCGATATTTTCGGGGCTTGACTGATTTTCTTTCTTGGGCTTGGTGCTTACTAGAGATAGAAATAGATTAACCAAGAGCTTGAGAGAAACCAAACGTGAGAGAGAAGGAGAAAGAGAACGTAAGGGATCCTGTGAGAGGAAGGAGGCAATCGGTTATTGGCGTGGTGAACGTGGGACACGCACTATGCTGGACTCGGTATCTTGGGTTCGACTGCTGCACATACAGAAGTTTATGGTTTTTTCCAAATAACACACAGAATGAAAGATATTTATAGAAAGATTTGGGAGAGGGTGCCGATGAAGTCGAGTTGATCTTGGTCCGGATTATTCAAGAAGAGATCAGTTTGAATTTAAAAACACAATCTAGTAGTTCATTTAATATAGGATTGGCAGTGACTGTGACTGCGAAGAGGACTTCAATCAGTGATACTTTTAAATTAAAATAAATTTCTAATGACCGATCTTTAAATTCTAATAGGAGTCTAACTCATTTAATAAATAATAAATGAGATTTAAACTAGTTAATGAGTCTAATTAAAATTCCTAATTAACCTTAATAATTTATCGCCAGTGGGTTTATCCAATATAGCCTATTAAATATAATTTGGGCTCAATAAAAATTATCAATATTTCGACCTTAAAATTATTGGGCCGAGTAATTACAATTTACCATCTTTCCATCCATGCACAAGTTTACCATATGTCCATTCCCAAATTTCCTCCAAAACAACATACACATGAAAAATAATAATGTGTTACAAATTAACCAATGTTTTAACATTGGTGAATGCAGTAAGAAATATAGATAAAAAATCCAATAATATTTTTAAAAAAACTGTCACTGCTTCTCTTCATTAAGCTTCGCCACAATCTCCCTTTAACGCTGATGGAAATATGTGCGTTGTATTTCAGGTAAGCTAGTCACATCCATCAATATGATCTGCTCCTCTCTTTCTCTCTAACCGATTAGTAGCTACTCTCTCCTCCTCTTTAAATTGGAAAAATTCAAATCTCTTAGCTTCCAACTTGAGTCGCTCATCCTCTTGTGGTATTTTATGGCCCTCCCTTTCTCGATCATATTGCATCTTCTCCTCTTCAAGATGAAAAAACTCTTTCTCTTGAGCGCATGACTCATCAAGAAGAGTATAGTTCATCCTGAAGATTTTGACAATGCCCTCAACTGGTCTGGTTGGGGCCTTCTGTTTTGCTTTCTCTGCTTTCCTTCCTATTGGGCTCTCCAACTCAACAACACCATTATCAACAACATGCTCCATTTCAACATTATTTACTGAATCTACAAATACGTTACCGGAGGTACGAGTCGGGGTGGGCGACATCGTTGATCTTCACTTTGGACCTTCCTTTAAGCAACGCGGAATCCATTTTAGTTGGTCCTTAAACAAGTGCTAACAATGCTTGAATGGAAAGAAGCTTTTCTCTAGTGATTGGTACATAATCTTCGCTTTGTGAAAATTACAAAATAGAACCAAATAGAAAATAATTAGCAAAATTGGGCCAAACATTAGATAAAATAGTAAGTACAAGAGATTGAAACTAGTGGATGGATATACCTTGTTTTGTTCAGTTATACCACTTTGATTAAACTCTTCCACTTGGGCTAACTTAGCACAAAATTTGTTGGTCACTTTTTGAATCACCAACCACCGATGTATTAAGGACCCAATGGTCCGATCCGTTGTGCTTTGTTTATATTGATTGAACTAATTTTCTTCCAAAGTTGGGCCTGTTTTTTATCAGTTCCTTGGATGGCATCTACACTAGTATTCAATCATGCTGAGACAAGTAGTTTGCCTTCTTCTTGAGTGAAGTTCGCACCCCTTGTTGAGTTTTTTGCCGATTAAAATCTCTAATTGGGGTTGGGGTGGAGAGTCATCCACAATCAGTTGAGAAAGTTGAGTTTGACTTAAGTAAGTGGGGTTAGTGTTAGGATTGTCATTGAGGAGGTTCTTGAAGAATGTGTATCCATGGTCTTGTGAATCCATCACGTTATATTGATTGTAGGCAATGAATGGTGGATTGCAACATGTTAGAAGCTCAAAAGCAATAGGGACAAGATATTGCAAACTGGCTCAAGAAATTAAAGGTGGCATATTGGAAGTGGCAATTTCCTCAATGGCTGTAACAATCGATTGTTAGTATAAAGATGGTCATCCGGGTTACCCTGCCATTAAGTACTTCCCCAAGTTTTCCATTATCCCCACTCAAATCTCCCATCGTCACAACCGATGGCTATACAGTTTAACTACCAACAAGCAATCCAACCAACAATACAGGAACTGAATAACATGCTAAATGGAACTAAACAACATGCTAAATGGAACAAACAACAATGAAATGGTCAAACAAGAACATCATGAAAGGGGTGCAACACATTGCTTTTAATGGATGGGTTTTCTCAAAAAGTAAAAGAGGTAAAAAAAACTTGGACAACGAATTAATAATTCAACTCATTCAACTAGTGGAGTAGGTAACAAAAGAAAAACGACAAGAAGAGAGTACAAAATAATCTCCCAATAAACACATGAAAACAAGCTAGAAATAATCAAAATAATAACACAAATTATAGTTGATATTCAAGCAAGGTGTGGTTTAGTTATTTTCAAATAGACAAATTCATATTTTGTTTGATACATGAAGCCTTCAACTAAATCTATGTAATAACGTTGAAAGAAGATGTAGTCTAACTAAGACACAATCCAATACAAAAGCAATTTAGAATAATGTCACAAAATAGAAGGCACAACATTGAGCATCAATTTTTCTTCCCCACCTCATCAACTAAGAGCATCCACATCCGTCTCTCCAACCAAATTTTATGTAAAGAAACACACAAAATCTAAAAATAATGCACAAAGTTGCTGCCAAAACGAGTGACATCCGGCTGGCACATAAACCAACAGGGGCCAAGCCCCTTTGTAGCACAACCAACCAAGCACTACCAAGAAATCACAAAACCAAACTCCAAAACAGGTTAAAAGGCACAAGTCAAAGTAGAAAACATGTGCCACATGAACTAACAAGGGCCAAGCCTTCATGCACACCCAACCAACTAAGCCAAAAAGGCACACGATAGCACAAAACCAAATAACATAACCAAAGCTTATATTTACAGAAGCTCAAAATGGTACAATTACAAGCATAGCAAAGGGCACAAGATAGGATGGTTGCAAATCCAGGTTGCCTTTGTGAAAACTTTCACAATGACGATGGTCATCCGGGTTACCTTGCCATATCGATCAATGAGAATTGACTACAGTTGCTGATATTATGCTCGAGTACACCAAACAATCCTACCATCATCGTAGCCCCTGCACTTACATATACAGCCCCAACGACAACCATAGAATTTGAAAATTACACAAAACCCTAATTAGAGCCATGTTAATGGTAGATCATAGCCCCAATGCTGTAGAAAAGACTTTGTCAAAATTTACAGCTATAGTAACATGTAAATTAAAGACCTAAATCTAAATACCAAGAAATAATCGAATCATCTACCTAAATGAAAACATGTAAATCCCTAGTGCTGTAGAAATGAGAAGTTCCAAATTCATAGCTATAATAACATGTAAATCAGAGACCCAAATGTAAATCACAAGGCATAATCGAATCAGAGACCCAAATGAAAACATGTACATCCCAATGTTGCTGATTTTAACAAGTTTCAAATTCACAGCTATCCTAACATGTAAATTAGAGACCCAAATGTAAGTAAATTTAAATCACAGATTGGAAATCACATTTATGGTAACAAAATTTTAGACCCAAATGTAAAATCCTAAAAAAATCAAATCAGAGACTCATCCGAGTAAGATGTAAATAAGAGCCCCAATACTGCAGAAATGGCAAGTTTCAAATTCACAGCCAGTTTCCAAAATCAGACACCCAAATGTAAATCACAAGGAATAGTCAGAGACCCATTCGAGTAAATCACATAGAATACCAGATCTGTAAATCAAAGACCCATTTAAGTATATCGCAGAGTAATGTAAATCACAAGGAATATCAGAGCAATGAACCAATATGTGTGAACAAATATATAATCGGCACATAACATTCTGATGAGAGAGAGAGAGAGAGCAAGAGAGAGAGTGTGTGTGTGGGTGTGTGCGCGTCGAAGGTGCAAAGACTTACCAGAGACGATGATTGGAGGGGCTGCCTGATGGGGACGTGAATGATGGTCGGTAGCAAGTAAGACACAGAAAGAAGTTGCACAGGAGTGATGAACTGAAATGAGGATTAGGGATGTATTGGGAGCCACTATTTGGGGAGGCGGATGAAGCATGCATATGAGATTTTTTTCCAAATGTAAACCCTAAAATTTAGAGAAAATTGTGGTTTGGAGAGCCGGATGTGGATGCTCTAAACAGACAGGAGGGAAGTGAGTAATGATAAAATAAAGAATTTGAGCCATATTCGTCGTTCTAGGCTCGCCATTATTTATTTCATTTCATTCTACTTATTTTGGGTTCTAAATATGGGTAGCAATTCGTATTTGTGGGTCATGTCAAGTCATGGATATTCGACTATATGATTCAATCTGAACCCGACCCATTAAGTTAAATGTCAGATCTTCAAACCCTAGCACTACCCATTTAAATAATGGGTCGTGTAGTGTCACTCATTTTGACCCGTTTAATAATTAATTAAAAATTAATCAACACGACATGTAACACCCCGTCCCCTGGGGTCCGGAGAGTTAGCTCAAAGTCACCTAAAAATCATCTCCAATAATACTTTTAAGATAAAACAGAGTCTCCATAACATATTAACCTATTTGTTCAACACAAATATCCACGTTCCTACATAAGGGCACATCAGACGTGTCTCAATAATATACAAAAACTTTTCCACAAAGACTAGGAATATCTATTACTCAAAATACCAAGCCACATAAAATATCAACACTACCAAAAAAAAAGACTCTCCAAAAGTCGTTGTACCCTAAGGCACTTAGTCTTCTATGATCAACAAAACTTGTAAGTACTCCCTATTCCTGGCTCCCAACTGTTGCATCAAAATTATCTGAAACATATTATGGAAATAGGGGTGAGTTTTCAACAACTCAGTAAGCAGAGACCATATACTAGTATGCAAACATGAGCATTTAGAGTTTCAAAAAAATGCAGAACAAAATATTTTCATTTTTCAAAATGCGGAATCAGAACAAGTTATCGAAAATATCAGAGCGAAAGTTCAAAAATATCCATAATCAAAATCTTTTTGGCACAACATAACTGAAACATCATATCAGAACAGAATTCCATGTTTAACCCTCGTGGTAGGGTTGTGCAAACCCCGGCGGCCAACTGAGCAGAAACAGAATGTGAATCTTCCCCTCATTATTCTCGAAGCCCCGAGTGTGCACATAGGAAAGACCACGCAGAAAACCACTTTGTTTCCAAAGTGGGTGCACCAGAAACAGAGAAGTTGGTACCAACCCAAACAGAGGCCACAGTTTTACACCCGTGGTAAGGTCAGAACAGAACAGAAACAGAATGTCATGCCAGAGGTTTCAGAAATCATATCATATCATATCAGAGTACAGAATATCTTCAGAACAGAACAGAATCAGATTACAAAATAAAATTTATGCACAAAATTTCATACTCGCTCTCTTTTGCATAGTTCAGAAACAAAATGCCAGAAAATAAGCTCATGTCTACACCAGTCATGACAGAAAATACTTTCTTCTTATACAGAGTTTCATGAGTATGCAGAACAAATAACTGAGGTCATTTCCAAAATTTCTTTTCATAACAAAATATGCATATTTTTCAAAATCGACCTCAGATCATTTTATTTTATGCAAAATCTAGTATAGGAACCCCGCTTACCTGGACTTCTTAATTTTTTGAAAATCTCCTCAACAATGTTGAACAATTATCAATCGTCACCTATAAGATAATCACGTAATTTCTGTAAATTTCCAATCAATCACGTATTTTGATATTTAAGCCTAAGTTTTTAAAATGACCTATTTTAATTGCTCACACCTAAGATCCTCATAACCCCATAATAGCATCATTTTCTAAAACCATCAATATCCACTTAAATCAAATTCGTACCTAATAAGAAGTGTACCGAAAGTATTATGATAATTACGGAACTCAATATCGTAATATTTAAAAATATTAATTACACAAAAATAATATTTTATGAGACTTAAAACAAAACTCTTTTAAAATTAAGCCCATTAACATAAACCTAAATAAATCAAGTCCATTAAATCACTCACCCGAAAAAAAAATAATAATCTGGAGGCATACACTAAGTGACAAAAATAGCAATAGCACTACTCTACTATTAGGTTAACATAATTACATAAATATATATAAAACTTATAACAACATAACTAGAAGAACAAACCCACGGAAATGAAACCAAGCCCATGAATATAAGTCTTGTAGTCCATTAAAAAAAATAGCCTTTCCAAAAATTAAAGCATGTTTTTAAATAAAAGGGTAGAAAGGTAAAAACAAAAACACAACAATCTTCTTTTACTGGATTAACCAAAATATGATAAAAGTCTTCCTTTTTAGTAGACCATAGCAGAGACAAGAGAAGACAAAAACATGCGCAGCGGCAGGAGCTTACCCAAGGGAAACCGAGGCACGCGTGGAGGGTAAGGCACGATGGGTGCTGGGCTGAGATGATGATGGCTTTACCGACGGCACACACTGAGAGAACGAGAGAGGGATGAGCGAGAAAGAGAAAGCATGGAGAGAGAGAGAGCATAAGCCTAGAGGGAGAAGGAGTAACCGAGAGAGAGAGACTTACCCAGAGGAGTAGTGATGGACTGGGGTGTTCGGTCGGTGCTTTCAGTGCAGATGACGGCGTCGGGGGAGTTGGCACCGTGCAAGGTGACTGAGGGATGAAACAGTGCTGGCTGAAAACGATGCTCTGTTTTGGTTGCTAAAAACAGAGGTTTTCGGCTGGTTAAAACCGTGGGTTGCGGCAATGGGGTGAAGGTGGTGAGGTTTGGACTGAGATTCACAGAAGAGAGTGGCTGCTTAGAAGTGTTTGGATGGCTGAGGAGTGAAGAGAAGCAGCGGCAATAACTTTAGGGTTGAGAAAAGTTTAACATATATATAGGCTATAAATGGAAAACAGAACAAACCTAAAACAAAAGGGAAGTGGAACATGCACGAAAAGGGAAACATGGTGTGAACTTGGGTGACGGAAACTGGAAACGTTACTCACGTGCATGGGTCTGGCCGTGAGCGGGTGTTACACGACATGACTCATTTCAATCCATTTCATGTAAATAGGTTGAATTAATCCGCATAACCTATTTGACTTGATTAACATAATTTTACATAAAAATTAAAATCTGTATTAATTAGTAGCAACAATATCTAAAAAGAACAATTAGACTACCCACTAACAAAAAAAATATCGATATTTTTCAGATTTTTACTTATAATAAAATCAATATTACAATCTCAATATTAACAAATATAAGTATAGGTTCAGAATTGCAATTCTAACAATAAAAATATAAGTATATTAAAAAATAACTATTATAATCTAACAATAGTAAAATTGTGATTGTGAGTAAAAATCTAAACTGGTCAACGGGTTGATTTCGTGTCAAATAGGTGGACTCATTAATGACTTGTTTATAAATTGTCTTCACAAGTCACCCATTTTTTTATCCGAACCCGTTAACATCAAAACTCAAACCTGCTAATTTTTCATCGTGTTTGTGTTGGGTTTACAGGTCGTTGTCACATATTACCACCCATAGTTTTGACTCTAAAGAACATGCTATGTTGACTTACATACACGTCTACTTGACCAAACGATCATCTACCGCTCCACGTATCATCCCTTCTTTCTACATAGGATAGATAAAATAAAAAGAAAATATATAGTGTAAGACCTTGGCCCTTGTACTTAACTAATGCCTGGTTAGTATCTTTCTCATTCATCTCAATCTCAACTTAATATCTAAACATTACAAATAAAAATAATTTTCAATTTCAAATTTTTAACTTTTTTATCTAATCATTACAACTTTTTCAAACTTTCAAACAAAACATAAAATATAATTCAATTTTTTTAAATATCAAAACAAAAATTATATTCTTATAATATTTTAACTTTATAATATTTTTATTCAATTATCTCATTTTCCAAAATCACATAAAATATATTAACTAAAATCATTTCACTACTATTCATAAATAATTTCACTACTATTTATAAATCATCTCTCATCTCACAATCCAAATCAAGCCTATATGGTATGGTAGCCCATGGTGCGGTCATTCATCAACAGAGTTTGTTATTAAAAGATTAATGTTTTTTGTATAGATCTCATGCACATTCATTATCTAATTATGTATAAGACTTACTTTTATTAATTTTCTTATAATTTTCAATATATCGCATTAATACTTAAAATTATAAGTACAAATAGCATCTTTTCTTTAATTATTTTTTTTTTTATCTTTTTGCATATTTAAGATAATTTCATTATGTTGAGACTTCCTTTATCAATTTTCTTATAATCTTCAGTATGTATAGCTGACAACGCATATACTTATAAAATTATAAGTACATCATTTTCCTTTGATAATAATGTTTACTTGAATACTATCATAAAATTATAATTGTACCATAATCTTTGTTTTATACAAACTATATTAAATAATATCATGCATGATTATCATTAAGATGAACATATACAAATATATACGAAAAGTATAGTACAGATATACACCTCAACAAAGTAAAAGAACAATATAATTTCAGAAAATCATGACATGACCGAGTACTCGATCCCATCTACGATCTAAGGATTATATATCCCAGAAAAACAGATCGGATCAAATCGAACAGGAATATTAGCTTCCCAGATGTCGCCTAAGGCAGGTCGATTGCCCTCCATATTATCATTTTGTTCTGCGGTGGATCAACTTATTGGGAGGATCTACCTTTTCCCATGTATGTGCACATCAATTCAAACTTCAAAAATAAAAAGGATTGACATAAATTAATTAATTAGGGTATTATAGAATAACTCATGTAAATTAGGAAAGCTGGCCGAAGCCCGATAGTATATGCATATATATGCACGACATAACATATTAACGAAAAACAAAGTACAACAATATACATTAAGCCAGTATCAATATTTATTATGCTAGAAGAGTGTGCTCATATAACACACCCCAGCATATGCATGCACATACGCATCTCTTAGTAAAGATGTGCTTTATCCTGTAATTAAGCAAACCTCCTACGAACCGGATTTGGACCTTAATTATGATACGGTCTAATCCTAAGTTACAAAGGAGCATTTCACACACACCTACGCACGTAGGTACGTTTAGAAATGCGACAACTAGTAGTGCTGATCATCAGAAGTAGTACGGCGCCCAGGAAGCTTCTCTTTGATCTTTTCCATCATACCCTTCTTCTCTGCATTCTGAGGATGCTGCGCCTCTTCCCCAGTACCGTAACCGCCGGCCGTCGTAGTTGGAGTCTGTGTAGTCGCAGATGATGTATCATTTCGATGGTCCTTGTTTCCAACTCCAGGTATGTTCTCCGTTACCTTCTCCTTCAGCCCCTTGTTCCTTATCCCGCCTTGCCCATCGTACTCAGTCTGTATTAAATTAAATTAATTCACAGAAAAACATAGATATATGGTAAACCAAAAGGTGTAACAATATATAAGGTTTTAGAAGAGAGGAAAGAAAAGTATGTTTATCATGTAGTACCGATCAGAGGAGTACTTACAGAAAAGTCATAACGTTGCTGCTGCTGCTGCCCACCTTGGAGAGTAGTGTCGCTGTGGCGGATTGGGTTTCCATACTGGTCTGAAGGAATCACGTTGCCGTGTACGTCTTTGCGGATAACGTTGCCGTATGTATCTGTAGTTGCAGATGATGTAAACCCCTTGTTCCTTCTCCCGCCTTGCCCATCGTACTCGCTCTGTATTACATTAAATTAATTCACAGAAAAACATAGATATATGGTAAACCAAAAGGTGACACAATATATAAGGTTTCGAAGATAGGAAAGAAAAGTATGTTTATCATGTAGTACTGAGAGGAGTACTTACAGAAAGGTCATGACGTTGCTGCTCCTGCTGCCCACCTTGGAGAGTAGTGCCGCTGTGGCGGATTGGCTTTCCATACTCGTCTGTAGGAATCACGTTGCCGTGTTCGTCTTTGCGGATAACATTACCGTATGCATCTGTAGTTGCAGATGATGTTTCATTTCTATGGTCATTGTTTCCAACTCCAGGTATGTTCTCCGTTATCTTCTCCTTCAACCCCTTGTTCCTTCTCCCGCCTTGCCCATCGTACTCAATCTGTATTACATTAAATTAATTCACAGAAAAACATAGATATATGGTAAAACGAAAGGTGAAAACAATATATAAGGTTTTAGAAGATAGGAAAGAAAAGTATGTTTATCATGTAGTACTGAGAGGAGTACTTACGGAAAGGTCATGATGCTGCTGCTGCTGCCGACCTTGGAGAGTAGTGTCGCTGTGGCGGATTGGATTGCCATACTCGTCTGTAGGAATCACGTTGCCGTGTTCGTCTTTGCGGATAACATTGCCGTGTGCATCTGTAGTTCCAGATGATGCATCATTTCGATGGTCATTGTTTCCAACTCCAGGAATGTTCTCCATTAACTTCTCCTTCAGCCCCTTATTCCTTCTCCCGCCTTGCCCATCGTCCTGTGTCTATATTAAATTAAATTAATTCACAGAAAAACATAGATATATGGTAAAACTAAAGGTGAAAACAATATATAAGGTTTTAGAAGATAGGAAAGGAAAGTATGTTCATCATGTTGTACTGAGAGGAGTACTTACGGAAAGGTCATGATGCTGCTGCTGCTGCCGACCTTGGAGAGTTGTGTCGCTGTGGCGGATTGGATTGCCATACTCGTCTGTAGGAATCACGTTGCCGTGTTCGTCTTTGCGGATAACGTTGCCGTGTGCATCTGTAGTCCCAGATGATGCATCATTTCGATGGTCATTGTTTCCAACTCCAGGTATGTTCTCCGTTAACATCTCCTTCAGCCCCTTATTCCTTCTCCCGCCTTGCCCATCGTACTCAGTCTGTATTACATTAAATTAATTCACAGAAAAACATAGATATATAGTAAAACAAAAGGTGAAAACAATATATAAGGTTTTAGAAGATAGGAAAGGAAAGTATGTATATCATGTAGTACTGAGAGGAGTACTTACGGAAAGGTCATGACGTTGCTGCTGCCCACCTTGGAAGGTAGTGCCATATTCGTCCGTAGGAATCACGTTGCCGTATTCGTCTTTGCGGATAACGTTGCCGTATTCGTCTGTGCTATGGGCTGCTCCGTTTTTGTTTTGGAAATGTGCCATTTTCAAGGTTAACAAGCGGAAACAAAATCACAAGCAAAGGCTGAGAATTTTTAACGAAAGAGTGTATAAAGGTAAGCTGGCTAGCTGCGACTGTACTTTGCACGGATCTAGGATGGATTAAGAGTGAGTACATTGGATTACTCTGGACTAATATATATCGGTAGAACTGATTATGTATATGAACATGCATGACGACAGAATTTTTACACGTGCCGGGTTTCAATTTGCTAACGTGCCACGTTATTACTCATGGCCACGTGGAAGTGACCGAACACGAAAATATCCGATCACGTCGGTTTGAGATGAAGTTTCCTCGCCGACAACGAGTAGACGTTTAGTATGTTCGTACACGTCCGTTTGAGATGAAGTTTTGTCGCCGCGTCTACTCATAAACCGATAATTATAATAATATTTTTATTAAAATAATATTTTTTTAATTTAATGAAAGGTTTACGCAATAGGACTGCAAATACAATTTTAAACCAAGATAAGCCATTAGTCGTAAAAAGAGACATCACGTGGATCTTACGTTTCTCTTTTGACAGAAAGCAATATCCAATATTCGGAAAAATAAACTTCCACGTGGTCATGAGTAATAACGTGGCACATTTAGCAATTTGTAACGCGGCACGTGTAACAATTCTGTCGGCATGCATGTTCGTGTACATAATCATATATGCTATATATACAAGTTAGGCTTTGGTTATTAAACTAAATTTAATTTTTTTAACTTATTATTATAATTTTTTTAAATTTTAACACAAAATATAATAAATAATTTATTTTTTTAAATCTTAAAATAATAATAATATTAAAAAATAATATTTTAATAATATTTTATCATTTAAACTCAATTTAACTCAACTCATTTCAACATCTAAATGCACCTTAGATTTCATCTCGAATGTCCGGTTGCCGATACTTCTGTGTAACAACCCGATTCTATATTTTTTAAGAATAAATTATGGATAATTTTATTAGGCTCAATAAATGAGTTTAAGCCTATAAAAGAATTTATCAAACATATTATTTTTTTTAATTTAGAATTAAGCCTCCATTACTATTATTATTATTATTATTATTATTATTATTATTATTGTTATTTCTATTATTATTATTATTATTATTATTATTATTTTATCATGAAATGATTTTTTGTTTTAAGCACAAGAATTTTAGTTTTTGAATTTAAACATTATTTCTCCCTATCTCCACCCTAAGCCTCATTCTTATCCTCTAATTAATAACTCCAAATCCTATTAGGAAACCAAACCCTCAACTCCAAATCCTATTAGGAAACCAAACTCTCAACTCTAAATCCTATCACATCTCCTTATGGTCACAATACTCTTCTCCTTGCCTATAAAACCCACCCCTAGCCAAGACCTCCAGAAGAAAACATAAGAAACTACAACCACCGCCAGCCTCCTCTCTCTCTCTCTCCCTCTCTCGGCGTCGCACCACCCAGCCCAGTAAACCAGCCGTGTCGCCTCACTCCTAGCCACCCAGAGCCACCGTCGTCTCGTCCAGCCACCCCCCGTCACGTATCCTTTGGTGACGAGTTACGAAATGAGATTCAGGAAGTAGTGCTGCAAGGTAAGTAGCATGATCATACCCTTACACGTATGTACGGTAAAATGGCATTTTTTTTTATAAAAATATTATGCATGAATACCCTCCATTGGAAGCCCCTTTTTATGTACCCAAGACATGATAAAATTATGAAAATCCATGATTTTATGTAAAGAATTTTGATTTTATGAAATGAATTATGCATAAAAAGATTTATGAAAAGTTATGATTTTATGTGAGAGTTATGTATTAAAATAATTTATGAAAAGCCATGCATGATTTTATGTGAATATTTATGCATTAAAGTATTTATGAAATATCATGATTTTATGTGAGAAGTCATGCATCACGACATGTTATGAGAGAATGCGATTTCATTTGAAATCTATGATATGATATGACAAGATATGACAAGTATAAAGGTGATTTCTTTTGAAATCTATGATATGACAAGATATGACAAGTATGATTATGATGAAATAAGAATGATAAGATACGTAACGGCCTATGCTATGATATGAAGACGGTACCTATGTTATGGGCATATTGCATTGCCAGGTCGTACATGCTGGTAGTGCACCCAGTATGTCTTCCTTATGTATGGATTCCACAACCCGCGGCCACGAGCGGAATCGGAATCTATTTAGATTCGCTAACCCTAACTCACGGGGGTCAACAGTGGGTAACGGCCTATGACAAGTGAAAGATAAGCTCATGTTCATGTTCATGTTATTTACGTATGTATTTATGAGTATGCACGTTTTTCAAGAAACCTTATGTTCATTATGTTTACTGTATGATGTGTGCTTATTGAGTATTTGACTCATTTTAGTTTTTTTCATATTTTTAAACCACCCCAGATGATGACATTTATGAGGATGAAACTGCAGGACAGGACTTGACCCCGGGAGGCGAGGCAGAGGCCTAGACAGATTTTGCTATGCTTAGTTTTATGGTTTAAGATTTCAGTAAATTATTTCGATAAGCACATGAGACTTCCGTATTATTTTTTTTAAATAACTGCTTCCGCAAACTCTATATTGGATTTTAAGTATTAATTAAATTTTATTTTAATTATGGAATCTTTTGCATCTGGCTCGTTATTTAAAAGAAAAAGTTTTAGTTAGGTTCAGTAGTAGCACACTGGCTCTCCAAAAATTCTAAAATGTCTTTATTGAGGAGCGGGGTGTTACATTCTGGGATGCTGCTTCTTGAATGTTCCAATAGTCATTTATAGAACTACTGGCTGACAAATTACAGGGCAGGGTTACTTTAGTGTCGTAGGACTTAATTGGTGCTTTGAAGATAGGCTCGAAATATTTCATCTATCTTTCATTATCTTTGAAAAAATAGGGCACCTTGCATTCTTTTATCAATAATCATCTTTCTGGCTAACCTAGGCTTAGATTTAGGCTTGATTTTATTTCTCAAACCTTTTAATCTCATAGGATGATAAGAGGATAATAAAAAAATAGATAATAAATAAGATTGCTCAACTTAATAATATTGATATTTTTCGTAGATGATACGAGTTGAAGAAAAAGATGACAATATTTGATGACAAATATGTGAATTATGCTCTATTTTTCGCATACAAGATTCTTATAGAAAGTAATCAATGAATTATTTGAAACTGTTTTATACATAATTTTAAATGTTTGAATTCTTTATTAACTAAAATAACCGATTTATAATTTTCATGAATTACCTAATTCATTGAATCGGCCTTTTCTCAATTCTAAATCAGATTTTAAATTTCTTTTTTAAAATAATATTCATTCATCAATTATGGATAGTATCAATACATTATTTGTGACGCTCCGACTCCCACGTACAAAACAACATGAGAATCATGACGTCAGGAGGTGACAACACGTGTCACGCATCCCAACGATAAGTGCTCAAGTATGTGTATAAGCAACAGTGTACAATAAAAATAAGTAATAGATAATATAAATAAGTCAACTAAGTACCAGAATTTGTTTAATACAAATAATCAAATACAAAGCATTTAAAACAAAATCAATGTCTAAAAAATAATACAAGAGCTGAAAAAGAACATAACACAAGTGACCCAGATCACTCCTCCGGCGGAGCCAAATCCTCAGGCTCGGCATCTGCATCATCAACATCAAAATCTACAGTACCAGAAAATGGTACCGCAGGTAAGTTATAATCCAACCAATCCTGAGATAGAAACACATTAATGTTACCAACATGCATGCATATGATGAAATATGCATCAAGTCCAAAAATAACATTTTTCCCAAAAATTGATATTTTTCCAACACATGCCAAAATCTCATTTGGCAAAAACCATGATCCATTATTTTCCCAGATAATGACTCACAGGAAAACCATTATCCAACACACGCTATTTTTTCAGAAAATAGTAATTTTTCCATTAATCCATATGCACCATGGTCTCCCCTAGGGACCATCAGCACGTTCTGGCTGCATAACGAGTGATGCCCAATTCCGCACCCAGTACGTTCGTGGCCAGGCATCCTCTAGTCCCCACCAGCAAAAGGGCCACGGAGTCGGCACATAACTCGTCTGATCCCGTTGTCGCTTGACGACAACCCAGGGGACGTCACTTAGTATATTCCACTCCCGACTGACCAGAGGAGCTCTACCGAGATAATGCCCCGTCTTGGTTTGGGATCGTGATTGTGATACACATGCACCCAAAATTCATTTCACACATGAAAACCCAGTTTTCAAATCTCCACATAAACATGAATGCAATTACCCGAAAATCCAGTTTTCATTTACAAACATGATTATGCGTGCACATACAATGAACCAGACATAACCTCAATATCCAACAACCAACCAAATCACAATATAACCAAATACATAAATAACTCCATCCTCCAATCTATCCGAACCCTGACTCCTCGGACTCAGTCCGAAATAACCAACCAGAACACAGTAAAATAAAGGCTAGTGCAAAAATACATTTAAATCTCAAAAGATGTTTGGAAATATACTTACAGCGTTATATAATAATTTTTGGAGGATCACGAATGAGCTAGAAGCGGCAAAACAACCGCAAAATGCACTGTCGCCGTGGGTCTCAAAAACTCACTTTTGAACGGGGTAAAATCAAGACTCGAAATTGCTAGGGTAGGGCCTAAGGAGGTCGGTGAAACTAGTGGTAGTGGCCTTTGGCTTTGGGTGCTGGCGCAAGGGGCGGTTTAAGGCCAAAATGCACAAAACGGAGATGTGGTTAATGCGGCTTCATCGATGACGGATCGAAACTGAGGATGGGTGTTTTAGGTTGCTAGGAGGTCAGGGAAGAAGTGGTGAAGAAATGATGGCCGGAGGTGGCGCGACAATGGAGTAGCGACGCAAGGAACATTGCGACTTTAAGCCGTGCGTGGAGGCTCACAGTGGCGCGAGAGGGGCTGGGTGGTGAGGGACACGGCGGCGCGCGGTGGTGGCTGGGTGGAGAGGAAGGAAACGGACGAAGGAGAGAGTGAGGGGTGGGTCGCGCGGGCTGGAAGCAAAAATGGGGAGAAAGAAAAGGAAGAAAAGAAAAAGAAGGAAAAAGAAAAGAGGAAGAGAAAAAAATGAAGGAAAAGAAATGAGGTCCAATTCTCACATCTTGAGTCACAAAAATAATCCAACGAAAAATATTTTAAAACAATAAACTAAATAAAATAATTCAAACGCAATGAAATGCTTAATTTAAATAATAATACTTTTAAAACCCATAAACAAACTAATTTAAATTAAAGATTACTTTAAAGGCAAAACTGTAAATAATATTAGGAAAGTACATAAAAATAATTTTTACAACTTAAAATATTATAAAATAATATAATAAAACTCTCTTAATTTTAAAACAAGATAAACAATTTTTAAATTCATTAAGATAATCTTTTAATAAAAATACACTAAAATACTGAGTGTTACATTCTCCCCCTTTAAATAAAATTTCGTCCTCGAAATTTGGAAGGTCAAACATCAACGCTAAGACAGTTACAAGATACAACCCAGAACACGCTTGAGACAAACAGACCATCATATTCACATTAGTCTCCCATTCACACCTCACACCCAATACTTCTAAGGCAGCCACGTAATACGAAATCTCCATTTCCACAAGAACCTTAACAACACCTAAGGAATCTCAATGATTAATAGCTCCATTCGATAATCTTTGCTATTCTCAATCGACTCATGCTATAACTTCCAAACCTTCATTGTATTCTACCTTTGGTAACCTAATGGCCACTTCCAAAATTAACCATCAATAACGAAATTACACATATAAATGATTAATCTCCAATTACAAGTATTGTCTCAAAATTTCAAATCACCACTAATTCCTAAAAATCAACACAAAATTTTAAACTCTTAATTACAACCAAAATATCAGGCTCCTGCTGCGCATTCTGATAATCGCCACATACATAAAATTTATGTCCTCATAAAAATTAATACCATCGAGTACAAGGTGGCTCCATACCTACTAGCCAAAAACTCTTACCATACTTTGGTAGAAAAATACTCTCTTTTCCAAAACTATAAGTTATCACTCATATTCCTCAATTAACTCCTGATGCCTTAATCAAAATTAATAATCCACAAAAGATCTCCATGATCATTAACAAAAAATCAATATCAATCAACCTCAACATCCCAATTGAAAACAAGTAACATCACCCCAAAATACACCCGTCTCATCTTAAGATAAGGAACTTACCTTAAAAGGCTCGAATCCAACCCGACCAACCAATAAGAGCACCCATAGACCTATACCTGACAGCCTAAATCTCAAAAGGTCATCAACTAAATTCTGAATATCATCTAATCTAGCGGTGACTAAACTCACTACGAACCACCATTGACATCACCAAAACATTATCAAAACCTTCTTGGTAACCCACCCACCTACTTCTACTCCTATAAGCTAGTAATAGCACGACTAGTTCATTCAATAGCACATCACTATTAAACCTCAAGGCAAGCCATACTGCTCAAATTTTCAATCCACTAAAAACTATTGCACAACATCCAAGGATCCTAATGCTTTATTAACTCACATACTTGGTTATGTTATCCACCATTGATGCCCAAGCTTCAACTTCCAAGATTTTATCATACACAATACATGGCGACCCATCAATCTCTCTTAAAGTTAAATAACAATGTCCTTAGTTCTCCCAAATAGTCGCTCAAACTCCAAAGAAGAGTACAGCCTCAAAATTTAAATCCTAGGTGACCTCAAGTCACAATTAATTCCTAAAGATAATCACAACAATTATTGACAACCATCAATCCATTGAGTAATCCGCTTCGACTGCACACTCCAATCGACTCACCAAAAACTCCAAGTCAAAATCTCTAGAATTTAATACTATCGTATCGACACCTCTTCAACACCTACCAAAGCTACTTCTTCCAAACCAAAAGCAAGACTAGAACCTGCACTCTCCGAAATCCATACAAACTCACAACTATTACGTGTCGGTCTCATGCATCGTTAGCCAAAATCAATACTCCTCCAACGTGCAAGTGGTTCATCATTATCATTTCCATCATCTAGATCTATATCCTCAAAATTAACAAGAATTATTTCATAGATCCGCACCACCTACTATCCTTAAACTTGATATGGATCAATCCTAAAACCAGACACTATCACCTTGAACTAATAACAATTATTTTCCCGAACTAGATCAACATCTTCAAACCTCAGAAAAATACACGAACTAAATCAATACCTTCCATCTCCAAAGAAATATTCTCATTTAAAAATTCCTATATTAATAACTCAACTCTGATCAATCTCATTTTAATGGTCACAGACTAATCAATCTCCAAAATAAAACAAGCTAGTACATCAAGCCTGCGTGATTAAAAACTTAAATCTTATTACAAATCAATCCTTCAAATCCACAATTCTAAAACCTTAAACTAGATAAAAAAAATCATTTCCCAAAATCCTAAAGATCGATGACCTTAAATCTAAAACACTCACCTTATAAAACTTGCAAAATTCTAAATCCCCAAATGATACCAAATTGCTTATCTGAGTCGGCAAAATCTAATACTTCTAATTTAATTAATCCCTCAAATGCATGTTGAACCTATCACCCCAAATCCCATAAACTTATTTCCTAAGAACTATAGGGCCTCAAACCTTAGATAACTCCTCATAAATCTATCCTCGAAGTTCGTTGAACTTACAACCTCCTACTCCATAACTCATTATATAAATTCTATAGAACCTAAGACCTCAGTTATCCTAAGCGATCTAAAGTTCTTCCCATCTCAGCTGCGACTTGAGTTCCTACTCCATAAAGTTCACCTAGACCATGTCGTTCCCTTCGAGTCCCGATATTAAAACAAACCAATCGCTAAGAGTTCACGCCTACTATACTAAATGTTCAAACCTAACAATGACATTCACGGTCGTACCATCTTCTTGCCATAGCGTAACCCTTAACCTACTTTTCAACTCAAACAAATTAAAATATAATTATGGCAAAATAAATTAACATACAATAAAATGCCATGAAATAAAATAGAATAAAACCAACCAAATATAACAACATACAATAAATTAAAACAATTAAAGTAACATACTTCAAACAAAATAAAACCAAAACAAAATGAAACAAAATAAAATAAAATAAAATTCCACAAATAAAATAACATACGACAAAATGATTAGAACTAATGAAGTAGCACACAAAGAAATAATAAGAACAAATAAAACAACCGACCATAAAATAAAACAATTAAAACAAAATAACATTCAATAAAATAAATAAATGGACAAAGTAGTATACAATAAATAAATAAAACCAATAAAAATAATATCCTTTAAATTAAATAATTTCAACTTATAACTTTAAAAAATCTCTGGTACTTCACCTATGGGACATGTGGTTTTACCCAGAGCCGAACTGCTCTGATATCACCTGTGACGCCCCAACTCCCACATACAAAACAACACGGAAATCATGATGTCAGGATGATGACAACACGGATCACGCATCCCAAAGATAAGTGCTCAAGTGTGTGTACAAGCAACAGTGTACAATAAAAATAAGCAGCAGATAATATAAATAAGTCAATTACGTACCAGAATTTGTTTTAATACAAATAACCAAATATATAGCAGATCTCCACCTCTATTTGATGAACTCAACAATATATAAATCAATCAACACTACTTGAGCAGACGAGGAAGCATCATCCATTCGACAACAAAAGATACTCAAATAATTTTCAACCCAAACCTAGATCAGGCCGAGTCCTAGACTAATGATTGTGAACAACAATTTTTATCATGGAGCTACCAAATCATATATATGCAGAAAAGATACTTTTCTCTCTTGGAAAGCCAAACCCAGAAATCCAATGCAGAGAGAGAGAGAGTTGGGGGGGTTCTTTAGGAAGTGTAAAAAGACCTGGGTACCGAGTTTAAAACCGGACCGGATAGGTCTGGGTTTTTCAACCCTGGTTCCCTTGGATCAAATCCGGGCCGGAACCCAGAACCGGATCCCGGTTTCCCAGGTTCCAGACCTGGCCAGGATTTCCGGATCCCAGTTTCCCGGGTTCCGGACCGTGTTGGGAAAAAACCCGGCCTTGTTGAACAGTCTTAGATACACTCTCATGCTTTGTTCTGGATGGCTAGGGAGCTGTCTTTTCCATTTTCTTCTTAGAGGACAGCCCCTTTTTGCTGGCAATAGGAGGCTCTAAGGGGAAATTGGAAGTGAGTGGACAATTCTTGATATTTTGCTATGTACTTCAACTTCGTTTCACTGAAAGTAGGTGTAATTGATAACGGTGGCTGATGTCACCAAAAATATGCAGGCCTGGGACACATTATCATATGCTGGGGTTGCTCGAAGATTTGGGATGCAAGCAGAAGATACCTCAATCCAGTTCTTGATGTTGCTCCGTTCGAAGGTGAGAGGTTTTTTTTTTCCTCTTGCTTAAGCCTAAGGCTATGCCCTTGGTGTATTCCCTCCCCCCCCCCTAAAAAAGGGCATTGCTGCGAGTAATGTCCTCACAATTTTGAAAAATCTGTATAGTTACTATTTATTGATTTATTCTACCTCCATCTCGTCCTCTGGAGTAGTCCAAGCATATGGAATTTCTTTAATTTTATTGTTGTAGTTAGGAAATTAGGAGTGAGAATCTCTACAGATGTAATCACTACAAGAAAAAAGACTTTTTCCAGCGTGAAATTTGGTTGCTAAAACCTTAGAAAATCGCTGCAAATACTTATTTCTGGCAAATTTTCATTCGACGCATGTTCGTTGGAATTATATGCTTTTTTTTGGGTAAAATCAGCGAATGCCAAAACTGGTCGCAATTAGCTACATTTTCCGGCGAAATTTAATCGCCGCAAAAACCTCTATTATCGCCACAATTATGCGGACATGCATACTCTACAATGGTTGGAAAAAGTCAATTGTGGCTGAAATTTTCCGTCGCAATAGGTTAAATATTCGCCGCTAATTGTCTGTTCCTTTTCTCGTCCAATCCCAAAATCGCCGCAATAGGAGATTTCCCAGCGAGACCACGTTCGACGTAGTTTATTTGCGACAGATGGTCATCGTCGTAAAAAAATATTTGCAACGATATATGGGATTTTGTGGCGATTTTAAGTCGCCGAAAATAGTATTTTACAAAAATAAAAAAAAAATAAAAAACTAGTGAGACGTTTCACTAGTATTCCAATCCATCAAGCAAAGTATTATTATCCACATGATATCTTTTTATAGTTAATCCACATAAAACAGACGAACTAAAAGAAAAAAATTATAGAAGAGTATTATGTTATTGAAACACATGGAAACTTTGCATCCATATTCCACATGAATCTTAAACTACCTAAAAGGTAAGCTAATCACCTTAAAGTCCTCACAACAGAAGGTGAGAAGCCATCTATATTATATAAGTGTATTTTAAACAACACCAAAATAATTAACACACCAATCCAGATGCACAACACATGCACAAAACTGACCCACAACACAGATGCACAAAAAAAGAACCACAACTGTCTTCTGCATTAAAATGCCACTGCACTAAAACAGAACCACATAACAGATGGCATGAAGCACATGTAGAGCTCTACCTATCACTGCACTAAAATCATCTACATGTTAAACACATGTAGAGCATCTGAAGGCATGAACCACATGTAGAGCTCTATCTATTAGCAAATACAAGTTCTACCTGCAAGCAAGAAAAGTGTAAGATTAGGCCATGTTTTTTTTTTTTTTTTTATAAGTAACTACTTATAACCATCTGATAAAACTTTTTCCATTTTTCAAATTATATATAACTCTTCATACATTAATTAGCACAGTTTTATACTTGAATATTATATAGAAAACATATTGATAACTATATATTCCTAAAACATTGACAGCCACATGCAGTACTACTGAGCTCTCTCTCATATATATAGATATGTTGGCATATATATATATATGATGTTGATAATCCTAATCCCAGAACAAGGCTAACAACCAAAATTATCTTTGTATTAAAAAGAGGAACATAGACTGAGAACAATACGACATTAAACGGAAAGACAGCAGCATGATAGAAACTCGACAAGTGTCGCTGCAAAATTTGTGTTAATCATGTTAGTATGCAGCATGACCATGACTATAATTAATGACAAAGAGAGGAGAAGAGGGCCACTAATCATGATTATTAATGCCAAAAAGTGTTTAGTCATTAATGTCTCTTCTGAAATATATAGGACACACCAAAGAGCATAACAAAATTTGCTATGCTAGAGAGACAAACAAGGAATCAAACATGTTGACCAGATGTTTAGCCATTAATGTTTTCCCCCTTTTGCAGATTCATTTTTTTTTCTTTTGGGTGTGTTGGGAAGGGGGCAGGCAGAGCAAGAAAGCAAGACAACAGAGCTTAGATCTGTCCTTGATCATGTTCAGGGTGACATACAGTCTCCAACAAAACCAAAACACATTTAGCAACAAATAGTTTGTTTTAAGTTGTTATGTTTCCTGGCTGCCACCCGTATGATCTCTAATCATTTCTTTATCATTTGGGTCAGTGGAAATAAAAGCACCTAAAACTCCACTAATGACTAACCAAATTATGTTCCCAAGTCAAATGTCTGTCATATACATTAACTATCCAATTTCTTTTTCAAATTTCTAATATCTCTCTCTTCTATGTGCCCCCTTAGACCTATTTAATTTACATATACACGAGTATGAGAAGGCAATGTTCAACCACCAAGCTTGTTTTTTTCCCTATAATTATATTAAATGCTGCAAATAAAGATTAAAAAAATTGAAGAAGACAAACAAAAGATTAAATGCCACTGCACTAAAACCAGCCGCTCATTAAATAGTGTCAAACATAAAGAACCATATTGAAATTTTTATGGATCACCATCTAAGTAGGGCCAGAATCAGTGATTCTACCTCACTACTTGAACCATATACCTTTCAGTCTTTAGATTTTCTTCTAAACTGGAAACATTTGCTTGTAATTCAACCATGTTTGTATCAGTATCTTCATGGGCCAATTTAGTGGCTTTCTCTTGCCATTTCAAAAGTGACAACTCTTTCAGCATGTATGCTTCTGCTTCATTCTTCACGTCCTGTCACATAAAATATGAGAACAGATTAATCAAACTTTTTTAGTGGTAAACAAAAATTCACACATGCGTACCAGCTCTTCTATTTAAGTTCTCTGCCATTCTCTTGAACTAGCAAGGTTGGGTGGAACATCTACAATAAGTAATCAATACACAATATGGTGAAATTAATTAGTTACATAATTAATTAGATACATATTACAATTGTGACTATGCATAGTGAAATAAAACAATCAATTAATGAGTAAAAATCAAATATGTAAACACC
The DNA here is from genome assembly GCA_029856935.1 of Cyclocarya paliurus. NCBI lineage: Eukaryota > Viridiplantae > Streptophyta > Magnoliopsida > Fagales > Juglandaceae > Cyclocarya > Cyclocarya paliurus. The sequence goes on from CM056953.1 coordinate 25,060,199, forward strand.
TTTTTTCTCAAGGAGACAAGGTAAGAGCATATTATTCTTAATTAATAATATTCTTTTTGGGCAAGTTAATTTTATTAAGGAAATCCAACGATAAAAGCATGCCCTTGATATTTGATGTGTAAGAAACAATTAGGCTTTTGGATTTATATTTGCTTCCCATTAATGCACTAGTGTATATATAACTACATTAATGTGAATCCCACACATTTGGATGAATAATGTCATTTATTAATTTAGTTGTCTCAGTATCCACCTAGACTTGTTGATGGGGATCGATGCAATTAATGGTGTTTAAGCAATAGATAATGTCTTAGGCCAAATTGTTTGGCTTGGATAAAATCACAATGTGAAGCTATTTATTATCTGTCTAGCGCTTAAGTTAGAGAAATACCATATCACAACAAAGCTTGGGGGTTACATATCAATAGCTCCAAAACCAAAAATAAGGAAAATCATAATTCTAAAGTCAAATCCAAATCTATACAAGTATGTAAATTTACAGTTCAATATATAGTTCAATATAACATAAACAGTTCAAGTTGGTAGTGCTATATATATACATGGTGATAATGGTTTGTATTGATCTACCTAGGTATTAAAAGGAAAAAAACAGAACTCTATGCAGGAATTAAATATTTATGTTTAGAAAAATTTCAATTAAAGCTAGAGATTTCTACCCTGACTCATGACTAACTGCCTATCAAGACAAGCACTCAGTCATAGTGATGTTTATGCGCCGTAATTGACATCCACTACATCCAAAAAGAGATAAATTGAAATAAAAGAGCCTCCCAGTACAGGATGTAGAATCGTAGACATCTTCCCTATGTATAGATAGATATAGTTGTACTTCTTTTCTTCATCTAATTCCTCTTGAAAGCTTGTTTTCTCCTTTTTGAAAGACATGTATATATTAATCTGGGGGTTACCATTTAATAGACATGTTTAAGTGTAGATTCTGCACAAATGAAACTAGTTAGGTACGCATTCCAGAAAAGTTCATCTTAACAACATATTGCCTGTGCAGTTTGAGTAGTGTGACATATGGAAGGAAAAGAATAAAGGGAACAGAAGAGAAAATTTAAAAAGTTCTGCCATTTCTTTAGAAGTTTATTGGAGTTTAGCAATTCAGTTACCATCTGTATCATATTTCATGATAATCAACATCAAAGGAAAATAATCCCATGATCAAACACTACTTGAGCCATCCCCAATCCCTTTCTCTCCCACATTTCCCCACAAGTTTTTATGGATATAACTTATCAATAACAACCTGCTCATAGATAACAAAGATTTACACATGCAGTTACCTAAATTGGTCTCTCTGCATATATTTAGTTCATGAATTTCTGGAGAGATTGGTATGCGTTCATTCCTAGATACCAAATAATTGGTATTAGTATGATTTTGTTACATTCCAGAACACATGTTTGGTTTCACTTTTCTTTTCGAAGTTTAAAAGGATTTTCAACTCAACTCTAAACTTGTTCATCTAGATAGTTTTCCTATGATTTCATCCTTTGTGGACCTTTCAAATGTGCAACAGTTTATATGTATGTCTCATTATAATTTATATAATAGAGAGAAACAGTACAAGTATATTCAGAATTTAGTACCATCAATTTTTTGTAAGATTTTCTTCACTTTCTGCTTACATCCACGACAAGGACTTATCTACTTTGAGAATAGATTTCTGCATGCACAACCAAGCCAAAAATAAAAACATAAAGCAAAGGTAAATACTACTAAAATGGAATCAAATACCAAGCCTGTTAATGAAACGAGCACAAATTTTATAGGATGAGTATTCAACGCAAAATATAGAAAGAAATATGAGAGCTTTTTTCTTCTTTCACACTAAAGCAATGCCCTAGAAGGAAAAGAACAAGAAAGTAGATAAAATGGTACAATGACCGAGTGGAAGAGTACCTGGATCTTCACAAAATCTTCTTTACTCATAGCTTCAACTCAAATGGAACAAGCAGAAGGACACAAGAATGGATATAAATTAAAAAAAAAAAGGGGGGTTTGCGAGCAGATCTAGGAAACAGAGGCAGCTAAAATGTGGTGAGTGACTTACAAGGGCATCACTAGAGACGGTTCTCCCCTGCTCTTTCTTTTGGGAGGCTCTTCCAAGCAAACACAGAGTGAACAAATGGCTCCCAGCAAATACAGTCTTGAAAAGAGAGGGAGAAGGGGAAGGGCGTTTTCAGAGCTGGTGGTGCGACATTAAAAACTTCTCCGGATGACTCTGATTCCTCTGTTTTAGGGTGAGAAAGGGGACGAAAATGGAGACGACGCCTGGAGAAAAGTGTGGGTTTGAATTAATTTGCAGCAACAAAGAAAATAGAGAAGAAGAATTTGGTGAAGAAAGGGGAATCGGGTTATGAGAGTACTGTACGGGGCAAAATCGAAGGGGTGGGGGGAAAAGAAAATTATAAGTGTGTTTTGGCGCCTGCCGCGTTAAAACACCTTGCGGCGATTTCTGTTTCGTCCCAACAAGTTTACCACATATTACGGCGAATTGTTTCGCCGCAATATGACTTAAAATCGCTGCGATAACATAAAAACGCGGTGACTCAAAATTCGCTGTAACTAAAATTTTTTGCGGCGAAATACTCGCCGTAATAGGAATAAAAATCACTGTAATAAGACGTTTACAAAAGTTGATGTTAAAACTGTGCGGCGACTCACAATTCGCTGCAATTAAAGACCTATTGCGGCGATTTTATTTCCAACAGCAAAAAAATCGCCGCAATAGGTCTTTTTTCTTGTAGTGAATGCTATAAACAATTTATTAATAGTCGAATTATCGTTTGGGATGCAAAATGATAGACTTCTTACACCCGAATTTATTTGTCTTATATAGTCTGACTTAATATTATTTGCAGAGACCTAACAATCTTAATAAACATAAATATTGGAAATATTTGTTTATTACACATAATTAAAAATTTTGATTTGAACCTAGTTACAATAATAATCCTTATTTTTTATTATTATTTTATTTAATATTTAGATTTATAGTGTATTTTATTTAACGTAACAAAACTCAAAATTAAAAAAAAATAAAAAGAAGGTAGACCATAAAACTTTTCTTTGATTTGAACTAACTCAATAAAAAGTACTTCAATTATTAAATGAAAAGATAATAGAAGAAATCATACTTTCATACAATATCTCTAGACATTTCACTCAATAATAAATGAAATGTCTTTACACGAAAAGTTCTTTGAGGAAGAGATTCGCTAAGAAAAAGAATCAATACCACGTGGAATCAAGTCCTTCTAAAGGCTAATAAATGGATGGAAAAATATTTGTGAAACTATTCCACAACTCCTTTGCCAGCAAGAAAGCCATGACCAAGAGGACTGTATGGAACTATTCCAACTCCAAGTTCCCCTGCATGCACAAAACAATCAAGATAGACCAATATACTTGACTTTTCCCTCTTCTACCAGTTTCTTAGGTTCACTAACCTACAAACCAGGAAGCAGCATCTAATCAGTTTTGCCACTTAAGTCCCATCATAATTAGACTGAAATAATGAATTTCAAGAAAAATCGCCTTTTCAGATTGCAAAATGAAAAATAATTAGCAAAGCTACAGGCCTACCTTTTTTTTTTCTTTATAGAAGAGCCAGTAGCCACCCACATAGCAACCCTGTCCCAAGTTTATTAATAGAACCTTCACTTCTGGCGGAGGAAAACCGTGGTTACATATCTAGTATATGGGAAAATAATAAAATCCTCACCAATACCACCCAAGCTACATCAAAAAATAAATAAAAACACTACTAAACAAGCCTATAGTAAAACTCCAAAACTAAGGCCTGACCACTAAACAATCCTAAACCAGACCAAAATTAAACAAAACAAGCTACAACGCATCTCCTCCACGTGACGATACTACACAGACTCGTAGCGCTTCAATGGCAATATACATGTTGAACATATTACATTTAGAGCCAAACTTACAATGTATTTCTGCATCTAATTGAAGGCAATCCCCACCTATCAACTCTGACCATACCTTTCAGCAAATACGGTAACTCATTTCTTGTAACACCCTGCTCCTTCCTTCCTTCTGACGTAAGAAATTACGTCAGATGCGTCAGCCTGCCCACTCCCTTCTCTAGTGTCTAAGAGCCCCGTTACGCGTGCCAGACCTCGATGACGTGTTTTTAAAAGATACTACATAATTTATAAAGCTAGTTTTGTGTTTTAAAATAATGTGTATTTTACATGGAAGATTCCTATCACTATTTAAATAAAAAATATTTTAAATAACTCAATTATAATATCTTTGAAGAGCTCCAAAAATATTATAATTGTAGGGAATCATTTTATATAAATGATTCCAGTTATTTAAAATATTAGGTGATTTAAATAATGATGGAATCTTCATTAATTTAATAGTTTTACTCTTTTAAATATTTTAAGTAAGACTTCATCATTTTATAAATGACGAAGGAATATTATTTTAAATAATATTCTATCTTAATTCCTCTCAGTGCTTTTAAATAAGTTAGCTTCTACGCATTTCAAATCAGTATTTAAGGGTCATCGTAGACCATTTTTATAGACCCCCAGATGTCGGGTTTTAGGATAAAACCCCAGCCCCTCTCTTTTTTCCCTCACTTTTCCCTCCCTATTCTCTCTCCTCCCTTCGGTTCCCCCCATACGCAGCCCCCTCCCTCTCTCGTCCGAATGCTCCTCAGCCCAGCCCGGCGCCGGCGTGCCTCACCACCCACACCACCGGCCTCTTCTCCCTCCGACGAGTCCACCTATGCCGACCTCTTCCTCCCAAGCTCTCTCCTCCTCCTCCCGTGACGATGCAAGCCCGAAAGGGCTTAGGAGCCACAGCGCCGCCGTGCACCGTCCTCCGGCGCCACCACCACTAGGGTAGCTCCCCCAGCCACCGACCGGCCCCCTCCAGTGATCTCGGCCTCCCTCTCCCCGTCGGTAGCCTCCGTGCACGAGCTCAAGCTCCTCCACGCACGGATTCATTGTGCGAGCCCCTAGTGCCGCCGTGCGCGGCCATCTCGGCCACCGGACACCACCACGAGACTCCTGAGGTCTCCCCCTTCCTCCTCCAATAAACCCATGACCGGTAGACCCCTCCTCCACCTCCCGGTGTCTCCCGTCGTGACGCACGGGTTTAGCCCGATCCGCAGCGGTCCGCCGCCACCCACGGTGAGTGACCACCCTAGCCGGCATCCTTAGACCACCATGAACCCAACGGTACCACCCACGGCCCTGATCTGCCACCCACGGCCCCACACTCTCTCTCACTCTCCCACGGCCTCTCCTCCCTCACAGTGCACGGCCAGCCACTGTAGACCACCGTGCCTACCACCGCCGAGCCTCCACGGCTCCACTAGCAACCTCCCCTAGCCTAGCCCAAGCCTAAACCACCACTTTATGTGGTGGGTAATCACTGCACGTGATGGACAGTTACTGCGCGTGACTGACCGCCACTGTACATGGCAAGATCCGTCGTGATACGCTCATTGTCATCATCATCAAGGCCACCTTAGGCCCTTCCAAGACCACACCTAGCTATCCAAACACTTAAACAGTCACTGTACGCGGTGTAGCCACCCTGTACGCTCCTCCGGCGTATTCGCTGTGACGGTCAACGAGCGACGCATGGGTTATCCCGTCGATGGTATAATTCTCTATCCCTCGCTATTTATGCTGGATGTTAGCTAGTTGACTAGGTTGTGGACTGTGCTGCTAGTATTATAGGATGGCTGTGTAGTATGATGGTGATGTGATGGGCTGTGATGTGAAGTGCTGGGCGTAGTTGGGAAGTGTGTTGTGAAGTGTTGGGATCTGTGCTGTTGGTGTGGTGGACTGTGCTGTGTAGTGTTGTGGACTGTGCTGTAAAGTGTGGTTGTAGTGCATGTGCGGTAGTAGTGACGTGGTGTAGTGCTGTGAGTGGAGTACACGTAGAGTGTACTCCATGTGGTGGAGCGATGCACCGTATGGCATGTATACCATAGTGGTGATGTGGCGTAGCGTTGTAAATGGAGTACACGTGGAGTGTACTCCATGTTGTGTGACGATGCACCGTACGATATATGTGCCGTATTGGTGACATGGCATAGTGTCCTGAATGGAGTACACGAGGAGTGTACTCCATGTTGTGAGATGATACACTATATGGCGTGTATGCCAGAATAATGGTGTTGTAGTGACATAATGGAGTATAAACGGGGTATACTCCATGTGGTGAGATGATACACCATACGGCGCATGTGCCGTAGTGGTGATGTGGCGTAGTGTTGTGAAGGGAGTACGCATGGAGTGTACTCCCTGAGGTGCAGCGATACATCGTATGGCGTGTCGCAAGGATGAGGATGGTTGCGTAATTGTTAGGGGAAGAACTTGGAGTATGATGTCGGGAATTGTGGAACAGTGTCCCGAAATGGCTGTGAAGTATGGCTGTAATCCAAGGCGAATGGTGTCACCATGTGATTGGCTTATGGTCGGGAATAAGTGCGAAGTGGCTAAGAAGTATCAAAGCAGTGCAGCGGAAGCATGATTGGGCAACGTCATGAACTGACGTGGTGCATCATGGAGTTGCGCTGTGATGACCTAGGATGTATGTGAAGTGATGTGATAAGGTCACAGTGTAGCTTGGGAATAGTCTCGAGCTATATGGCGTGACGTAAAGTATGGTTATGAACAGAGTCCCATCGTGTCAACAGTTGGGATGAACTGTCATGAGGTTCGGGTAGCACGGAGAGTCGTGCTAGCTGGGTAAGGGAAGGATGGTATCGGAGTATGGCGCTTGCCCATACGATCTATTGGCCAATGAAAGGTATGTGGGTCTCAGATGATAAAAGGGTAACGTACGTGTGTGGTCTGGTTAGACACATGTGCCGGACGGATTTACCGTAAATAATGGGTAATCTGTCCTATGTATAATGACACGGTACTTAAGCCTCAGGGTTGGCTTAGAGCCGTGTGATGTGTACGGATGGTCATGAGAAGTAGAGTGAGCTAAGATACATGAGGGTAAGGATGAAGGTACTGTCTAAGAATGAGTTGCGTGGCTTAGTAAGTCTAAGTCATGCGTCGGAAGGTGGTTAGTAAGAAGAACATGACAAAAGTCCTAGTGTCTTAATCCTAAGATGAACATGAGTTCATCCTAGTGAGTAAGCACTCGGAGTAGAACTTCAAGGTTGAAGGAAGTAGAGACCGTAATGGGTCTTTAAGGGTTTTTATTATAGTAAGAAATGTGAAAGAGCACGGTATAGAAGGAGAGTGTTCTCTAAGTAAAGCATAGCTCTATTTCTAGTCAGTTGCTTATGCACTAGATAGAGAATAACCTTAAGGTTATGTATGCATGTAGGTTGCCATCTGACACACGCATGAATGGACTGTATGGTATGAAAGGAGTATGGAGTCCAGGTAAGTGTTACGTTCATACTCTTCTAGAGTTTTCTAAAGATATGAAAAAGAAAAAGAAATTTTTTTTCTTACGAAAACGAAGAAAAGAAATGGTCTGCCCTTCTCAAGGGCAGACTTTTTAAGAAAAGAAGAACGAAAAGTAACGTATTTAAAGTATAAGTAAGTACGGCCCCCTTTGGCAGCCCCTTTTCACGCACCCAAAAGTATTAAGTGTATGCATGTGAATGGATGACTATACGTAGTATTTATTGTATGTATTTTTAAAGAAAAGACGATGAACGAAAAGATATTTTCGGGCTCTCGCCCTTAAAGAATGTTTTCTCAAGAAAAGAATGTTTTCTCACGAAAAGACGTTTTTCCATGAAAGCATGAAAGCACGAAAGAAATGAAAAGAAATGAAAGGCATGCTCATGCACATGAAATGAACGAAAGTTGCAGCTCTCTAGAGCCGTCATGAATGAACGAACATAAGAAAGAATGAAAGAAAGGCATGAGTGTGCATGAATGTATGAAAATACGTAACGGCCACATGAAATGAATGAACGGGGTACCCAAATGAATGAATAGGCAGATTGCAATGCTGGGCGGTAGTATCTGGTAGTGCACCCAGTGCTGCATCCCTAACAGAAAGGGATTCCAACCCGTGGCCATGGGTGAATCCATCGGCCCAAAAGGCCGCAAACCCCAGCACATGGGGCGTAACAGTGTGCACTGGCCTATGAAAGTGATAAGAAAAGAATGTATGAATGCATGACACTCTTCAAGAAATGAAGGCAGTAACGGGGGAAAGTTTCACTAAAAGAAAAACACGTTTTAAATATGAAAATCCCCGTCTACTGACGTTTACGAAAAGAAAAGTAATGTAAGAATGCATGGCATTCTTTAAGAAATGGAGGCATTGACGGGGAAATGTTTTAAGAAAAGAAAACCAATTTTAAAGAAGAAAAACCCCGTCAGTGATGTTTCCAAACGAAAGCATGTATGCATGTACGTATAGTATGTATGGAATGATGAATGCATGATTGAAAACCTATATTTTTATATTTTAACGGTATGAAGTAACACTTACTGAGTATTCTACTCATTTTAGTTTTTATGTGTGCCCCTCCCCCCACAGGAACTGAATGAGCAGTATGCTCAGGAGGGACACGGCCAAAAGGAGAAGGGTACGGAAGTTTAGGCATGAAGGTTTTAAATGTAAGAAAGGCCTTTTTATTTAAAGATTTTATCTCCCACTCCAAAACTCTTTTATTATAGAAGCACTTTTTATTTTATAAAGTAGAGTCTTGCACCTTGGAAAGGACTGTAAAAGATGTTTTAAAATGGACGATAATTCCCGTCGTATTTTCTAAAATATTTTGTAAAAATACCCACCACGAGGACGGGCGTTACATTTCTATTTCTCCATTCTGCATTTCCATCTGTAGCCCCTCTTCTAGCTAGCCAATCTGCCACCGTATTCCCCTCCCTAAAAATATGAGAAAATTTGTAATCCATGTTCAGTAATAGTTCTTGTATCTTCTCCCAATAATCTTCCAAATACCAGATTCCACACCGATTTTTCCGCAGCCACGAGAGAACCACTTCCAAATCCATTTCAATATCAACTGTTGTCAAATTTAACTGCCTGCAACGTTTAATCCCTTCCAATAATGCCCGTAGCTCTGCTCTGTTACTGTCTCCATTTCCTATGTTCAAAGAGAATGCCAACACAACATGCCCCTGCTCATCCCGAATCACTCCGCCAGCCCCTGAATTTCCTGGGTTGCCCAGAGAACTCCCAACTGTGTTTAGTTTAACTCTCCCATGTGTAGGCTTAACCATGAAATGTATTTTGTTGATTGTTGTTGGGTAGGAATAAACTGAATATTCAATCTTTAAAGAATGTAAGCATCGGCTTGATGAAACTTTTTAATTTTCGAAATTCCATTGATGATCATGCCTACCCAGTATTTGATAGAATGCCACACCAGTTGTTCTGATTCCAGTTTATTTTCCATATGGGCTGAACACCTTCTGCCCCAAAAGTCTCCAAGAAATAATAATGGGCAATAATCCAAGTATAACACCTATTTGAGAGGAATTTGAAGCTCTCCTAAACCAACTAAGACAGGTCCCACGCCATGTTCTTCCAACTGGCATACCCAGTAAACATCCACATTTTTTCCAAACACCCGCTGCAATCTCCCTCTCAAATAACCCATGGTTCAGATCTTCCTCCTGCCCTTGCCTACAACAATTACATTTCGAAACTAGAGAGATTCCAATCCTCCTAATTCTATCATCCACAGCTAGAGTGCCATGCCAAGCCTTCCACATAAAAACAGAAAATGTTTTTGGGAGTAATTTATTCCATATCCAGTTATGTCCTTCTAGAGTAGGACTTCTCAGCTGAATATAATCCCATGCTGATTTAGTAGTGAAAACCCCATCTCCCGTTTTGGTCCATATTAATACGTATTTTCCTTCTTTACTTTTTGCTAACACATTTAGAACTCTCTCTGCAAGTTTAGTGCCCACCAGCCTTTCTAATAACTCCACATCCCATCCGTGTTCAATATTATCATACCAAAAAAATATATTCCCATCTTTAGTTTTCCATTTAGTATAGTTGAGAACAATAGGTATCTTCTTAGCAATCATACACCAGAATCTTGTCCCCTTAGGAGGACCAAGTAGCATGAAAGGTTTAGTACCAACATATTTCTTACGAAAGAAATTTTCCCAAAGAGAATCTTCATGCATTAGCTTCCAAGCAAATTTTAATTGAAGAGCTTTTTGCATCTCCTCAAAAGGTCTAATGCCCAAACCTCCTTCTGCAATTGGTCTACAAATATTCCTCCAAGCAATCCATTTTTTTTCCCTCTTCCCTCACTATCTCCCAAAAAAAAAAAAAAGAACTCAAAAGGCGATTTAAAGAAAGAATAACTTGTTTTGAAACTTTTAATACTGCAAGAAAATGCAAAGCCATGCTTGCAAGGACATGTCTTAGCAAAATCACTCTTCCTCCCGCAGATAAAAGTCTCATCTTCCATCCACTGATTTTATTACGAACCTTTCTTACCAAATCCTCCAAATCCATAATTTTCAATTTGCCGGAAACAATAGGACGTCCCAACTATTTAAAAAGAAATTTTCCTTCCAAGAACCCCGTCAACCTTTTCAAGTTTCTCTTCCTTGCTATGGAGATTTTATTAGAAAAGAACATGGAAGTTTTTTCTTTGTTGATTAACTGCCCTGTCCAATGCTCATATGTATCCAAGATTTTGAGTATATTTCTAATGGAATTTCTGCCTCCATTTGTGAAAATAACCACATCATCCACATACATTAGATGAGATATCAAATTCGTACCACGTGCTTGTGTAAATTGTCCAAAACTCCTCTCTTCCACACTTTTCTTTATAAGCCGAGATAAAAGTTCCTCTACCATAGAAGGAATATTGCATATTGATGCACTATCCTCCGCTGTGATAATAGGTGAAATGATATGGGATAAATCCGGATGATTTCCATGAGATTCCTTTTGCAAAAAAGAAGAAAAATAATTAAAAGATTCTAAATGGATTGCTTACGATGACCGTAAATAAGTACCATTTTGTAATCTCATCTCCATAACTTTCTTCTTCCTCTTGTAAGATAAATATGCATGGAAAAACTTTGAGTTTTGATCACCATCTACTCTCCACTTAATTTTAGCCATTTGCGCCAATCTAATATCTTCCCGATTTTGCCAATCTTCTAATTCTACATTCTTCATCACAAGTTCTTGTTCAATGTTTGGATCCCAATCCTACTGTAATTCTAATTCCAGATTATCAATTTGAGCTTGTAACTCCTGTAAATGATGTTCAGTTCTACCAAAAATCTGCTTGTTCCAATCTCTCAAAGCACCCCTTAATTTTTTTTAGTTTGAAGGCTAATTTTAGAAGACCCGTACCACCCACATATTCCTGCCAAATTTTCTCAACAAAAGGTCGAAATTCTAGATGATCTATCCACATTTGTTGAAATCTAAATGGTTGGGGACCATAAGAGAAAGGATCCGACTGAAATTCCATAAACATGGGAGAATGATCTGATGTGAATCGAGGTAAATATCTAAGTGTTGCATTCGGGAATCTGTTCAAACAACTCGCATTCAAGAAACCTCAATCTAGTTTTGCCCAGCTCCTTGACAGACCACTCTGTCCATTACACCAAGAAAACATTCTGCCCAATGACTTTATTTCAATCAAACCACACTGATCGATCTAGGAATTAAAATCTTCCATTGCTATTCTCGGCCGATTTCTACCCCCTACGTTCCGAATCATCTCTAATAATATTAAAATCCCCTATGATTAGGCAAGGATCAATTCCAAGTACCTGAACATTCAATTGCTCCCAGAGATCTCGCCTTTCAACCATGGCACACTTCGCATATACGAAGCAGCACATAATATTTGTAGTATCATCTTCCAAGCAAAGTAAAATGAACTGTTCTCTCCATAATATCAGTTGGACAGAGATTTCATCCTGCCATAACACCCAAATTTTACCTTCCTCCCTTTCATTAGTGATGAATTTATCCATATGTAACAAATGATTCAAACCTTGTATTTTATCTTCTACTACAAAAGGTTCCATTAAAACAACCATTTTCGGATTCATCTGCATAACCAATTTTTTTAAATGGCTTCGAGAGGTTCCAAGACCTCGAATGTTCCAGACTAAAATTGGACTAAGCATGTAGAGGATTTATGCAAGAAAAATTCACCAGAAAATTTTGAAAATCCCTCCACTATCCGTAAAAACAAATACTGCAGAAAACCATATTGACAACCAGCACATCCATTTCATCCCTCCCAACTCCCCAGATTATCCACCAAACTCCTCATTCGTAATATCATTCACAACTTGAAATAACCTTATAAACCTTTGGAATTTTACAAAATTCTGAAATGTTCTCAGCATCCCTGACCTTTTCGGAATACTTAAATGTCCCTTAGAACTAGTTATGCCACAGAGAGATCTGCTTAGCACGAGAAAGCACCCTCTTTGAACTTCTAATTTTTTCAAAATGCCTCTTACTGTGTTTCCTCTTTCCAACTTCCTCTTCTGATTTCGAATGATATTCTTTGTCCTGGGGGAAAACATCAGCATGAAATTCAGGATCTGGATCTGACATCGACCCTCTTTCAATAAGAAACCCTCTTCTTGTAAATGATCCTCAGTCCTCTGCTCCTTATTCTTATCAATTCTAGGAGCATTTTCAATCCCCCACATGGCCATATCCAACTCAGCCTCCTTCAACAGGGGAGAATTCTCCAATGCTTCTTCAGTCCTTTCTAGCATATCCTTAAGTTTCCTCTCCTCAGTAAGACCCTCCAAACCAGGAACTACAACATGATCATTTTCCGATTCCAACTCCTCCATCAACAAAGGAGTCGACTCTTCACCTGTGACCAGATTTACATCTTTCTCGTTATTTTCTGTAACATCTTTTTCCGCGATAACAATCGGTTCTTCAACAACCGGTTCTTCAACAACAGGTTCTTGAACCCGAACCCATTCTTTTCTTTTAGTCTTTTTCCTAGCGCGACATGTCCGTAAATTATGCCCCTGTATTTTGCACGTAGAACAGAACGCCGGTATTGTTTCATATACTATTTCTTGCTTATGGCTAGACCCCATCCCAGGAGTCCCAATCCAAAAATGGGAAAGCGGCTCCTTGGCAGCATCCATCTCCACATAGATAAGAGCACCATCAGTGCGAGTCGCACAACGAGTAGGATTATCACGTCTAATAAATCTCCCTATCAGGGCTGTAAAAATTTTAAGAAAAGATTCATGAAAATAGTTGGGAGGCAAGCCTGGCAAGACAATCCATACCGGCACAATAGATGGTTCTTCTTCTTCCTTAAATTCTAGGGTCCAATGGAATGGTCGATATGGAATCCCATCTATTTCGCAAGCTTCACGTGATAAGGCCTTCATGCAATCTTCTTTCGAAGTCATTCTTATGAACACGTTTCGAGGACGCCTCATAGTAGAAACTACCAGGATTCCATCAAGATTCCACCGATTTTGAATAAATGCCCGAATGGCATCCAAGGAGGGACGATTCTGAAGGAATTTCAGAACAATGGAGAACTTGAAAGGTTCAGTCGAGCGATGAATTTCCTCCTTAGAGAACTGAAAAAATAATTCCCCATCTTTAGTTTTTGGCACATGATGAGACACAGTCAATTCAGGAAGAGGCTGAGGCACCACCGAGATGAGGTCCACGAATAAACGTCGACCTACATTTTCAGCAGCTGCCATACAGCCTTATGTGATTCTGTAAACCCCTAACAAAACGAAGGCTCAAGAAGAGCATTTAAGAAATGTAATAATTCTTGGAGCAAAAAACGTGATTCTGTTACAGGCCTACCTGCTACATGCCAAAGTGGGGGAGAACCTGTTTTCTCTCTTTTTTAAGAGAAATTGTAAAATCTGAAGAGAAAATGAGAAAGGAACTTCCACCTCTATAGAATTTTAACAACTATGAATGAAGGGTTGAGATGGTCAGGCCACATTCAATGAAAACAAATGGCACACCATTTAAAATGGAAGTGAAACAAGAACAAGGGGAAGATACTATAATCAACATAGAAAGAGCCGATGCAACTGTAATGTCGTGCCCCCTATAAACACTAGATTGCCAACCATAACAATAATTAAATCTGACAATAGACTCCAGTTTCGAATAGTTTGATGTTACATGAAAAGAACCACAAGAATGTTGGCAACACCATACAAAAATTCACAAGTGCCTGTAATTTAGACAATACGGTCTTGTATAAAATAGCTAAATTGTGAAAACAACTCCATGTAAGTTATGGAACTGATTCAAGTAATTGGAACACAGCCATACAGGGTTGGATGTGTTGAGCTGTAGGGAGGTTGGGAAACCCTCGAAGTTTTCCCTTATCAAATACGTATGAGTATGAGTCTATGAGGAATTATGTCAAACACTTCCCTAGCATTGCTTTTATTCCATATCTGAATCCTTTCATTACATTTAGTTGATTTCCTTATTACATCACTGCATCCACATTCCACAATAAAACAAATTCCCAACTAGGTTCATAACAGATCACGCACGATACTTCCTTTAAAAATGCCAACAAATTAGAATTTAGGCAATTCTATAACAATATTATAATGCGGCTATTTCATAAGACCTCAAAGAATGGCAGTCAGTAACAAGAAAAATCTGACATGGATCTTTGACAAAGAACGAGACTAAAGAATACTTCTTCATGGAGTTTTCATAATTCCTGATAAAAATATGAAAATCCAACAAAATCAATAATGGGTGGTTCGCAAAGCTCCTTTGGCCACACAGAATACAAAAGTACATATGGCTATATATAAACTAGTAATAGAGCAACGTCCTAGGGACATTTGCCTAGTTTAGATTTTTTACAAAAATTATATTATTTTTTACCAAAGAAAAATGATTAATATGCAGCTACAAATTCCCCCGTCGAAGTTTTGAGAACACTTTGATTTTGAAAGCCCCTCTTATACCTAGAACCTTTGGGTATGGAGCCAGCGTCGAGTAGCCATAAAGTGAAGTTCTTTTCTTATACTTAAAAAACTGAAGATAATGCTTTACGGGTTTAGGCTCGTCAGTCATCCACTAGGCAAAAACGCAATATTCAATCCTATAAGATTTGACCCAAATGCCACCAATCTCGGCATTTTCCTAGCTCTTCAATGATTGATGTAGAAAAAAGGAGAGAAAATGAAAGAAAATGAAACTTGCAGAAAAATTGAGAAAGAGAGAGCTAAGAGGTAGAGCTGAGAGGGACTATAACAAAATCCAACAACTCACAACTAAAAACCAACAATTCACTACCCACAGCCAAGGACTCCTTATCAGCATGTTTGAAACACTCATCGCAAGACATTCTAGGCAACGTCATCCATTTATTTCTAACAGGATCAAACACTTACCACCCTCTTGGATCACAAACTAAATATACCCAATGCTCCACAATCCCCAACTGCTTTCTCAACCCATATAAACACCCACTTTTAATTATACCATTAAACTTTTTATTAATACAAGATAAGGATGTGTAGTCCGATCTACTTGCCAAAGCAAGGCAATTTAATGTGACGTCGTCAACAAGGCCTGGGAGAAGTGAAACACTTGGTCCAAACCGGGGTCGACCATCATTCACTCCTCCCCATGAACTCATGTCCGAAATAGCAGTCACCTGCCTCCTCCCCTCCACTTCCTCCACAGAAATAATCCTAGCAAGCTTTGTTTGTTATATTAAAAGCAAATCTCCACTACCCCCCCCCCCACCAACAAAAGCAAGCAACCTTCTCAAAGAAAATTAAATCTTGCCAAACGGTTCCAAAAAACTTTTTCTATACCACAAATACCCTTTCGCCACAAACGTAGTCGCCGCTGATATGCTTGTCGCAATGGAAAACCTTGATGAAGTTTTCCCCAACCACACACCCAGCTTTCTCCAAATGCTCCCTGAGAAACTTCACCATTGGAGCTGTCATGAAAAAAATGAAGAAACGAAGTCCGTTAAACAACCAGTCCATGTTTCACTACCCATATTCAGCAAGAGGGAAAAGAAAGGACAGAGAGCTCCTGCTCCTTGAAGAAGAATTGCTGCCCGGCATTAAACACGTTAAACAGAAGAGGAAACATAAGAGAGAGGGGGTCTGAGTTGAGAGAGAGGAGGAAGATGCACAGGAAATTAGCTACTACCTTTTGACGCACCTTCACTAAAAAGACCAAAACGCCCTCGGTTAGACTAAATATAAGGAACTCAGGAGGCAAAAATGTACACACTCGACTAGACAGAAGGACAGAAGTGGAAGAACAAGTTTCAAACAAAAAAAAAAAACTGTTTATTCCTGTTCATTTACGTATAGCGGCTTTTAAGATATAAGGAATATTAGAGAAATTGAAAAATTAATACATATGCACAAGCCTTTGTCCTTGTATCTGTAAAGCTTAGTCAACTGGGCATAAACCCACTATTTATAAAAAATCAACCAACCCAGAATTAAAAAAAAAAGGAACAAAATGAATCAAATCTTGTGCATCTCAACGAGCACATTTGACCTCGTGCTCTTTCCTCAACCAATCGAGCTCCTTGTAAAGGAAAAGAGAAAGAGATTGAGTAAAAGACAATGACGACAAACAAAAATGAAGAATTGCGTGACAAACGGCGACGATGAACAGAGAGGTGGCTAGGGTTTGAGGAGAAGAGCTTGGTTCAAAATGATTTACTGAGTACTTGGTGATCGGTTTTGACTGATATTAGGGTGTAGCAAACCCGTTAGTGGACTGGATCTGATGAACCCAACTTTTATCCGGTGGGCCAGGTCGAATCTTGCGGACGGATCAGCCTAGGGACTTTTTATGCACATGCCCAGTTTCTATAATATAATTTAAATGCATGCCAAACTTGCAAAATATTTTCTCAATAATATTAAAAACTCTAGTACTATTATCAATCTTCATAATTCAAAAGTACAATATTAGTCTATAGATTCCGAGGATACAAAATATACTTTTCCCATCAGTTAAAATTCATGTTTGCCTATAAAAAAACATTCACGGTGGGTGGATGTAATCATAAAAAAAGGGAAATGCGTTGCTTTCACTGTATTGAAAATTGTCCTCATCATTAATTAGGATGACATAGAAATTTGCTGCTTCATTAAATATCTAGGTGGCAATCATCACTAGAATAGTTGAGCTTATATTCTATTGAAACAATACTACTATTTATATTCACAAACTGATGTGCATGATTTGATCTGATATGTCGAATTTACTTTACAATAAAAAATATTTTACAATCTGACACATTACGTCAAACCATGTTAGTTTGTGAATTTATTTTTATGAGATTCATTTGTAGATAAAACATTTCTCTAATAGCTTTGAAATTATTATAGTTTCATAAATAATAAATTTTTTTATACATATTCGTCTTTTCCAACGCTATTTTACTTTTAACGGTTAAATAAAAATGAAAATTATGGTCTTCTCTGAGATCTAACAGTAATATTTTTTGTCATTTGTCTAATGGTAACAATTTTTGTCCTTTATCTAATGGTAATATTTTTGTCCTTTGTCTAGCGGTAACATATCCTTTTCAACTTGCAATAGTAATTGTTTTTTTGCCATTTTCCTAATGAACATATTTTCAAACGGTAAAATTTTTATGTATTAATAAGAGCACTTATGAGTCCATTCACATCTAGAGCAGCCTAAGTTTCATGCATCTTGAAAGAAAATTGTCATTTCGGTCTCATTTTCCACTCGCTTCTTAAATGGAATTTTCTTTCCTTCGCAAATTGCTGCTTCATTTAGACTCTGAAGATGAGGTGAAGCTTATTTTTAATGACAATTAAGGATCATCATCTACTCATCGTGGTCCTTGCCAATGTCATAAGTACATTAAGCACAATCATATTGAAGGGCACGAACGAATATTTTGTGACTATTTTGCAGAAGCACCAACATATCCCTTAAATCTATTTCGAATGAGATTTCGTATGGGTCGTCCTCTGTTTCTTCATATCCAGCATGAGGTAGAGGATTTCGAGCTCTACTTCATCCAAAGAAGAGATAATGCTGGAAGACTCAGTCTATCTTTCCTGCAAAAGATAACTGCTGATTTTATAGATGAATACATACCAAAGTTTTAAATACCATTTCGTATCGGCCAGTACAGCCAAAATGTATCATGCCAGAACAATACTCGGTACGGTGGATGTGTGTGTTTCGTTCAGGGTCAAATACTAGTCATTCCGGTCAATACCGGTCGGTTTTCATATTTCAACGGGTATAGGAAAAATCAATCTAGAATGTTAATTAAAAGTGAACGCCATGGTGATTTTGTAATTAAGAGTGAAGTCAAATGGCTTTTTCATAAATAAAATTTTTTCTGGACATATCTACTTTTTCGATTATATCTATCTGGGTCTGCCAAATCTGTCTGATTACAAGACAATAGGCCTACCAACATGTGATGTGTGCCAATGTGATGTGTGCTAGGTACTAGACAATAGGCCTACCACGTTTGCTAGGTACTAAACAATGTGATGTGTCCAAATATTTGTGTCAGACCAAAATGTAATGTGTGCCTATTGTCTACGTGGTAGGCCTTTCGATTTGGTGCATCACAAACTGGGTTTGCCAAATATGTCTGATTACGAGGATTATTTTTAAAAAATAATAATAATAAATTACAATCAACTCAAACTCTAGGTTGATAATATATATAAATATAGAGGGTATGAATACGAGAAAGGACGCTTGCGTTGGGTGAAGCATGAGAAAAGTGACATGCCATTCCATTTTATTTTATCATGTATATATGTTTTGAAGACTTATATTATTGTTATTTTGGAACATATTTTATATAAATATAATTAATTTATCCATATATAGACTATCTAGAAATGATACACTGGAAATGAAAGTAACAGATATGGACCGAAAACACTCGAGACGACATCCTCTCTCTAAAACCAGACCCTCTCTCTCTAGAATTTCTCTCGCCTGAACACAGCGGGGGGAGGGGGAGCTTCGGCTCCCTCTTCCCTCTCCTCTCCTCCCTCTCTAACGTCGGCCCTTCATCTCCGACGATTGTCGTTTTGTTTTTGTGTTTTTTCAGCTTTCGGCGAATAAAGGGTTTGGCCGATCCGAGCTTCTCCGGCCCTCATCCTCCGACACGTGCACCACCAGGAGTCTCCCCTGTTGCCGATCTGTAGAACCTCTTCTTGCGGCCTCCATCGAAACGGCGCATAGCCCGCATGCGCGGGACGTAGAACTCGGAGCTCGCTGCGTTTGGGTCTCTGATTCCACACAGCTCGCTCATCGGTTTCTCTCCTAATTTTCATGCACTGATATTCCGTTTACATTGTTTAATGTATTTTCTTTTGCTTGTCTTTAGGTCTAGAGAAAAAATATATATATATACATAAATGTTGTGCCCATTCGGACTGGGGTCCGAATGGTGTTTCCTCCCCCTCCGCGTAGTGGAACTGGCAGGTTTCCTCCTCCATTTCCCGTTTATTCGGGTATGGAGCTTTTGGTGTTGTGGGTTCGGGTACCTCTGTTCAGGACAGAGGAGTGCTTTCTCTTAGGCGTAGGTCTGTTGAGAAGCTTTGTTTGGACTAGACCATGCCAGTCACGGATGTGTATTGGGGTACTATTAACGTTTGTAGTGACTTATTTTTAAGTCAACTTGTATGTCCTATCTCTTTAATGGAATGAGTCTTGTTGTTATCAAAAAAAAAAAAGAAACGATACACTGAAACAATACCGGTACTGAAATATTTGATTCCATTGCCTCGACTGAAACTGTATTCAAAACTTTAATACATATGGATTGGAGAAAGCACCGCAATGGAGAGCTTGAAAAAATTTGTAACCATAGTTGTAAATATTTTTTCTAATGAATATTTGAGGTCTCCAAATGCCAATGATATTGCTCAATTGTTCGTTGTTGATGAACAAAGTGGATTCCTCGGGATGCTAAGAAACATTGATTGTATGCATTGGAAGTAGAACAATTGTCCGTTTGCGTGAAAAGGTATATAATTTGGCCACAGTCGTGAACCAACTATTATATTATAAGAAGTTGCCTCATATGATCTTTGGATATGACATGCATTTTTTGGATTATCCGGTTCTCATAACGATATCAATGTACTAGAGAGATCTTTTATTTTCATTGAACTTGCCCGAGGGCAAGCTCCTCCAGTGAATCACTCAATTTATGATAATAACTATGGGGTACTACATTGCCGATGGTATCTATCGAAAGTGGTCAATATTTGTGAAGACAATCACATCTCCATAAGGGAATAAAAAGAAATATTTTTCTACAACACAGGAATCAACAAGAAAGGATGTAGAGCATGCATTTGGGATCATTCAATAATGCTTTGCAATCATTCGTGGACCTACTCGAATTTTCAAAATCAGTAATCTAACAAATATAATGAAAGCATGCGTAATTCTACTTAACATGATCATTGAAGATAAGTGTGATGATAATGGGGTTCCTGAGTTCAAGTATGAACAACTTGATGAGGATCTGCTTGAACTGTTGTGCAATCCTACAACTGAACTCATGGAGTTCATTCAATGTCACCATGAGATTAGAGACAATTTGCCTCATCATCAACTCCAATCAAACATAATTGAGCATCAATGGAGAATATATTCCTAAAATTAGAAAAGTTGCAATCCACTATAATTTATGTTGTCAGTAGTGACAAAAAATTCCTAATTGTACGATTTATTTTCCCTAAAAATGTTGGCATAACAATATTGGCAGAAATATCTGATTGTATTTTCACTCTCTGTAATATTTGAAATATTTATAAGATCTATTTATGTAACACCCTGCTCCTCACAGTTAAGAAAGACGTCATTTTTTTATAAAATCACAGGAACCGGAGTGCTACTTCTGAACTTGGCTTAAAAAATATATATATATATTTATTTTAAAGGAAGCTCCAAGTAAAAATATTCCTAATAATAAATAAATAGAGTCTATTTGAATTAAAATATTGGAATCATAAATGATAGTGCACAGATGCATTTATTAAAATTTCTTAAAGAGTATGCCATAAAAATCATAACTTAAAATATCTATAAGTGATCTAGGCCACTATCACACCTTCCTAGACTAGGTCCTGTCATGCAGTTCTACTTTCATAAATATTCTGATCTGAAGTGGTTTAAAAACATAAAAACAAACTAAAATGAATTGATAACTCTATAAGAAACCAATCATAACATAAACAAACTTAACATAAGGGTTTTCATAAAATATTTCATGTCGAGAACTTAAAATCATAACTGTTCATACGTATGCTATGACATGCATGACTTATCTGAATTAACAGACTTGTCTGACTGATCTAAATTATCTTAGTATTCTGACTGTTCTAACTGGCCAACACGCTTAACTTTGTGTGCAAGATTGTGCACCAATCCCACATCATATGGTCACAAGGGGAACCGTTGATCTGATAAAATACTATGGTGGACCACACTTGAGTCTGTGGCTTGCATATCCGCCCAGAATGCATTGGTAACATGCATCTGAATGGCCATCTGATTAATTTGATATTTATCTTATGCTTGATCTTATGAGCTAACATGTCTTATATAATGTGAGATGCATAATATATACATACCTATAATATGTAGAATGAGACATGATCAATGACGTGCTTGCAGATGTCATGACATGCGTGGTGCATAAACATTGGCTTCCAAAGAACTGACTTTAATAATAATATATATAATTAACTTATGTATGTTAATCCTAATTTATTATTCTACAACTTACTTCGTAATGCTAATCCGATATTTTCTGGGCGTGACTGATTTTCTTTCATGGGTTTGGTGCTTACTAGAGATAGAAATAGATTAACCAAGAGTTTGAGAGAAACCAAACGTAAAAGAGAAGGAGTGAGAAAATGTGAGGGATGCTATGGGAGGAATGAGGCAATCGGTTATTAGCGTGGTGAATGTGGGACAAACATGATGTTGGACTCGGTATCTTGGGTTCAACCGCTGCACTTACGAAAGTATATGGTTTTTCCAAATAACACACGGAATGGAAGATATTTATAGAGGGATTTGGGAGAGGGTGCCGATGAAGTAGATTTGGATTATTCAAGAAGAGATCAGTTTGAATTTAAAAACAGGATCTAGTAGTTTATTTAATATAGGATTGACAGTGACTGTGACTGCGAGGAGGATTTCAATTAGTGATAATTTTAAATTGAAATAAATTTCTAATGGTCAATTTTTAAATTCTAAAAGGAGTCTAACTCATTCAATAAATAATAAATAGAATTTAACCTAGTTATTGAGTCTAATTAAAATTCATAATCAATCTCAATAATTTATCACTCGTGGGTTTATCCAATATAGCCTATTAAATATAATTTAGGCCCGATAAAAATTATCAATATTCTGACCTTAAAATTATTGGGTCGAGTAATTACAATTTACCATCTTTCCATCCACGTACAAGTTTACCATATGTCCATTCCCAAATTTCCTCCAAAACAACATACACATGAAAAATATTAATGTGTTACAAATTAACCAATGATTTAACATTGGTGAATGCAGTAAGAAATATACAAAAAAAAAAAAAAAAGCCAATAATATTTTTAAAAAATTGTCACTGCTTCTCTTCATTATGCTTCTCCAAAATCTCCCTTTAATGTTGCTAGAAATATGTGCATTGTATTTCAGGTAAGCCAGTGATATCTATCAATATGATCCACTCCTCTCCCTTTCTAACTGGTTCGTAGCTACTCTCTCCTCTGCTTTAAATACTCCTCAAGAAGAGTATAGTTCATCCTGAAGATTACGACAATGTCCACAACTGGTCTAGTTGAGGCCTTCCGTTTTGCTTTCTCTACTTTCCAATTCAACAACACCATTGTCAACAACATGCTCCACCTCAACATTATTTACTGAATATACGAACATGTTACTAGAGGTACGAGTCGGGGTGGGCGAATCTTTGATCTTCGCTTTGGACCTTCCTTTGAGCAACGCGGAATCCAATTTGGTTGGTCCTTCAATAGGTGCCAACAATGCTCAAATGGAAAGGAGCTTTTCTCTAGTGATTGGTACATAATCTTCACTTTGTCAAAATTGTGAAATAGAACCAAATAGAAAATAATTAGCAAAATTGGGCCAAACATTAAATAGTAAGTACAAGGGATTGAAACCAGTGGATGGATATACCTCGTCTTGCTCAGTCATACCACTTTGATTCAACTCTTCCACTTCGGCTAGCTTAGCACAAAATTTGTTGGTCACTTTTTGAATCACCAACCACCGATGTATTAAGGACCCAATGGTCCGATCCGTTGTGCTTTGTTTATACTGATTGAAATATAAACTAATTTTCTTCCAAAGTTGGGCCCTTTTTTTATCAGTTCCTTGGACGACATCTACACTAGTATTCAACCATGCTTTTTTTTTTTGAGAAAAAGGTAACTTTCATATAAATCTCAACTGAGATGAGTTTGAATACATTGAGGATAATGCTTTACATGAATTGAGTCCTCAAATAAATCGAGTGCACTCTTAGCCAGGCAATGGGCTACTACATTAGCTTGTCTAGGGACATGTTTGAAAGACCAGGACTGATACGAGCTCTGCAACATCTTGATGTCTTGAAGAATTAGGCCAATTGTGCTCCAGTTATTTGAAGTTTGAGAAATGCCATTAACCACAAGCTTAGAATCCCCTTCGAAAATGACATTGTTGAGCCCAATTTCTTTACCAAACTGCACTGCCCTCAAAGCTGCTAGTGTTTCTCCTAGAAGGGGATTAGGAAAAGAAGGGCGAGGGCATCTTCGAGTGGCTATTACAAGTCCATTCCAATCCCTGATTGACACCCAAATGCCCACTCTACAGTTGATTTTGTTAATGCCAGCATCCCAGTTCACTTTAAAAGTGTTGAAGGGAGGCTTGCACCAACTGACAGGGATGTGGTTCTTGGGTGTTTTCTTCTGTTTCACACTGTCTAAGTCCTTCAGCTCTGCTATGCCAATGGAAATCAGCTTAGTGATTTGTTGAGGGGATATGAATCTGGATTCAAAGATAAATTTGTTTCTTCTATGCCAAATCTCGTTTGCTGTAAGGGCTAAAGTGATGTGTTCCTTTTTATGAAGGGTGGAGAATAGACCAGCTAGCAGATTATAGAATGACGCTTCCTCAGTTAATCCTTTTTGAATGCTTCTCAAACTATTACTCCATACATCTTGAGCTGCTTTGCACATCCAAAGCACATGAGAAGTGGTTTCGAGAACACTTGACAGATTGGGCATATAGGAGAGTCAATTATCTTTCTCTTGTACAAGTTAGCCCTTGTAGGAAGAATATCTTTGGCTGATCTCCAGAGGAACATCTTGATTTTGTTTGGCACTTTAAGTTTCCATGTCAGTTTCCATAGGTCCCCTTGATTCGTGATACTCGAGCCTTAGCCTTGCCTATTTTCCTTCATTGCTACTAGAAGATGATAAGCTGGTTTGGTTTTCAAATTAGGTGTCTCTTTTTTCTTTTCATGGAAGCTGGAGCAATAGTAATGTTGACCCTACTAGTCACCTCACTCATAGCTATCTTACCTCTGGCCCTCCCTTTCCAGTTAGACAAAAATGGACTTTTTGTTTGAAGCATAGGATCTAACTGAGAGTGTAAATACGAGGGACTTACCAAAGGGCTATCTACTGCATATGCCATGCTGGAGTCAAGTGGCGAGGTGTTTGAGTGCAAGTTGGTGCATATAGTTCTAACAACTTCTTTAGGGGGCACCTCTTGGTGGGTAGAAACTTCCTTGTTTGCAGGTTGACTATTCACCTGCTGCACCTGTGACCGAAAGATACCCACTCCCCTTTCCTTTTCCTGCGTACAGCCTAGTTGCACTGGATCACTAAGGACTGTGCCTGCAGACTCAGTAGGCTTTCGAAGATTGTTGTTCCCGCCAAAATCAGATCCTTGGTCATCTGAGTTTTCTGGTTGGTCTCTACTTGCTGCCTTTCTCGAAGGGCTGCTTGACTGTGAATGAAAGTGGGTTGGTTTTTTAGCAAGATCTGCTCTAAGCCAGAGACCATATTGGAGTTGGGAAGAAGCGTGAGTGCAACCATCTTCTCCCTAACGAGTGCATTTGTTATGAGCATGCAGTATTATGCCACATTGGTAGCAGAAGGAAGGGAGTCTTTCGTATTTGAAAGGAATCCATATTCGGGAAGCCCCTACTGTGATTATACGTCCCCTGGCCAACGGTTTAGAAATGTCGATCATCACCTTAACATGCAATGCACCCCCCCCCCAAGCCCTTCCTTTTTCGTCTACATCCACCATGATGACCTTACCTGCATTGGCCCCTAACTTTTCACCCATGCACTTGTTCATACCAACAAAGGGTAAGTCATGGAGTTGAATCCAGAAAGGTTCTGAGGAGAACTCGACATCTTTTAAGGCAAGTCTGCCTGAGCATTCTTGAAGGCAGATTAAGTTTCTGTCGAAGGACCAAGGTCGTCCTAAGATCACCCTTGACCTCACGGTAGAGCTATGAAACTCTATCAAGAATTTGTTCCTTCCTATATCTTTGAAGGATATTCCTCCTGAGGCATTCTAGACTCTGGATATTGTGCCTTTGAACGCCCCTTTGTGTACCTCCCTGTCTGAAACTACCATACAGGCAAGACATAAATCGCTTATGTCCTGAGCAAGCAAAATCTCCTCCTCTGGGAGATGAATCTCTTCTTTTTCCTCCTCTGTTAGCTTGAGGCCTTTGCATAAGTGAGAGAGTTCCTCTTCCATGGAATCCTAATTCTCGTGAGTGTATACAACTGGATAACCTCTATTGGATGGGGAGAACCAAGAGACAAATCTATATGTTCCTAAGGAGCATAGAGAGAGAAGCCCCATCTGCAGAGAGAGAGGCAGTCTTTTTCCAGTAGTCAACCATGCTGAGATAAAGTACTTTGCCTTCTTCTTGAGTGAAGTTTGTACCCCTTGTTGATTTTTTGCCGGGTAGAATCTCTAATTGGGGTTGGGGTGGAGAGTCATCCACAGTCACTTGAGAATGTTGAGTTTGACTCAAGTAAGTGGGGTCAGTGTTAGGGTCATCATTGAGGAGCTTCTTGAAGAACATGTATCCATGGTCTTGTGAATCCATCACGTTATACTGATTGTAGACAATGAACAGTGGATTGCAATATGTTAGAAGCTCAAAAGCAATGGGGACAAGATATTGCAAACCGGCTTAGGAAATTAAAGGTGACATATAGGAAGGGACAATTTCCTCAATTGTCAGTATAAAGATGGTCATCTGGGTTACCCTGCCATTAAGTACTTCCCTAAGTTTTCCTTTATACCCACTCAAATCTCCCATCATCACAACCGAAGGCTATACAGTTTAACTACCAACAAACAATCCAACTAACAATGCGGGAACTGAACAACATGCTAAATGGAACAAACAACAATGAATGGTCAAACAAGAACATCGTGAAAGGGGTGCAACACATTGCTTTCAATGGATGGGTTTTCTCAAAAAGTAAAAGAGGTAAAAAAAAAAACAACGAATTAATAATTCAACTCATTCAACCAGTGGAGTAGGTAACTAAAGAAAAACCACAAGAAGAGAGTACAAAATAATCTCCCAAAAAACACATATGAAAACAAGCTAGAAATAATCAAAATAATAACACAAATTATAGTTGATATGCAAGCAAGGTGTGGTTCAGTTATTTTCAAATAGACAAATTCATATTTTGTTTGATACATGAAGTCTGCAACTAAATCTATGTAATATCCTTGAAAGAAGATGCAGTCTAACTAAGACACAATCCAATACAAAAGCAATTTAGAATAATGTCACAAAATAGAAGGCACAACATTGAGCATCAATTTTTCTTCCCCACCTCATCGACTAAGAGCATCCACATCCAGCTCTCCAACCAAATTTTATGTAAAACAAAATAATGCACAAAGTTGTTGCCAAAGCCAGTGACATCCGGCTGGCACATAAACCCACAAAGGCCAAGCCCCTTTGTAGCACAACCAACAAAGCACTGCCAAGAAATCACAAAACCAAACTCCAAAACATGTTAAAAGGCACAAGTCAAAGCAGAAAACATGTGCCACATGAACCAACAAGGGCCAAGCCTTCATGCACACCCAACCAATTAAGCCAAGAAGGCACATGATAGCACAAAACCAAATAACATAACCAAAGCTTATATTTACTGAAGCTCAATTACAAGCATAGCAAAGGGCACAAGATAGGATGGTTGCAAATCCCAGTTGCCTTTGTAAAAATCAGAGACCCATTCGAGTAAATCACATAGAATACTAGAGTTGTAAATCAAAGACTCATTAGAGTATATCAGAGAGTAATGTAAATCACAAGGAATATCAGAGCAATGAATCAATATGGGTGAACAAATATATAATCGACACATACATTTTGATGAGAGAGAGAGTGTGTGTGTGTTGTGTGGGTGTGGGTGTGTGTGCGCGTCAAAGGTGCAAAGACTTACCAGAGACGATGATTGGAAGGGCTGCCTGATGGGGACATGAATGATGGTCGGTAGCAAGACACAGAGAGAGAAGTTGCGCGGGAATGATGAGCTGAAATGAGGATTAGGGATGTATTGGTAGCCACTATTTGGGGAGGCGGATGAAGCATGCATTTGGGATTTTTCCCAACTGTAAACCCTAAAATTCAGAGAAAATTGTGGTTTAAGGAGCCAAATGTGGATGCTCTAAACAAACAGGAGGGATGTGAGTAATTTTGTGTTAAATCGTCAACCAAACCTGCTAATTTATAAATCGTGTCTTAACGGGTCACTCATTTTGATCCGAACCTGTTAACCTCAAAACTCAAACTCGCTAATTTTGCGTCGTATTCGTGTTGGGTTTACGGGTCATGTCACATATTATCACCCCTAGTTCTAACTCCAAAGAACACGAGCTATGTTGACTTACGTACACATCTACTTGACCAAACGATCAAGTACTGCACCATGTATCATCCCCTCTTTCTACATAGGATAGGTAAAAGAAAAAGAAAAGATATAGTGATCATGCATAAGACCTTGGCCCTTTTACTTGACTAATGCTTGGTTTGGATAGCAACATCTTTCCCATTTATCTCATCTCAACTCAATATCTAAACATTACAAATACAAATAGTTTTCAATTTCAAATTTTTAACTTTTTCATCTAATCATTACAACTTTTCTAAACTTCCAAATAAAACACAAAATATAATTCATTTTTTTTTCAAATTTCAAAGCAAAAATTATATTATAATAATATTTTAACTTTATAATTTTTTTTTTTGGATTCTCTCATTTCCCAAAATCACATAAAATATATTAACTCAAATCATTTAACTACTATTTACAAACAATTTTACTACTATTTACAGATCATCCCATCTCACCATCCAAATTACGTCTATGGGTATATGGGCTTAAAGCCCATGGTGCGGTTAGTTAGCAGCAGAGTCTGTTATTAAAAGATTAATTTTTTTTTTGTATGGAACTCAAATTTATTCATTTTTTTAAAAAGAAATGTGGATTAATTTTTTCATATGAATATCATATTTACTTTATTTTTGATTTTTTTATAACAGATAACATTTATATAATTAAAAATATCATTTCTCTTTTTTAATATAAATATATTTTCATAGTTTATATATGCATTACTAGTGATTCCTAAAAAAAGATCAAATGTTATATCATATTATAATACTATAATTTATATTTATATCATATTATAAAACTATAATTTTGTTTTCATCTTTTTACATATTTAAGATATTTTCATTATCTATATTATGTATAAGACTTATTTTATTAATTTTCTTATAATTTTCAATATATCGCATTAATACATAAAATTATAAGTACAAATAAAATATTTTCTTTAATTTTTCCTTTCAAATTTTTACATATTTAAGATATTTTCATTATGCTGAGACTTATTTTATCAATTTTCTTATAATCATCAGTATATATAGCTGACAACGCATATAATTATAAAATTATAAGTACATCATTTTCCTTTGATTATACTGTTAAATTGAATACTATTATAAAATTATAATAGTACTATAATCTTTGTTTTATTCAAACTATATTAAATAATATCATTATTATCATTAAGATGAACATACACATATATAAGAAAAATATACGTACATGATATGTACACCTCAACAAAGTACAAGAAAATGACATGACCGAGTACTCGATCCCATCTACGTTGATTATATATCCCAGAAAAATAGATCGGATCAGATCGATCAGGAATATTGGCTTCCCAGATATCCATTGCCCTCCATATTTTCCTTGTTCTACGGTGGATCAACTTATTGGGAGGAATATTGGCTTCCCAGATATCCATTGCCCTCCATATCCCATGTAAGTGCACATCAGTTCAAATTTCAAATACAAAGGATTATAATTTATGACATAAATTAATTAATTAGGGTATCATAGAATAACTCATGTAAACTAAGAAAGCTGGCCGATGAAGCCAAATAGTATATGCTTATATATGCACGACTTTAACATATTAACCAAAAACTAAATACAGCAATATACAATAAGCCAGTATTAATATTTATTATGCTAGAAGAGTGTGCGCATACAACACACAGTACCCCAGCATATGCATGCACGTACGCATGCATCTCATATTAAAGACGTGCTTCAGCCTGTAATTAAGCAAACCTCCATCAAAAAAAAAAAAAAAAAAAGGCGCATTTCACACACATCTACGCACGTAGGTACGTTTAGAAATGCGACAACTAGTAGTGCTGGTTATGCTGATCATGAGTAGTAGTACGTTGCCCAGGAATCTTCTCTTTGATCTTTTGAATCACACCCTTCTTTGTAGTATGCTGATCATAAGAAGCAGTACGGTGCCCAGGAAGCTTCTGTTTGATCTTTTCCATCACACCCAGCTTCTTCATAGTATGAGCTGTTGTAGTAGCAGATGATGTATTGTTTCGATGGTTCTTGTTTCCAACTCCAGGTATCTTCTCCATTATCTTCTCCTTCAGCCCCTTGTTCCTTCTCCCGCCTTGCCCATCTTGGTGAGTAGTGCCGCTGTGGCGGATTGGGTTGCCATACTCGTCCGTAGGAATCACGTTGCCGTATTCGTCTTTGCGGATAACGTTGCCGTATGCATCTGTAGTTGCAGATGATGTATTATTTCTATGGTCCTTGTTTCCAACTCCAGGTATATTCTCCGTTATCTTCTCCTTCAACCCCTTGTTCCTTCCCTCGCCTTGCCCATTGTATGCATCTGTGCTATGGGCTGCTCCGTATTTGTTTTGGACATGTGCCATATTCAAGGTTAACAAGCGGAAACAAAATTACAAGCAAAGGCTTAGAATTTTAACGAAAGAGTGTATAAAGGTAAGCTTGCTATCTGCGACTGTTCTTTGGACGGATATAGGATGGATTAAGAGTGAGTACTAATTAGGATTACTCTGGACTAACTTATATATATCGGTAGAACTGATTCTGTATATGAACATGCATTACGACAGAATTGTTACACGTGCCGCGTTTCAATTTGCTAAACGTGCCACGTTATTACTCATGGCCACGTAGAAGTGATAGAAGCTGAAAAATATCCGAACACGAAAATATCCGAACATGTCGGTTTGAGATGAAGTTTCCTCGTCGACAATGAGTAGACGTTTATATTATATCCGAACACATCTACTCAAACCGAACACGTCTAGCATTTACTGATCTATACCCTTTAGTTGGGTTTTCCACTTTACTCAGCATTCCAAGCATGAATTTATAAACTTGCCCGAATTTCTCGTTACAAAAAAATTAAAAAATTATTTATTTGTGACAAATTAATTTCAATAAAATAATTATTTATAATTAAAATTAGTTACAAATAATCTTTTAATTACAATAAATTAATCATAAAAATCCGTTTTTCTTATAATGTCTTACACTAAGAACATTTGTTCTAATCTTTAAAATACGCCTTAATTAAGATATGAGTAATGATAATTGAAGCTATTTATTATATTTTATTTATAAATTTATTATCTAATACTATATTATAGAATAATAAAAAGATAATAAAAAAAAAGATAATGAATAGATTTTTTCTTAAGATATATATATATATATATATATATATATGTTAAACCAGAAGAGGAAAGAGTTGTTGCTGGCCAGTATAAAAAGCCATCAGGATCTTTCATTTCTCTTTTGACAGAAAGCAATATCCAATATTCGGAAAAATAAACTTCCACGTGGCCATGAGTAATAACGTGGCACATTTAGCAATTTGTAACGCGGCACGTGTAACAATTCTGTCATGCATGTTCGTATGCGTAATCAGGCCTACCGATATATATAAGTTAGATTTCCTCTTGAATGTCCGGTTGCCGACACTTCGGGATGCTGCTTTTCGAATGTTCCAATAGTCATGAAATTTCATATTATTAGAGGGCAGGGTTACTTTAGTGCCGTAGGACTTTTACTTTGAAGATTGGCTCGAAGTATTTCAACTACTTATCTTGAAAAAAAAAAGGAGCAGCTTGCATTCTGTTATCAATAATCATCTTTCGGCTAACCTAGACTTAGATTTAGGCTTGATTTCGTTTCTCAAACCTTTCAAATAAACTCTTTTTATCTCATTTTAATATTTAAATATATACTATTTAAACTACAAACATTTTTTCAATTTCAAGTTTTTTAATTTTTTAATTTTTTATCTAATCATTACAATTTTTTCAAATCTCAAAAAAAAAAAAAAACTGTTAAGAAATTATATTCTAATTCTCTTTTAACTTTATAATTAGTTTATTCAAATTTTTCCTCTCATTTCTCAAAATCTCACAAAAATTTTATCTCAAATAATTTTACTACTATTTACAAATAACTCAATACTATTCATAAAATTTTCATCTTATCTTATTTATGTACTCAAATGAGGCCTTAATATTTCTCAAGAACTATTAATTTTTAGATCATTCTATGTATTTATAATTCTTTCGCTTTAAAGTATTAATTTTTATTTAAGAAAATAAAACTTCTTGTTTTTATTATGAAATAAAATCACACTCGGTGGGTCCATTAGATATGAAAATATTAATTTATTTTATCTTTATATTTAATAAACATGTAGATGATTGCGTATATTTTATATTAAATTTATTATTGTGAACAAAATTTTATCATTGTGATGCTTCCAGATTCTGCTTGGAATTTGACAGACTCTGAAGCATCGAGATATACAACACAAAGTTAGCTGTTCCCGTTCATGACAATTAAAAATGCAATGCACCTAGTATGTATCTAAACATTATGCAATATTCGTAGCGGATAATTTTTTTTTTCTTTGAGCAATACATAAAGTACCAGAATGTTATATCCCAAAACATTAAAACATATTTCATAAACTGAACATAGTAGACGTTTAGGTTACATCATAAGTCTAAAAAGTCTGCAACCATAAGAGTACTGGAGACAAAGTTCCCCATGTACATGTAAAACTAAGGTAACTACTAGGCTAATCCCTCAAGTAGCTCATCCAACTCGGTCAAGGACGCCATAATACTATTGATAAACGGCACATCGAAGCGATGGGCTCAGCATCGTAACATTGTTGTCTAGTCGATCGCCCTCATTCGATCGTCTACCGCATCTCTTGGTTTTGTGGAAAAAAAATGGTAGTTAGAACTACCACAGTGAAATTTGAGTACAAATATCAACAAGTTAACAAATAACTTAACTAACAATTTAGAGATGCATGCATGCCAGTAAAAGCACAAATGTATAACATGATCATAAATGAGCTTGACGTGTCTTGATAAATAACATGGGATGTGCTGACATGACTTGAACTGAAATGAAATGAACTTGGACATGGGCTGAACTGAACTTGAACTTGAACTTGAGACTGAACATGAACTTGAATTGAAACTGTACACGAACTTGAATTGAATGTGAAATAAACATGACATGAAACTGAGCTTGAAACTGAACATGAAACTTAACATGAACTGAACTTGAAACTGAACATGAAACTTGAACGTGAAATAACATCATGAACTGAACTATATTCTTGTATCATGGAGTTACCACAATGTCCTTATCTCATGAGATTACCATGATGATGTTGTCTTGTCTCATGAGATTTCTATTATAGTGTAGTCTTATCTCATGGGGTTGCCACCATGTTTCAAAATAATAATGACTGGAACAATAATTTGACTGTACATGGACGTAACCTGATCACTAGATTTGGAAAACACTGTTTTGGAGACATACTTCGAACTCGAGACATAATGTGACGTGAAATGGAATGACAAATTACATGACATAACGTAAGGTGACATTTACGTGAGATGAATGATATGGCACAACATAAAATAGACAAACACTTCATAACGTAACATAACATGAAACATACAAACGTTTCATAACATGGTATAACATGAAAAACATTTCATGACATGGCATAACATGAAACAGACAAAGGTTTTGGGAGATGACATAACGTGAAATAGATAAATCTTTCGTGACAGAATATAATGTGTAACAAATAAATATTACGCGATAGAATATAATGTGTAACAGACATACATGTAGTTACATGACATATATAATAATGTAAGAACATAGACAAATGTTCACATACCAACACACATACACAATAATCTAACAGTAAGTTAGAAGCTAACTTATAATGATCGTTGCGTGATGGATAAAAATGTGCGAAATATGAGAAACTGTACGTAGAGATTTCTAAACGTCATAAACTCATCACTAACAATTTAGAAATATAAAAATACTATCTTAGAGTAAAATGACCATTTTACCCCTAACTTAAGGATTTCACCTCCTAACTCCAAAACTCACCAAAATTTACATTCCTCATGTAAATTTTATCCTAAAACCAAATATCTAATTTGAAAAAAAATTAAAACACATCACAACTAGGTGAGTCATGACAAGACCAAAACATAGTTAGGCTAAATCGCTTGATTTTTCTTGCAATTTCATCAAAAACCTCATTTCTCATGTTTATGTTTAAAAATATAAAAGCCATTGGAGCATGCTTCCTTAATTAATCCTAGTTAGTGTAAGATGATGATTATATTTTTGAAAAACTTGTGATTGGGATAAAAATGAAATTGCATGATTTAATTAGGTTCTAAATATTTCCTTGATAAAGAAAAGCTAGAAACATCATGCATATGCTTAATGGATGCTTTAGTGGTAATTTGGCCTCAATCCATGCTTAAGTGTTGGGATGAGCTTGTAGGACTTAAGCCTAAGTTTTTAATTTATCCCCAAGGTTATAATTATAGTTGGAACTTGATGAATTTGAGTATACATGCATCCGTAGAAGTTTTATAGATGAAATTACACATAGGCTTTTAGAGGATGCATGCCACGGGTTGGGTAAGTTTGACATAGTTGTGCTTTAAATCTTACTATTCTAAGGGCATAGATGATCTTAGAACATAGAAAATATGAGGGTTGTGCTTTAAATCTTGCAATTCTAAAGGCATAGATGATTTTAGAACATAGAAAATATGAGATTTGTGAAATCTAGTGAATTTTAGAGCTCAGTTGCAAATAGTAAAAATTTAGAATCTTAGTGATAATTTTGGAAAGTTTAGGGACAGTTTTGGAAATACCAATTCTTGAACCCTTTTGATTATGAACGTCTTCTTTAGAAGTTTAAATCCAAACTTTGAATAACTTTGTTTACGGCCGCATCGATTCTCTAACTCGGGAAGTTTGTAAATTGGCCTCTAACTTACATTTTGATAATTTATTTCTGATTTATTGATAAATGACACATTCATGATATAAATGTCATTTGAGCATGAAACATCATGTTATACGATACATTGAGTACATGACTACTTACTTACATGACATGTTCAATTTTCATCGTTTGAGCATGTTATACAAAATTTATCATTTTCAAGTGAAACGCACTTATAAACACATGTCATGAAAACTATTTTCAAACATAACATGAAAACTTATTTTTGTCACGACCCCAAAGGCTAGGATGAGAAATTATCTTAGTGGAATTCTTCTGTCCACTATGGAGTGAGTAAAAATAGAGTGGTAACCCCTAAATTAACGAATGACAATCAGTGAGTTTTGAATGGATTCTTTTCAAAGAATACCGGAGCGAGTCAAATTTTATGGCACTTAAGGGTGGTAGGTGTATATGTTATGATGTTATGATGATAATGATGTTATGTTACCAATGTATTGAGAATGAGTCTGAAGACAACATAGTTTCAACATGAGTTGTACTACAATCACCAACAAGTACTCACAGTATATATGGGGAACTGTGATGATATTATACGTTATGATGTCAATCTTAATGATGATGAAGTGTTATGTTTCTTAAAGTTGAATTGAAAGATGTTCTCTGTAAGAAAATGTGCATCAAAGTTTTATTGAAAATGTTGAAGAATCTAAATGGGAGACAAATACTAATTTTCTGCATTACATGCATTTCATATTTATCATACATAATTTATCTTTATGCATGTTGGTTGTTAACTTACTGAGATTTCAAGGAATCTCATTGTGGTAGTCCCACTACTATTCTCCTCAAAAATGTAGAAGTTGTATCAAGACCAAACGAAGACGGACAAGATGGACCGATGGATCCAACTAATTGAAGAGGAGCCAGACCTTGATCGAAGATTAGACCTTATTTTGGTGTTCATAACTTTAACTCTACGTACTTTAGAGCGTACGGAAGAGTTAATCTAACCATGGAGACTTGTTATCTTAAGTATATTGTATTAAGGATATGCTACCTTTAAGTTTGAACTTATGATAGTTATTAATGCTATTGTGATGTTTTAGTTCATTCTGGCATGAGTTATATTTAGTCACCCTTATTCCGCTGCGATTATTGCAAACTATTAGTTACATTCTAGGATGTATTGCATATTAATTGTCATGAACGAGGATATGTAATCTTATGTTGCATG
The DNA here is from genome assembly GCA_029856935.1 of Cyclocarya paliurus. Taxonomy (NCBI): domain Eukaryota; kingdom Viridiplantae; phylum Streptophyta; class Magnoliopsida; order Fagales; family Juglandaceae; genus Cyclocarya; species Cyclocarya paliurus. Next base: position 25,096,230 of record CM056953.1, read on the forward strand.
TCCCAGCGCTTTAAGTCTCCGTTTCATCCCTAGCGGAGGTTTGAGGGCATCATAGGCTAAGATCTTGCCAAGTATCCAAATAAAAATTCTCTAACCTAATTTGGACATTCCACACTATGATTTTGAAAACATTGCTCTATGTGCTAACATCGAGGTTACTATTCACTTCAAAAAAAGTGAAAAATAACTTTACACTGTAAAATCTTAAGTATTAACACTATCATCAAAGTGCAAATCGTTTATCGAAATTCGAAGTGCCTTGAAATAATCAAAACGTATTTTCAAACAAGTGTTATTCTGGAATTCAAAAATGGTTTTATTGCTCCCTAAAATCTTAAATATTCATTCGAAACTAATGGCATAGACTGTTTCTCATTCTTACACTTCTAAGTATGTCAAATAAATAAAATCGCATTTCTAACACCATAGTGAGTAACGAAACTGACTATACTGGTAGATTAAAACCTACACGATTGGGTTGGTTCATGAAAACTTTTTGGTTTTACGAGATTCCTCAAGCCTAAAGAAATTCCTCCGTTAAAGTTATGGGGGGTTGTTACAATCATTATCATGTCCCTATAACTTAATAGAAATATTTTACTCATTATCCATTTTCTCATCATCCTTTCATCATCCATGATGTGACATTAAATGATAGGTTCATAAGTAAAACTAATAAATAGTCTCCAATCATCTAATGCCACATCATGAGATGATATGAGGATAATGAGAAAATTGATGAAGAGTAGGATTACTCAACTTAATAATATTGATCTTTTTCGTAGATGAGACTATTTGAGGAAAAAGATGACAAATACGTGAATTATGCTTTGTTTTTTGCACACATGAAACTATTTATACTTGTAAATATTCTTTTTAACACTATTTAGACCCATGTAAGATTCTTATCGAAAGTAATCAATGAATTATTTGAAACTGTTTTATACATAATTTTAAATGTTTGACTTCTTTATTAACTACAATAACCGATTTATAATTTTCATGAATTACCTGATTCATTGAATCGGCCTTTTCTCAATTCTGAATCAGATTCTAAATTTCTTTTTTAAAATAATATTCATTCATGAATTATGGATAGTATCACTACATGATTTTTCCAAAAGAATGCAATTTTTAATGAAATCTGGACACTCTTCTATCCATACTACCTCCCCTTCACATGATAATGCTTGTTTAGCAATTAGATGAGTTGCATTGTTACCTTCACATGGAGTGAATATGACAAACCATTGTTGTCTGCCCTTTTATAACATTTGATGTCTTCAATAAGCTGGCCATGGTCGGACCAATTTTCCCCTGGGCTTTAAAATCATCAATTACTAATTTTGCATCACCTTAAAAACCACTACATGTAGACCAATTTTGTACTCAAAATCATAGCTCTCCATAGGGATTTTATTTCTGCTACGTGTGGTGTTGGTACTGCTTCTTCATTTCGACAAAGAGTTTGAAATTACCTCTCCCTACTAATCCCTTATAATGACACCAACTCCCATCTAGAGCTGCATCCCAATTAACCTTACAGACATTTCAATTGGCTTTTTTCTTTTTCTTTTTGAAAGGTCAAATTTCATTCATTTAATGCAAATGCTGAATACATGGAGGATAATCCTCAATAAGAATATAGTCCTTCGAGCAATTCAGAGCAAATTTTGCCAAAACATGGGCATTTTCATTGATTTCCCTAGGGATATGTTGGATAGACCATTCATGGACCTTCGATAATAAGAACTTGATATCTCTAATAACCATTCCAGTGGAGCTCCAGCTCTCATCAATATGTTGGACAGCCTTTACCACAACAAGAGAATCTCCTTCTAGGATGAACTGGTGTAAACTTAGTTCCACACACAAAGAAGTGGCTTTAAGAGCAGCTACTACTTCCCCTAGAAGTGGGAGTCAAGGGCATGATGGGCATAAAGAGGCTATAATTAATCCAGTCGAATCCCTGATAACTACACCAATTCCTAGTTTCGAGGTGCCTTTGTCAATGGCTACATCCCAATTAGCTTTGAAGAAATCTGGTGGAGTCGCAGACCATTGAGTGCTATGAGGCATCTGGACCTTAACCTGTTTTTCCATCCTTTGTAGCCATGAGCCAATAGCAATCAACTCTACTTGGATTTGCTTGGACACTTGAAGGGGGGAACGAAAGTGCTGCTCAAATAGCCAAGTATTCCTTCTAGGCCAAATGGTTTTTGCAGTAACAACTACTTCTATGAATTCCAAGGGGGATAGTTGGTTCATAATAGGCAGCATTATTTCTTTGAAAGAACCACTATGGACACCCAATTTTTGTATCCTTGTTGAACTCTTAGACCACACATCTTGGGCTGCTATACAGGTCCAAAGGGCATGTGCAACTGATTTAGGGAACATGGAACGAATTGGACAGAGTGGGGACTCCACCACCTTTCTCTTGTGCAAGTTAAGATTAGTTGCAAGGGATTCACTAGCTGCTCTCCAAAGAAAGGATTTTGTGGCTTGGGGTGCCTGAATACCCCAAACTGTTTTCCAGAAGCTCGAGGTATGGGCCTGTCCTGATGATTGCCCAAGTCTATCATCGTTCATGGTGCCTTGTAGGTGGTAGGCACTTCTCACTGAAAATTTTTCATTTCCTGAGCATCTCTAAGTCAGTACATTTTGGCTTCTACATGGACTAATGGTCATCTTACTAGTTAAGCTAACCTCAGAAGCTGAGAAAATGGCATAGATGAGAGGAAGGTCCCATTGCATTGTATCTGGATAACTAAAATCCGAAACTAATGCCTCTGCACTCAGGATACTGACAAGAGATTCGACTTTAAAAGTTGATGGGCATGGAAGCCACTTGTCTTGCCAAATCTTGATTTTTTCCCCATCTCCTACTTTCCATAGTAGACCCTCAGTGAGAATTGGCCTTGCTGAAAGGACACTCCTCCAAACATATGAATCATTGGCTCTTGGCTTGGCTGAAAAGAAATCTGAGGCAGAGAAATATTTGGCCTTGAGTACCTGAGCAGCAAGAGAAGAGGGATTTTGAAGAATCCTCCAACATTGCTTAGTCAGTAATGTTAGATTGAAGAATTCAAAATCTCTAAAACCCAAGCCCCTACTATGCTTGGTTTCCAAGAGCCTACCAACTTAACCAATGGAGTTTGGATCTATTATCTTTTTGACCCCACCAAAATGACTGCATGAGTTGGTTAAGTCGTCTTAGAATGCTTTTGGGGAGTTTAAAAATACCCATACTATAGGTAGGAATTGACTGTAGGAAAGATTTCAGTAAGGTTTCTTTCCCAGCTTGAGGCAGCATATTGATCTTCCAACTAGCCATCTTAGTCGTGATCCTGTCTAAGATTGAATTGAATGCTTTGGTTTTGTGTCTTCGCACGTAGGATGGTAATCCTAGATATTTTTCAAAAGGGCCAAAGGCTTAAATTCTTGCTTGTTGTAAAATGATTTGTTGGATCTCAAGTTTGGTGTTGCTGCTGAAGAAGATAGAGGTTTTGTCAAGATTAAGTCTTTGTCCCGATACTTGTTCATAGTTGCTAAGAACTTTCTGTAGTCTACTCCACTCTACTGGGTTGGATCTACAAAAGACCAGACTATCATCTTTAAATAATAGATGGTTCACATCTAAGGCACCTTGAGCAACTGGAATCCCAGTAATTTGGCCCTGCAACTCAGCTTAGTTAAGGATATGGCTAAGGAATTCAGAACATATGATAAAAAGGTAGGGGAAGAGAGGGTCTCCCTACCTGATTCCTCTAGATGGGGAGAAAGACTCTTGAGGGATACCATTAACTAAAATTGAGTAATTAATAGTGGTGACACACTGCATCACCAAGTCTACCCATGAATTGTCAAAGCCCATTTTAATCATCACTTTATGCAAGAACTCCCATTCCACTCGGTCATATGCCTTACTGATGGCAAGTTTAAGAGCCATAAAGCCTATGTTTTCCTTTTAATCTAGTTTGCATAGAGTGTAGCAATTCGTATGCAACAACCACATTGTCATAAATTAATCTCGGGACAAATGCACTTTGGGATGGGGAAATTATGTTGGCCAGAATGACTTTTAGTCTATTTGCAATTACTTTGGAGATGATCTTGTAAAAGACATTGCAAAGGCTGATAGGTCAGTAATCTGATACTGACTGAGGAGATTTCTTCTTAGGGATTAGAGAAATAAAGCTTTGACATTTAACAACTGTCTACCCTTTTCAATTGGCTTCTGACACTAAACAACTTTGTCTACCCTTCCAGCTTTATTATTTTGCTTGATCAATATGTTCTATGCCTATTTAAACTTTTTTAACTCATTGTGTGCCTCAATAATTAATGATCTCGGGCTTTCATACTTCTATTCAAAGATATATTTGCTCCTTCTATGCCAAATTCTTCTAAACATTACAGCAGCCTCCTCCACTTCATGTTGTTTCAGTCTATTCACCAAGCTCTCCCATTTGCTGAAAAAATTATCCTCATTGCTGCTCTGTTTATGAACTGGACTTTGGGTTTCAGCCCACACATCAGTGGAAGCAACACAACTCCATAGAGTATGGAAATTGGTTTCCTCCACTGTCTCATAAATAGGACAATTAGCACTATATGTTATCTTTCTCATGAACAACTTCTTTTTAGATGTAAAAGCATCATTCACTTCCTTCCAAATAAATACTTTGACCCCATTTGGCACATTTAGATCCCATATTTTCTTCCACGCTATAGAGTCACCCTTACTACTTGATGATTCTCCTCTCTCTCTACTTCTACTTCTCGTGTCAACTTCCAAATGGTATGCACTCTTAATTAAGAAAAGACCATTTTTTGATGGACCCCAAATCAATTTATCATCCAATCCCAATCTACTAGAAGGCAAACTACAAATGATACCCACCTCTCTTTCATCAAATATTTCATTAATTAAATCCTTCTTCTAGCATCCTTCTTCACTATCTATAAGCTCCTTCAATTTGGCTTCCTTGTTGAGAACTTTCACTGGAGATTGCACACTGAATGTACTTGGTATAGGCAACAACTTATCTCTCCAAATATTTATTTTGTTACTATTCCCTACTATACACCTTAATCCTTCCTTAAGTAAATTTCTAGAACCCCAAATACTCCTCTGTATTTGTGATGGACATGTGCCTAGCTTTGCTTCCAGGAAAGTCCCTCCTTTATAGTACTTTTCCTTCACAATTCTAGTTGCAAAAGAAGAAGGATTTGTAAGATGTCTCTAACATTGCTAAGCCAACATAGCTTGGTTAAAACAATATATATCCCTAAACCCTAGCCCTCATTCAGCTTTTAAATTGCCCATTTGATCCCACCTCTTCCATTGAATCTTTTTATCTTGTTTCATATGATCCCACCAAAATCTTGCCATTACATTAGAGATTTCATTACTTAATTGCTTTGGAAACTTAAACACACTCATAGCATACATAGGTATAGCTTGAATCATAGCTTTGATGAGAATCTCCTTACCTGCTTGGGTAAGAAAATTATTATAAATATACACTTTATTCCATACTATTTCTTTTATCCCTCTAACTGCCTTATATTTTGATTTCCCAACAATTGAGGGCAGCCCTAGGTATTTTCAAAATCTCCACTGTAACAATCTGACCCGAAATTCATCAAGGATGAAAGATGGATAAATAATTGGGCTTAAAATAGCTTTAATGGGCCATATTGGATAAGTTGCAAGCTAATTTTATTGAAATTTAGTTAGGCCCAAAATTTTATTTTAAAATCGCTAAGGTGTAGTTGATGGTTTGGAGAATATCAATGAACCAATATTATAGAAGCCAAGTTAGACTAGTCGAGTAAAATTTTGGGAAAGACCTCGAGCCCATAATTTATTATGGTAGATTATTAGAGTTTAAAAAAGCCCATTTAATATTTTATTGGGCTCATGCACGATGAAAGTTGCCAGGCCCACTGTTTCAAGCCTCTGCCTTACACCACCATAGACCCCTGTCCCTAGCCACCGTAAATCGCCAACGATCAAGCCCCTGTTTTAGGCAACCCAAAACAGAGAAGCTAGCATGCACCACATGAGCCACAAAGTCGCGACCAACCTCATCATTCGACCAACACACAACCACTGTGAGACTCACTTTGCATCACCAAGCCCACATAAACCAATGGCCTAACCACCAAGTAGTTGAACCAAAGAATCCCCAAGCATGACAGTTTGCATCAGGGAGCCATGAAGCTGAAGCTCAGTTCACCCACCACCTCTTCGGAAACAACCACAGAAAGTGACGACTGAAGCCTCATGTTAGCCCAGATTGCCCTTAAAAACCATTTGTCGTGTAGCTATCTTGTAAAGGTTTTGAACCCTTTTAAGTATATTTACCAAGATGACCTTGATATTTTAGATTGGCTAAACTCTCATGGACTTTTGTTGCAGTGCGGCTTATTCAAATTTCAACTTGAGTTTTAATAGGCTCAAATTAATTATTTTAGAAACTATTTTAAGTTGGACTTATTTTACTTCAAGTCACTCCAGAAACTTTATTTTACAGAAATAATGTAGAGTTTAAGATATTAGTCAGAGAAATTAAATGGATATCGATGAATTTTAAGGCTACGAGAATTTTAGATTTTTAGGAAAAATAGGTTATTTTAGTATTTCGGGCTTAAATATCAAAATACGTGTTTAATTATAGATTTAAATAAGTTACATTTCTATTTTATAGGTGATGATTAATATTCATTTGGTACAATTGTGAGAAAATTCAAAAAAGTTAAAAAGTCCAAGTAAGCAGGGTTTCTATTCTAATCTTGGCATAAAAAGAAATGGATCGAGGTTGATTTGTGAAAAATATGCATTTTTGTTACGAAAAGAAAATTTGGAATAACCTCAGTCATTTTTTCCTGCATCACTCATTGTATTTGAAGAAGAAAAGAGAAAGATATTTTTGTCATGATTGGTGTAGACATGAGCAAAATTTTGGCATTCTATTTTCTGAACTGTGCAAAAAAGGCGGATATGAAACTCAAAATTTTTGCCTGCTTATGTGAAGATGCTCTGAATTTGTTTTGATAATGTGAAGATGATATGACTCTGTTCAATACTTTGTATTGATATGTTGTGGCATCTGAAAACCATTGCATGACATTCTGATTCTGTATTTGGTTATGTTTCTGCTTTGCTCTGACCTTACAACAAGAATAAAACTGTGGCCTCTGTTATATGGTTGGTACAAACATATATGTTTCTGAGTGCACCCACTTTGGAACAAAGTGATTTTTCTATGTGGTTTTTGGTTCACACTCGGGACTCATAGAATGATAGGGGAAGTTCATATTTTGATACTGCTTGGTTTGGCCACCGGGGATAGCACAACCCTACCATGGTGGTTAAACATGGTCTCTGTTCTAATATGATGCTTTGATATGATAAGATGATGATATTCAGTTATGATATGCCAAATGACTTTTGAATATAAACATTTTAAACTGTCGCTCTGATATTTTGATAACATATTTTGGATCTGAATTATGGAATTAAAATGTTTTGTTCTGCGTTTTGAACTTTGTGAAAAGGTTTATGTTTACATACAAGTTTCTGTTATCTGTTTATTGAGTTGTTGATAACTCACCCTATATCTCTACAATATTTTCAGATTTTTTGGATGTTTCAACTAAGAATCAAGAATATGAAGTATGGGTAAGACTGTGTGAGAATAGCAGATTAAGTATAAAAAGGGTACTTTGATTATTGGAGACTTTATTCAGTAGTTTTGTTTTGCTCTCTTATCTTGGTATTTTGGAAGATTGATGTTTATTTTGAGACTTTATGGTGTTCCTAATTAATTATTTTGGAGTAGATGGTTTAAAACAAGGAGATCTATGTGTAATTAGGGGTGAAAACCGAAATAATTATTCGGTTTTTCCCAAAAAGGGAACCAACCGGCTTGCAGTTTGTTGTGGTGGTGAAACCGATCTAATCAGCCGAATGTGGGAAAGGATTAGGATGAAAACCGAACTGATTGACTTGCAGTTTTTGTGCTGGTGAAACCAACCGAACCGGTCGAATGTGGCAAGGGATACCGGCCGGATCGGTTCTGACCAATTCATCAGTCTATTATCGATTTGAGCCATTTTTTTGGCCTATTTTAGACACTACTTTTAGATCACTTTGGGTCTTTTTGGGATTGTTTTAAACACTTAATTTACTTTAAACTATTTCTACATCACTATTTCTATATTTAAGTTTCATTTTTATTTTAATATCATTTTTAATGTTATGTATAAAAAATAAATAAATTAGCAATAGATGTTACTTACTATAACTATAATACTAATACTAAGTATATTATATTATTACTTACTACTTACTACATAATTAAAAATAAATAAAAATAACTTCACTAGATGTTTACTGTTTAGTATTACATATTACAAATAAAAATAAATTTTCTTAAACATAGCAACAATGCAAAAAAAAAAAAAAAAAAACATAATATAAATAAATGAAAACAAATACTCTAGCCTCCCGGATATTATTTGTTGTTGATGGATGCCTTAATCAATTTTGAGCACAAATGAGTGGTTCAATGGTTTTTAGAGCCAACAAACTCCAAAAAAGATCAAGCACACAACTTTTCATACTAAATGCTGACTCGGATGCAACTGTGGAAACATGCATGGTCAACAAGTCTTTTGCAATCCTCGCAAATATAAGATAGTTAGGCTCATTAATTTTTCACCAAGTCAACAAGTCAAAAGATGGGCTTTGTACTCCACAACCATCTGATAAATACAGATACACTTTTGTTTTGGCAATAGTAGATCTCATGGCGGAAGATGTTTTATACCACTCGTAGAACCATTTTGTCTCACATTTGCCATCACCATCATTCATTGTTTTAAATGTCGGAGGGTGCTCATCAGCCCAGGTACTCATGGTGGAACCGAATGTAGCATTATACTCCACATACAAATCTGCTAATACCTAAATCACACTTGACACCAACTCCTCCACACGAAACTTATCAGGAACTTTCTTCAAGTAGAGAGTAAGAAGCCCTAATTTGCATCGTAGATCAAGCACAACTGCAAGCAACATGAGCAAGTTCATCCCATCTAATGACCCCCAATACTTATCATAATTTGTTCTCATATTTATGAACATGCTCCTCAAACAAATATGAGTACTCTCGCTCAGCATAATCAACTCATTTTGGAGATCACAAATTTCTAAAAAACTGGTGTTGGCGGTCACATATAAAGACCCAGAAAATCTATTAGTGTTGTCATAAAACATTTCCAAAAGCTTAACAAACACTCACATTGTCTCCCACTCCTTAGCTTTAAGAGGCCCTATCTGCCCACTACCAAAGTAAGAGAGCAAATTATAATCCTAACTCTACATCCCTCTGAAAGCCTTTTTAAACTTCTCAGCTGCCTTCAATATTATGTAGGTTGTAAGAAAATACAATATTTTCTTACAATCAATTTTTTCTTTTTCTACTCATCTCTTAAACATTTCTTAATCATGCGGGGGATGAGCGCACATATTTAACTGCATCTAACCATTGTGATGGTGTCATTGCACTCACTCAAACCCTTATTCACAACATCTCATGTGTATATACTTTCCCCCCAACACATTCCCCGACAAAAACTATTTCAAATATGAAATTATAGTATCATTTGAACTTGCATTATCAACAGTTATAGTAAATATTTTATCAATGCCCCCAATCAAGCAAGCACTACTCTACATATCTCCCAATAGTATCCCCACTATAATAAGGGTTTAAAAAACATTAATGATTTTTTTTGCAATTTTCAATCCTTATCAATGAAGTGTGCAGTTAGACACATATAATCAAAAATCTGTACCGATATCCATGTATCAGTCATCAACGAAATCCTCATGCCACCATCTTTAAGCACATTTTTAAGTTTTCCATTTTCTAATTTATACAATTTCATACAATCTCTTACAACAGTGACACAACATGATACTTTAAACTGAAATTCAAAAGACCAAAACACTTTTCTAAATCCCTGTCCTTCAACAACTCTAAATGTAAACTCACCGATAATTACCATCTCTGGAATCACCAACCTCACATCCTCTTCACTATATTTGTGTGTTACAAGACTCCTTAATGTACTACCATCACTCTCTCTAACCCCCTCCTCAGATGTTGCCTCACCTACCAATATTTTTTTATACCTATCCAAATACCCACATTTATGAGGATTTTTTGGACATGAAGGCAAATGATTTTGCATTGTTGAAGTCCCATTTTTCTTTGAGTGGCAAACATACATCTTCTATAATAATTATATTTAGCCTTTGGATCATCTACAGGACAATTCTCCACCTTCATAAAATGGTCTCATACGATCGATGGATACTTTCCTTTCCGTTACTTAGATAATCGACAAGTACTACTTGTAGGGGCACTAGGGGGTTTTGATGTTTGGGTGTCCTTCAAATCATCTCTCAAGTTAATTGGTTCATTTGAATCAATATCAATTGGAGTCGACAAATAATCCATCTAATTTATAAAACAAAACATAAATGTTACATGTACATTATACATAGTGCATAAAACAAATTATAATTACAAATTAGAATATCATAATTTAACAATAATAATTCTTTCTCATCTAAAACATATTAAGAACTATAAGTAAGAAGTAAGAACACTCACAGTGACAGACTGACAGTAGAATAGATCTCGGATTAATGTTCACAGCCCCAAGAATGTGCTCCAAAGATTTTATACCATCTATACTTACACAAATAATAATTTAGTTTATTGGGGAACTAATTCAACAAAAATCCCAAATGGCAAATTTAGACTAGACTTACTCATTTACATACACATAGTGACACAGATTTAGACTTTAATGTACACATAAATTTACACAGATTAGTGGTCAGTCTTAGACTCTTAGCAACAGGGCATGAAAATAATCATGGATTTGGGTCGAACTCATTATTTGTATTCTATATTAGTGAACGTAAATCATGCAATTAGTGATCATAAATCACAAATCACAACTACCTCCGTCGATGGACGACTAATAATTCACAAATCACAAATAATTCAACACACAAAATCAGTGAAATAAGAACCACACACAAATCACAACCGCACATAAATAATCTAGATTAATTCAACTAGATGCAAGTCTTAACCCTAACTCAGAAATGTTGGTGTCATTTCCTTTATTTTTTTCATACGATTTAAAACAAAATGATGCTTTTCATTTGAACTGCGTCATTTTTTAGCAGAAATATATATATTATATTGGCTTGTTCGGCAATATAATCCTGGTTCAAACCTGGACTGAACTAGTCGACATCTATTTTGGTTCTTTTCTACTACTAGCAGACTGGTTCTCAACCGGTTTCTACCAGTTCCTAACTCTAGAGGTAGTTCTCCATCGGCGGCTGTCAGTCCACTCGATTCTTGTTCACCCCTATGTGTAATTAAGAAATTTGAGTTTATATATGTACTGCGAGATATCATTTTAGGTGACAGTTGGTAACTCTCCGACCCATCCAGGACCGAAGCATTACACTCACTCAATTTGGCACCTCATTCTCTTACCATCTGATTCTTTATATCCAACTTAGTATCTTTGCTGAAGAAGATATTGGTTTTCTACGTATTCATACTTTGACTTGAGGCTTCTTTGTATTGTTTCAACATTTGTGCTACATTCATCCACTCCTGTAGATTTGCTCTACAAAACAATATGCAATCATCTGCAAAGAGAAGATAATTAATCTTTGTTCCTCCTTTTGTCACTTCTAGCTTTTGAAAAATCTATCAAAGCGCTAAGCCCTTCTGTAGACAAGAAAAAAGGGTAAGGAAATAAAGGATCTCCTTGTCTTAATCTCCTTGTAGGGATGATCACTTCACCTGGGTGTCCATTAACCAACACTGAATATTGTAATGTAGAAACACACTGCATTATTAAACTTACCCACTTTTGTCCAAAATCCATATATATATTGCAAACATATATATCTACCTTAGTTATATAAGTGGCTATCCTGTATGAACAGTAACTTTCACTCACTAATTTATTTCCAGTAACGTCCATTGTTTTTTAGCAAATTCCCATTTTCTGCCTATTTGTAACCCCTATTGCTTTTTCTTTTCTCGTTCAGTTCAGCCTTTAGCTGTTTCTTCGTCCCAAAGATTTCTGAATTAGCTGTTATCTTCACTATTATAATCTTTTATTCCCTCACAATATCTCACCCTCAGTTTTCAGCATCCCACAAGAAAGCCCCACGTGAAATCTAATTATTCTTCACAGCAAAAAATCAGAAATCAACTCTCTCAAAAGCTACTGTAGCTCTCTCTCTCTCTCTCTCTCAACCAAGACACCTATAATTTTCAGCCACCCAACAGAGCCTTGCACAAAAAATAAAAATAAAAATAAATCCCAGAAGCCACTCGACAAAGCCACCATAGTCTCCCTTTCCACCAACCCACTTTGCCGGAACCTGTGACCGAAGACACCAAGGAGAAGTCGGAACACCACTCGGTAACTCAGAAATTGTTGACTTTGACTCCATCCACTCAGATCCACCACACACAACGTCCCTTTCTTCCCGATAAGACCCCACTGATTTCTCCCTCTCTTTTATTCACTGTGTTTCCTCAACCAAGTGATGAAAAAAATATTGATCTTTATTCCATCAGAAATTGCTACTGCCATTAATCTTGGCTCAACCACCCAGAATCCGCCGTCCTCCGCCCATTCTTGGTCAGCCAGCCACATCTGCCGTCACACCTGTATTTTCACCTGGTGAGCTTTGAATCCCACTGTTGCACAACTTTCCCTTCTCCAGTAAAGGTGTTTTGGTTCTTTAAGGTGTGGTTTGAAAGTTGAAAGCTTCTCCTATTATCTCATCTCAATATCCAAACACCACAAACACAAATAATTTTAAATTTTAAATTTCAACTTTTTCATCTAATCATTACCTAATTATTACAACTTTCATAAACTTCCACACAAAACACAAAAAGTTTTTCAAAATTTTCAAATTCCAAAACAAAAATAATATTCAAAAATAATATTCTAACTATATTTTAACTTTATAATATTTTTATTCAGTTTTTTCTCCCTCATTTCTCAAAACCTCATAAAACATCTCAACTCAAATATTTCATTACTATTCACAAACTATTTTACTACTATTTACAGATCATCTCACTATTCAAACCAGGCCTTAAGTCTTTTTTACCTTATGTTTCAGATTTTCCTTTTTGGTTTTCAGCTTTCCTAAAAAGTGCATGCATGCTTTTTGTTATTACAAAAACAACCTTCAACCCATGGCCCTTAGAATTCCGTAGAAGTCTCTTGAAGATTCCTTTTGAGTAATTACGTTTGTGCCTTGAGTGTACATGGCAGGTCAAATGTTTTAACATTGGGTCATTTACGTGGGCTGTGCTTGGATTTTGAATGGGACTAATGTTTTTAAATTAGGTTGGGCCTGAATGTATGTTACATAAAACCACTATGTTATACTTTACTTGGGTTTTGTTAATTGAATAAATATGTAGCCAATAGAACCTTTTTTTTTTCAGATTTAAGCTTCTTTTTTTTTTTTTTTGATGTGAAAAACAACTTTCAATAATAAAAAAAAGGTTACAGACAATTATCAAGCCAAATAGCTTGAAAAATGAAGTCTGTACAATACTCATTCCACATTGAGATACTCTCAACGTTCCAAGCATATCGAGCAAGCACATGAGCCACCCGATTGCCTTTTCTATAAATGTGAAAAACAACTTTCAATAATAAAAAAGAGGTTACAGACAATTATCAAGCCAAATAGCTTGAGAAATGAAGTCTGGACAACACACATTCCACATTGAGTTACTCCCAACGTTCCAAGCGTATCGGGCAAGCACATGAGCCACCCGATTGCCTTCTCTATAAACATGTTGAAAAAGACAATATGCAAAAACACTTGACAATTTCCTTATTTCACTCAGTAATGGACCTAACAATGCATCAGAAACAATTTCATTATTGAGCACTTGGACCACTTTCAAGCAATCTGATTCCACAAGTAACCTTTGAATCCCCATGCTAGCAACCAATTGTAAGGCACGAAAAATAGCCAGCAATTCTATAGCTTCAACATTACTCACTTCAGAGTCCACCTTGCTTGCTGCCAATAGTACCTTTCTAGCTTCATCTCTGAGGATCAAACCCACCCCTGCCTTATGAATATTACTAAATACAGCACCATCCACATTTAGTTTCAACCAACCCGAAGGTGGAGGTTTCCAATCAAAATACTCTCTGACTTTCATCATAGGCAAACACTTCAAATCACTAAAAGCTCGTCTAACAGATAGCGCATAATCAATTACCTGCTGAACTGCAATATTTTTCTTCTCATGCACCATTTGGTTTCTCCTCCACCATAAGCGCCATGCAATGGCAAAGAACAATGATAAATCCTCCCCCTGACCCTGCTTTAACACTTCCAAAGCTATTTGCACAACTGGTAAATTACTTCCAAGGTGTTGGATGAAAGGGAAGTAAGGAAACCAGCTAGAATGAATCTCAAGACAGTGGAATAAAGCATGACCTATGTCTTCAACTTGTTGCTTGCAGAAACAGCAAGAAACTTCAACATCAACATGCTTTTTGAGAAGATTTTGTTGTGAAGGCAAAAGCTCCTTACATGCTCGCCAAGCAAAGACCTTAATCTTGTTGGGGACTCTCATGTTCCATATGGCCTTCCACAAAGACTGTTGTTGCCTCTCGTTAGAGCATTCTCCTTGACAACCCTGTACTTGATTCTTGAACAATCTGTAGCAGCTTTTTACACTGAACTTCCCACTCCTTTCTTGAGACCAAATCATCTTATCAGTCTACGTTTCCCAACTCTGATTCTCTAGAGTTCTCTCTAGCACGCTAGTAGTGCTCATCCAAACCCTCCACACTCTCAAACCACTGATTCCTCTCCAACAATGGATATGGAACAATTGATCCACCAAATAGAAGCTTTCTCTTGGAATGATCTCCAGCTATCACCTGGTACTGATTCTGTAAAGGAAGAAAATGAATTAGCACTTATAGGTAAGATAGTGGCAACACGTCCACTGAATCGAATCACTCTGCATGCATCCTTTCGTGCGGCTTGGAGTTTTATCAGCAAGTTTCATATAGAAGACTTGGAAGAAAACTTTTTCCTTTTCACATTTCAAAGTGCAGCTGACAAACAGAGAATTTTCAATCAAATCCCCTGGAACTTCAAAGGGCATCTACTAATTCTCAAAAACTGCCTAGCAACAACCACATGAAAGAGATCAAGCTCAACTCATCACCTTTTCACATACAAATACATGGGCTCACCAAAAATCACATGACAGAAGAAAATGCAAAGAAAATAGGTAATGCCATGGATAATTTTCTAGATGTGGACACTGATCATCTCTTTGGATTAGCCAGTAAAAAATTCATCCGGATCAGGGTAGACATAGATATTACAAAGCCACTGAAACAAGGCTTCTGGGAACCAAGGGATTTGAAATGTGATTCGTGGGTTTCTTTCAAGTACGAACGCTTATCGGACATATGCTACGGTTGTGGACGAATTGGACACTCTCAAACTTTCTGTAACTCACAGAATGCTAACAAGGGACAGGTGCCATTCGGACCTTGGCTTTGTGTAGAATCCCCAATGTTCATGATGGCAACCTCAACTCATAGTGAGCATGAAAAGAGTCCTAGCCACTCTATGAGCAATTACCCAGGGAAGGGAAGAAAACAGGGGAATGAAATCACAGACATGGATATTTAGGATTGTTTGGCCCTAACATCACCCATGCCTCCCGCGGTTGAAATTTAATATGGGAAAGGGAAAGCAATATTAACAGAAGAAGAAATCTCTGTAAGGGGGAACTCGTTTGTTCGAGGAATATGCGAGGAGGAATCATATCTCCACTAAACTCCAGACCAAGGAGTGGACAGAAGCTTACCCATTCGGAAACAACCGATCAAAGTGTGTTCAGCCCAAGAACTCATCTCAAGTTCTTATCTAAACGAGCGCCACTGCAACCCCCACATAGAAACAATCAGAAAATAGAGAAAGGAGTATCTTACCTTCGAAATATCGACGGAACAAGAGGTCTCTCAGCTGCTAACAGCGTCTCTGATGCTTTCCTCAACCCCAAACAGTGGTCTTCTCGGCAACAAGACTCTAATGGTTTCAATGGTGAAGATGAGTTCATCAACTGTAGACTACAGTAAATCCTCAGACGAATTAATGGCTTCCCCAACCATCAGGCGAAGCTCATTCAATCCGAGTAAAATCACCTCTGCGCAGATCTATCAGGATCTCGACCCATCAATCAACCAAGCAGTGAAGATTGCTTCAACAATTACTCTCCAGGATCCTTGCAGCGAAGGCAAATGGAACAAACCAGAGAATTTATTTTCCCTAATTGAAGACCTGGTTGATAGTCGATCAAAGGATAAAAGTGATAGCTTTATGCGAACTGATAACCACGGGTCTTCGTTGACCGAATCTATTGATGCAAGGCACGTGAATAGCTTTATGCAAACTGATAACCACGGGTCCTCCGTTAAAGGCCCATGGACGAAAGACACCAGTCCAACCCAAATGACCACTTTGACCCAAACCCATGATTGGAAGACTGCTTCTCCTCAAAATGCATGGAATCTATTGAAGTAAGCATCGGGTCGTCCGAACACCATCCCATCCATCAAATACAAACCGGTTCACCTTATTTCCTTTGCAGTAGTACCTCTTCATCCACCTGCACCGAGAAAGCTAGGGCCCACAATAAGATATGTAGCAAAAATCACTTCCTCTTCTCAATATGGTCCTCTTGTGCATGATCTATCTTATAAATCTTTAGGTTCTACCATCTCACTCGTACCCATCGCTGGGTTGGAAGCTTCACAAAAGAGAACAGCTACTGCAAGCATTCAGGAAATAGCTCCACTGAAAATAAAAGCACAAAAGACCTCAGAGACAGGTTTTCCAAAGTTAGAGAGCAACCCAAAAATCATAGAAGATGAGGAAAAGGAAGCGGCAGTCTCGCTCCTATCTATCAAAACCAAAACAAGGAAAATCAAAAAAGGAAAAGATGTAGCTAGAGCTAAACCATACACAAGTGCTGCATCCAAGGCATTGCTATCCGATAAATCCAAAACAGCTGAAGAGGCGGGCTCTACCATGCCTCCAACAGCCCCATGAAGTCCTTGGTATGGAATTGCAGGGGACTAGCCCGCCCCAAAGCAATTAGAAATATAAGAGCTTTTATAAATAAGTTTAATCCGGATATTATCTTTTTGTCGAAAACCATGGTGTCAAACAACAACACCACTGCTATTGTAAATAGGTTAGGTTTCCACCATTTTGTGCATGTTCCCGCCTCAGGGAAAAAAGGAGGCATTTTGTTACTATGGCGACTGGGTGTGGATGTAGAACCGGTCCACCTTAATATTAATGCAATATCTATTTTGGTTTACTCTGACCCTCCAAATATTCCCTGGTTAGCAACTTTTGTTTATGCTCCAGCTCAATGGCAATATAAAGTGGATTTCTGAAATCATTTGGGCTCAATACATAATTCATTTTCGGGCCCTTGGCTATGTATTGGAGATTTCAACGACTTGTTAAGCCAACAGGACAAATCTAGCGGGAGACCAGTTGCGTCCTCCTCCATAGGTGGCCTGCAAAACCTTATGGATTCTCATGGACTTATCGATGTTGGTTTTTCGGGTCCAACTTTCACATGGACAAATAACCGAACTGGAAGAGCATTGATAAGAGAACATCTGGACCGAGGAATAGCAAATAGAAAATGGCGTTTACTCTTTCCGGATGCCACTATCCAACATATAAACTCCTCAGCTTCAGATCACAATCCCCTCTTGCTCAATACTATGAAGGAAAGGAAAAATGGATCCCCTTTTAAATTTGAGGAGTTCTGGACACTGGAGCCGTTTAGCAACGTTATCATTCAAAAGGCCTGGAACCATCCATTTCAAGGGAACCCAACCTTTATTCTATGCAACAAAATCAGGGAAACAAAAAAGGCTCTCAGGGAACCCGGGAAACCGGATTCCGGTTTCGGGTTCCGGTTCGGAACAAATCCGGGCCAAAACCCGGGTTGCAAAACTCGGGTTGACCCGGTCTGGGTACCGGGTTGTAAATCCGGAACCCGGGTTTACAACCCAGAACCCGGTTTTTTTTTTTTTTAAAATATCAAGATGTTCAGCACATTCTTTTTATCAAAAATCTAGACTAAGAAAGATACCCTTGTCATCTTTCCACTTTATAACAAATCCCACAACGGTTTGTATTTTCTAGCATATGGGTGTTTACCTCGGCTTATTGAGTATATTTGCATCATGCACATATGATTTGATTATAGATTGATTAAGTGGTTGGGTCCAGACCATTTAGATGAAGGCCTTGTTCTAAAAAAAAACATAAAAAGAAAAACTAAGGCCACATTTTTGTTTTAAAAAACAGTATATAGACCACATTTTTGTTATTATTACACTTAAATAATTTTGAAAGTGTAAATAATAACATTAGTTACATCATAACTATCAAACTCGTGAACACAGACTAAAAAAGAAGAAGAAGAAGAAGAAGAAAAAAAAAACCGGGTTCCGGATTGTAAACCCGGGTTCCGGATTTACAACCCGGATTCATCCGGGTTCCGGCCCAGGTCTAACCCGAGCTAACCCGGTCCGGGTTCCAGCCCGGGTTTGAAACCCGGGTTCCGGTCCGGGTGTACCCGGGTTGGAACCCGAATGAACACCCCTAGATTTGAACACAAAATTCTACCACTTGTTAACAACTATACGTCGTAGGAGGAACGAGATTGACTCTATCAAGCTCAGCCCAGGTAATTTTACAATGGATCAGGCTACTATAGAATCTATTTTCATAGATCACTTCACATCCATTTATACCTCCTCACATCCAATACTTCCATAGGAGCTCGAAAACCTTTTTGAAAAACAGATTTCAGAAGAAGAAAATAATTCTCTTACTGCTTTGCCATTAGAATCTGAAATCTATGGAGCTCTCTAGCAAATCCCGAACCATAAAGCTCCAAGGCCAGATGAGATGACTGCGCTTTTCTATAAGCATTATTGGTTTATCATCAAAAGAGACGTGATATCAGCTGTCCAAAACTTTTTTAGAAGTGGGAAACTTCTGAAACAGATAAACCATACCTATATAGCCCTCATCCCAAAAATAGCAAACCCAGATTCCCCTCAGCACTACTAGCCGATAAGCCTCACAAATGTCATCTACAAACTCATCTAAAAAATTCTCGCAAATCGCCTTAAAAAATCCCTTCCTTCCATCATCTCCCCTTTCCAAACAGCCTTTGTTCCGGGCCGCAACATCAAAGAAAATTCTATAATTGCTCATGAGATGTTCCACTATCTTAAGCACCATAAAGGGAGGAAAGGACAAATGGCCATAAAGTTGGATATGGAAAAGGCTTTTGATCTTATAGAATGGAGCTTTCTTTATGCAGTCATGAGAGCCTTGGGATTTAGCTCGACCTGGATAAACCTCATAAAAGAATGCATTTCAACGACTACTTTCTCAATTCTTATAAATGGCTCTTCAAAAGGTTTCTTCAAAGCACAGAGAGGCCTTTGACAAGGTGACCCCATTTCACCTTTCCTGTTTATTTTATGCACGGAAGTTCTCTCAAGACTATTGGCCAGATCAGAAGCCCGGAAGAATATAGAAGGTATCAAAATCAGCAGAGAAAGCCCCCAAATCTCCCATCTCCTATTTGCAGATAACTTAATCATTTTTGCAAAATCAAAGGCAACATTAGTACAGGCGATTAATGAAGTTCTAGGAAAATATCAAGCATGGTCTGGACAGCGTGTCAATCAAAGTAAGTCCTCTATTTTCATTACTTAAAACACCAGTCAAGCGACAAGACGGATGCTCTCGAAAAATATGCCATATAAAGAATCATCATCAAAAAAAAAATATTTGGGACTATTGACAACTTTTGGGAGATCCAGAAAGGAAGATTACAAGGAAATGCTAGAGAAAATAAAAAAGCATCTTGATGGCTGGAAATCAAAAGTACTTTCTCAAGCGGGTAGAACCATGCTCATCGGAACAGTCGCGGGGGCTAAAACTACCTATCAAATGGCAACCTGTTGGAATAAGGATGTTAATAAGGGGAGATTCCAAACTCTATTATTATGGATGATCAGGTCTGATATCTTTAGTGAGGGAGAGATTTCCATTGTGTGTGTGAGGGGTTGAGGTTTAAATGAAATCTTGAGAATTCTCCTTCCAAATTCAAACCTTGGTTCGGATAATCTTTTCTGGACAAGATCTCAAAATGGAAAATTTTTTGTAAAAAGTGCTTACTATCTTATCTCGTCTATTGCTAGCACTACCAGAGAAACTATCCTGAATATCCCTTGGAAGAAGATTTGGAACTTCAAAATCCATGATCGCCATAAACTGCTCCTATGGAAGATACTTTGGGACATTCTACCCACAAGAGAATGATTTAGAAGATTCATTCCAAGTATACCATCCATAAATTGTCCACTCTATAATGAGTCTGAAGAAACTCTTCTGCATCTTTTCATTGAGTGCCCCATCTCTAGAATTCTCTGGAATCACAGTAAATGGCCATTAAACTTATCATCTTTGGGAGTAGTTTCAATGCCAGAATGGATTCAGTATATTATACATCCCAAGCAAAAATTAGGCCTACCCTTTCAAAATCTTTGCTGGGCTGATCCTAGATTTTATATGGCGACTCCGAATGACCAAATACACAACCCTTAAGCCATGTTGAATACATGTAAGTCCTTAAAACCAAGTCCTCCTCTTCCTTTATGCTCACACATTTTTTTCCAACTCATCCAATGAATTCTCTTCTCATTATTGTCTTCCAATTCAGGCACAAGACTAATAGCTAAAAGAAAACAACTCATGGTGTAATTTGGAATTGATAGGGCCACTGCCTTAAGCAAAATTTCTCTCCCACCTTGTGATAACATGTTTTCCTTCTAGCCTTGAAGCTTCTTCTAGACCCTTTGTTTTATCTCAGAAAATGTCTTTGCTTTTTATCTACCAACCACAGGAGGAAGGCCCAAATACTTCTCATAATTTTTCACTTCAGCTACACCCTATAACAACATTATCTCTTCTTGTCCTTCCCGTGAAACATTGCTATTAAAAAACTTTGCAGTTTTTTCCATGTTGATTTTCTGGCCAGAGACGTTTTCATATCTTTCCAACAAAATTTGAATCTTCCTATTAACATCGACTTCAGCCTTACAGAAAATGATACTATCATCCGTAAATAATAAGTGGTTGATGTAAGGGGCATTTCTGCAAAGCTTAATACCAGGGATCTCATTCTGACGAGCAGCATCTTTTAAAAGAGAAATCAAACCTTCAGTTACTAGCAAAAGAAGATACGGGGACAAAGGTTCCCCTTGGCGAATCCCCCTAATAGGAGTTATGCGACCCTTCGGTTCACCATTAACAAGGATTGAAAATGAAGCAGATTGAACACAATTCATAATCAATGCAATCAAGCGAGCATCAAATCCCAACTTCCTCATAACTTCCTCTAAAAAACTTCATTCTACCCGGTCATACGCTTTACTCATATCAAGTTTGAGAGACATATAACCTTTTTTTCCTATTCTCTTCATTTTCAAATAATGGATTAACTCATAAGCAACTAAAACATTGTCTGTAATGAGTCTACCAGGTACAAATGCACATAGAGAATCAGAAATGATAGATGGCAGGCCCTTTTAAGTCTATTAGCAATAATCTTTGAGATCAACTTATCAATCACATTGCAAAAACTAATTGGTCGAAAATCAGCCACCTTAACAGGATTCTTCTTCTTAGGAATCAAGGAAATAAAAGTATGATTTAGCAAAGGGGGAACTACACCATTATTCAAGACATCCAGAACAGCAGTAGAAATTGACTTACCAAGAATAGGCCAATAATTTTGGAAGAATAAAGGAGCCATGCCATCTGGGCCCTGTGCAGTTGCTGATTCCATTTGCTTCAAGGCTGCAAACACCTCAGATTCAGTGTAAGGCTTAGATAGATCTGTATTCATCTCAGCATTCACTCTTCCTGCCAAAATCTCCAAAAAATCACAATTTCCTCGCGAGTTTGATGTTGTGAACATATCTCTAAAATAATCAACAATCAATTGGTCTCTTTGATCTCCTTCCTTCCACTCCCTAGCCTCATTTTGCAGTTTTCCAATAGAATTCTTCTTCTTTCTGAAAGAAGCTTTAGAATGGAAGAACTTTGAATTTTGGTCTCCCTCTTTCAACCACAAAGCTTTAGCTCTCTACCTACACATTACTTCATCCTTCTCTAGCCACACTCTGCTCTTCCCTTCTCATCCACATGGGATCAGTATCCTACAATAGTTTGAGTCAATTTTTGGCCTTCGAAAGCTTCCTTTGAACATTTCCAAAATCCACATGATTCCATTCTTGAAGCCTTCTACCACAGTCACCAATTCTAACCATCAATTCTGCCATTGAGCTTCCTCTATTAGAAAATTGCCATGACTCATTAACAATTTTATCACAATTTGGCTCACCAATCCACATGGCTTCAAATTTGAACAAACACTCCTTCCTCCTCTCAACACGAGCAGTTACTGATTCTAAGCAAATAGGGGAGTGGTCTGAGTAGGCCACACTACCATGAACAACTTCAGCTTGTAGAAATAAATCCCACCAAAGAGGATTACCAAAAAAACTATCAAGACGTTCACTCACTCTAGCTTCAAGGCCCCTCCCATTACACCAGGTAAATTTCGGACCCCTAAAACCAATATCTCTAAGCAAACACTCATCTACAACTTCCTGAAAATCCCTCATCTGATTCTGCATTGTTTCCCTTCCCCCCAGCTTCTCATGATGAAATAGGATCTCATTAAAATCTCCAAAAACCAGCCACGCCTCATCCTCATTTCTACATAAATTTCACATTAAAGCCCAGGTATAATGCCTAAGAGAAAAGTCAGGATGGACATAAATTCCCGAAACAAAATACTTCAGAGAACTATCCCCATCCTCCTTCACACATGCATCTATATGGTACTTCGAAAAACTCAAAATGGACAGATTAATATCATGTCCCCATAGCATTGCAAGACCCCCACCTTTGCCCTCACAGTAAATAGCTAAGCAATTCACAAAACCAAATTTAAATTTACATCTATCAAATTCACGTACCATCAAGCGTGTTTCCTGAAGAAACACTATATCGGGAGCTTCCTTCTTGATTAGGTCTCAAAGGACCCAAATGCCACATGGGTTCCCAAGCCCACGGACATTCCAGCTGAGGAGTTTCATGACTCTCGGTGGGGCTGGGACCCAGCCACTGTGACGCCCCGACTCCCACGTACAAAAAGTCTCGGGAATCGTGACGTCAGGATGATGACAACCCGGTCACGCATCCCAACGACAAGTGTCAAGTGTGTGCAACAAATAAACAGTGCACAATTAAAAACACAGCGGAACGTAATAAAGTTTATTGTACCAGAATTTTAGTTAATACAGATATCCAAAATACAAATACCTTAAAATCAAAGCCAAGTCTCAAAAGTAAATACAAGTCTGGAAATAAAAACTACAGCATGAGTGATCCCAGATCACTCCTCCGGCGGAGCCAGATCCTCAGGCTCGGCATCTGCATCATCAACAAAGTCTGCAGTACCATTAAATGGTACCGCAGGTAAGTTATAACCTAACCAAGTCTAGAGATAAAATTATATCTACACAACTAACCAAGCATGCCCATGATGCAATATGCAATAATGCAACGCACGCCAAAAATCTCTTTGGCACAAAATCATTTCCAATAAAATCAATTCCACCATTTTCCCATAAAATGGCACACAAAAATCATTATTCATCATTTTCCCAGAAAATGATACACAAAAACATACTTACGCTATTTTTCCAGAAAACAGCTAATTTCCAATTATTCCAATTAACCATATGCACCATGGTCTCCCCTATGGACCATCCGCACGTCCTGGCTACTTTACGAGCGATGCCCAGTTCCGTACCCAGTGCGTTCGGGCCAGGTCATCCTCTAACCCCCGCCAGCAGAAGGGCCACGGAGTCGCACGTCCAACGTCCGATCCCGTTGTCGCCCGGCGACAACCCAGGGGACGTCACTCAGTATATTACGCTCCCGAGTGACCAGAGGAGCTCCACCGAGATAATGTCCCATCTCGGCTTGGGGTCGTGACACACGCACCCAAAAGTCCAATTCTCATGAAAACCCAGTTTTCAAAATAACCACATGAACATGAATGCAATGCACGAAAACCCCGTTTTCCATTTACAAACATGCCATGTGTGCAATATACAATGAACCAGATCAATCCTCACAACCAATGATCAACTCCCAAAATCACAATACAACCAAAATATCCAATATCCAAATCACATAACCAAACTCCAACAATTAATCCAACCACAATTAATCACACACAACAAATACTCTGATCAATCCATTCACCCCCAAACTCCTCAGATTCAGTCCGGAACCAACCAGGATACATATATATAAAATATAGCTGTTAATTGCAAAAATATAATTAAATCTCAAAGAATTGTTTAGGAAATACTTACTGAGCTTTAAAATAATTTATGGAGGATCATAGAGGAACTGGAAGCACCAAAACAGCAACTGTCACAGTGCAAAAACACTGTGGCCGAAATTCACAGTGAACCCAAAAATATACAGGGTCAAACGAAGGCTTGAAATTGATAGGGTAGGGCCTATAGGAGGTGGGGAATCTAATGGTGGTGATAGTTGGTCGTGGGTGGCAGTCGAAACGGCGGTGGAAGGCCGAAAAAGTTGGTTCGGGTTTGATGCTCGTTGGGGCGGCTCCGGCGACGGATCGGGGCCGGGGTTGGGTCAGTTAGGACGGAAATGGGCCGGTAATGATGTGGCTAGGAACTGGTGGCCGGACGGCGGCAGAACGGTGCAAAAACCACCGCGGCTTCGCACGGCTACTGACGGCTAACGGCGGCGTTAGCCGGCCTGAAAATGGTACTGTAGGGTCGCCGGTCGACGGGGAGTCGAACGGCACCTGCGGTGTCAACCACCGCCGGTCTACGGCGGCGCTGCGACGGTAAGTCCGTGGCACGCGTGGGTGAGGAGAGAGAGAGAGAGATCCGATCGGGGCTGGGGGGAAAAAGAAGAAAAAGAAGAAAAGAAAAAGGGAAAAAGAAAAAAAGGAAGAAGAAAAAGGAGATCCAGACTTTTCAACGTGAGTTTCGAAAGTGATCCAACGAAGACAATTTTAAAACCACTAAATAAATAAAATAATCCAAACGCAGTGAAATATTCAAATAAAACAATAACTATTTTTAAAACAGTTAAAATAAATAAATCAATTTAACTCAAAATTAACTAAAGTAAAATATTAAACTCAGACAAAAACATCCTTTAAAATAAAGAGAATTAAATTGCAGATCACTAATTAAAATTAATCAAACACAGTGAAATGCTTTAATAAAACAATAGAAATTTTAAAACCTACAAACAAACCAATTTAAATTAAAGGTCAATTTAAATCTAAAACAATAATTAACAATAAGAAAGCCCAATAAAATAATTTTTACAATTTAAAATATTCTAATATAATATTCTAAAACTCCAAAAATAATAATTAATAAAAATAGGAAAGTCCAATAAAATAATAAAATAAAATCTCTAAAATATTAAAACAAGAGAATTACACAATAAATAATTAAAATAAACCTTCTTTAAAAATACACTAAAATCCGAGATGTTACAATCTC
Organism: Cyclocarya paliurus; assembly: GCA_029856935.1. Classification (NCBI taxonomy): domain Eukaryota; kingdom Viridiplantae; phylum Streptophyta; class Magnoliopsida; order Fagales; family Juglandaceae; genus Cyclocarya; species Cyclocarya paliurus. The sequence continues at coordinate 25,122,117 of CM056953.1, forward strand.
CCCCCCTTAAAATAAATTTCGTCCTCGAAATTGAAGGGTCAAATATCAATGCTAAAGACAGGCATGAGATGCGACTAAAAGTAGGCTTAAGAGACATACCGCCAATCAATCAAATGATTGCTGATATTGTTCCATCATATCCGCTTCTCTTTTCCAAGAGAAATCTTAAACCAGTAGATCACCCCAAGCTAGCTTCTCCAAATGTATCGACTTAGATCTTAACCTTTACTCCTTCCAATTTACAATCGGCATTAGGGCAACCTCCTAAGTAAGGTCAGGTTGAGGTTCGATGCGTCTTGGGTCGACAAAGCGCACCTCTCGCTGACCAAAACCTTTCTTGAGAGTACATGGAACACATCAAAAACCTTTCCAAAATACTCTGGCAAAGCAGTCCTGTAAGCAACAGCCTCATTCATCTCTAAAATCTGAAAAGGTCCCATAAATCTTGGGCTAAGTTTTCCTCTTTTACCAAAACGCTTAACGCCTTTCCTAGGAGGGACTTTAAGGTAAACTCAATCACCTTCCTCAAATGACAAATTTCTTCTCCTTGATTCCGCATAACTTTTCTGACAACCTTACTCTTCCGCCATAACATCTCTTATCACCCGAACTTGATCTAACATCTCTTTTATTAACTTGGCCCAATTAATATACTCTCACCAATTTCATCCCAACACAAAGGCGGTCTGCACATTCTCCCAAAGGCACATCATGATTATCATTCCTAGAGCGGCCAGGTAAACCAAGATCTCAATATCCACAAAACCTTGACACAACACCCAAGGAATTCCAATGATTACTAGCTCCAATTGATAATCTGAACTAACCTCTATTGGTTCCTACGGTAAAACTTCCAAACCTTCGCTGAATACTACACTTTAGTAACCTAGTGGCCACTTCCAAAAATTAACCATCAATAACGAAATTGCATACACAATAATTAATCTCCAATTACAGGTATTCCTAAAAAATTTCAAGTCATCACTAATTCCTCAAACTCAGCACAAAATTTGAACTCCTTATTACAACCAAAGTATCACACTCCTACTGCGCACTCTGATATTCGCCACATACCGAAAATTCATGTCCTCCTAAAATAACACCATTGAGTACAGGGTAGTTCCATACCTACTAACCAAGAAACTCTTACCACAATTGGTGGAAGTACCCTCCTCCAAAATCATGAATTATCACACATTACTCAAATAACTCCCGCTACTTTAAACAAGATCAATATTCCAAAAAGAATACATCCACGATCAATGACAGAAAACCAATATTAATCAACTTCAGCATCGCAATTGAAAACAAGTAACACTACCACAAAGTGTACTCGTCTCCTCTTAAGATAAGGAACTTACTCTAAAAGACTCGAATCCAACCCGTCAACCAAAAAGAATACTTAACAACTTCTACGCGACTACCTAAATCCGAAAGCTTAATATCTAAATTCTGAATATCATCTAATCTAGCGATGACTAAACTCACTACGAACTACCATTGAGTTTACCAAAATCTTATCAAAACTTTCTTGGTAACTCGCCCACCTACTTCTACTCCTATAAGCTAGTTTTAACACAACTAAATCCTTCAATAACACATCACTAATAAACCTCGAGGCACGCCATACTGCTTAAACCATCACTCCACCAAAATTATTGCACAACATCCAAGGATCTTAATATTTTATTAACTCATATACTTGATTATGCTATCCACCGTTGATGCCTAAGCTTCAACTTCCAAAATTTATCGTACACCAAACATGACCCATCAATCTTTCTTTAAGTCAAATAACAATGTACTTGATTCTCCCAACTGGACACTCAATTTCCAAAGAAAAGTATAGCCTCAAAAATTTAAATTCCTATGTGACCTCAAGTTACAATTAATTCCTTTAGGTAATCAAAAAAATTATTGTCAATCATCATTCCATCGAGTAATCTGCTTCGACTGCACACTTCGATCAACTCACCAAAACTCTTGAACTTAATACTGTCGTAACGACTCCTTTACAACACCTATCAAAACTACCTCTTCCAAGCCAAAAATGAGACTGGAACCTGTATACTCCGGAATCCCTACAAACTCACCACTATTACACGTCGATCTCGTGCATCCTCAGCTAGAATCAATATTCTTCCAACGTGCAAGTGATCTATCACTACCATTACCATCATTTAGACCTATATCCTCGAAATCAACAAGAATCATTTCTTAAATCAACACCATCTTAATCCTTAAAATTGATATGGATCAAATCTTTAATCTACTATTGTAACCTCAAGCTAAAAAAAACAATCATTTACCCGAATTCGATCCAAATCTACAATCCTCAGAAAATACACGAGCTAAATCATTACCTTCCATCTCCAAAGAAATATTCTCATTAAAAATTCCTATACTAATAATTCAACTCTGATCAACCTCATTTTAATGGTCACTGACTAAACAATCTCCAAAATAAATCAAGCTAGCACACCAAGCTTGAGGAAATAAAAACTTAAATCTTAATGCAGATCAATCCTTCAAATCTTGTAATTCTAAAACCTTAAACCAGATAAGAATCCTCAATATCTATGATTTTAAATCTAAAACACTCACCTTACAAAACTTGCAAAATTCTAAAATCTCAAATGATACCAAAGTGCTTAACTGAGTCGGCAAAAATCTAAAACTTCTAATTTAATTAGTCCTTCAAGTGCTTGTTGAACCTACCACCTTAGATCCTATAAACTTATTTCCTAAAAACTATAGGGCCTCAAACCTTAGATAACTTCTCAAAAATCTATCCTCGAAGTTCGTTGAACTTATGACCTCTTACTCCCTAGACTCAACAATTAATCCTATGGAACTTAAGACCTCAAGTATCCTAGGCGAACTAAAGCTATTCCCACCTTAGCTGCAACTTGAGTTCCTACTCCATAGAGTTCACTTAGACCATGTCGTTCCCTTCGAGTCTCGATATTAAAACATACCAATTGCTAAGAGTTCAGGCCTACTGCACTAAATGATCAAGCCTAGCAATGACATTCATAGTCGTACCATCTACCTGTCATAGCGTAGCCCTTAACCCACTTTTCAACTCAAACAGATTAAAATCTAATTATGAAAAAAATAAATTAAAACACAACAAAATGCCATTAAATAAAATAGAATATCAACCAACCAAGTATAACAATATACAATAAGTTAAAACAATTAAAGTAACATACCTCAGACAACATAAAATCAAAACAAAACAAAATCTCACAAATAAAATAAAATTCCATAAATAAAATGACATTCAACAAAATAGATGAAACCAATAAAAATAACAACAAATAATAAATTAAAACCATTAAAAATAACATACTTCAAACCAAATAATTTTAAATCACAACTTTTAAAATTTCTGGTACTTCACCTAAGGGACATGTGGCTTTATCCAGAGCCGAACTGCTCTGATACCACCTGTGACGCCCCGACTCCCACGTACAAAAAGTCTTGAGAATCGTGACGTTAAAATGATGACAACCTGGTCACGCATCCCAACGACAAGTGTCAAGTGTGTGCAACAAATAAACAGTGCACAATTAAAAACACAGCGGATGGTAATAAAGTCAACTAGTACCAAAATTTTAGTTAATACAGATATCCAAAATACAAATACCTTGAAATCAAAGCCAAGTTCCAAAAATAAATACAAGTCTGGAAATAAAAACTACAGCATGAATGATCCCAAATCACTCCTCCGGCGGAGCCAGATCCTCAGGCTCGGCATCTGCATCATCAACAAAGTCTGCAGTATCATTAAATGGTACCGCATGTAAGTTATAACCTAACCAAGTCCAGAGATAAAATCATATCTACACAACTAACCAAGCATGCCCATGATGCAATATGCAATAATGCAACGCACGCCAAAAATCTCTTTGGCACAAAATCATTTCCAATAAAATCAATTCCACCATTTTCCAAAAAATGGCACACAAAAATCATTATTCATCATTTTTCCAGAAAATGATACACAAAAACATACTCACGCTATTTTCCTAGAAAACAGCTAATTTCCAATTATTCCAATTAACCATATGCACCATGGTCTCTTCTATGGACCATCCGCACGTCCTAGCTACTTTACGAGCGATGTCCAGTTCTGCACCCAGTGCGTTCGTGGCCAGGTCATCCTCTAGCCCCCGCCAGCAGAAGGGCCACGGAGTCGGCACGTCCAACGTCCGATCCCGTTGTCGCCCGGCGACAACCCAGGGGACGTCACTCAGTATATTACGCTCCCGAGTGACCAGAGGAGCTCCACCGAGATAATGTCCCATCTCGGCTTGGGGTCGTGATACACACGCACCAAAAAGTCCAATTCTCATGAAAACCCAGTTTTCAAAATAACCACATGAACATGAATGCAATGCACGAAAATCCCGTTTTCCATTTACAAACATGCCATGTGTGCAATATGCAATGAACCAGATCAATCCTCACAACCAATGATCAACTCCCAAAATCACAATACAACCAAAATATCCAATATCCAAATCACATAACCAAACTCCAACAATTAATCCAACCACAATTAATCACACACAACAAATACTCCGATCAATCCATCCACCCCTGAACTCCTCGGATTCAGTCCGGAACCAACCAGGATACATATATATAAAATATAGCTATTAATTGCAAAAATATAATTAAATCTCAAAGAATTGTTTAGGAAATACTTACTGAGTTTTAAAATAATTTATGGAGGATCACAGAGGAACTGGAAGTACCAAAACAGCAACTGTCACAGTGCAAAAACATTGTGGCCGAAATTCACAGTGAACCCAAAAATACACGGGGTCAAACGAAGACTTGAAATTGATAGGGTAGGGCCTATAGGAGGTGGGGAATCTAATGGTGGTGATGGTTGGTCGTGGGTGGCGGTCGAAACGGCGGTGGAAGGCTGGAAAAGTTTGGTTCGGGTTTGATGCTCGTTGGGGCGGCTCCGGCGACGGATCGGGGCCGGGGTTTGGTCGGTTAGGACGAAAATAGGCCGGTGGTGATGTGGCTAGGAGCTGGTGGCCGGAGGTGGCCGGACGGCGGCGGAACGGTGCAAAAACCACCGCGGCTTCGCACGGCTACTGATGGCTAACGGCGGCGTTAGCCGGCCTGAAAATGGTACGGTAGGGTCGCCGGTCGATGGGGAGTCGAACGGCACCGGCGGTGTCGACCACCGCCGGTCGACGGTGGCGCTGCGGCGGTAAGTCCATAGCACGCGTGGGTGAGGAGAGAGAGAGAGAGAGAGAGAGATCCGATCGGGGCTGGGGGAAAAAGAAGAAAAGAAAAAGGGAAAAAGAAAAAGAGGAAAAAGAAAAAGGAGATCCAGACTTTTCAACGTGGGTTTCGAAAGTGATCCAACGAAGAAGATTTTAAAACCACTAAATAAATAAAATAATCCAAACGCAGTGAAATATTCAAATAAAACAATAACTATTTTTAAAACAGTTAAAATAAATAAATCAATTTAACTCAAAATTAACTAAAGTAAAATATTAAACTCAGACAAAAACATCCTTTAAAATAAAGAGAATTAAATTGCAGATCACTAATTAAAATTAATCAAACGCAGTGAAATGCTTTAATAAAACAATAGAAATTTTAAAACCTACAAACAAACCAATTTAAATTAAAGGTCAATCGAAATCTAAAACAATAATTAACAATAAGAAAGCTCAATAAAATAATTTTTACAATTTAAAATATTCTAATATAATATTCTAAAACTCCAAAAATAATAATTAATTAAAATAGGAAAGTCCAATAAAATAATAAAATAAAACCTCTAAAGTATTAAAATAAGAGAATTACACAATAAATAATTAAAATAAACATTCTTTAAAAATACACTAAAATCAGAGATGTTACAACCACCACCGATGAAAAAATTTGGAGTTGTTCCGAAACATCATTCGGATTAATGGACGCCCCCTTCCTCTTTGAGACTCGATGCAAAACATCTGTGTTCTCCAGCTTTACCTTACGTTTACGAGTTGAAATCAATCTTTGATGTGAAACTGATCCTGACAGCTGAATTCTATTGATATTTGACAATCGTTTCCACCTACGCCCCTCCAAAACATTAGGTTTAATAAGTTGTTTCTCAGCCGGGCCTTCCTGGGCCTCAATTACCATAGTTATTGGCCCATTAGCAGGCCCTTGAGGATCCCCTCCAGATACTCTAGAGATAGTCCAAGCCCGTGATTCCCTCGTCAACCTTCATCAATTCCTCCGAAACATCAGCATTTGTTTCCTTCGTAACTTCCTTTTCACGTTCAACAGTAGGTGCTGGAATTAAGGGCTCCAAGTCTGCATGTCTTTACCTACTGACTCCTTGAAGGCCGTCGTAACCCCTATAACGTCTCCTGGATTCTCGCCTTTACTTATGGTATCATTACCTTCCTTCCCCTTAGACTCCACCGGAGAGACCACCGGAACACTGCTACTAGCCTCAGTTTGAAACTCCCGACGAGACTAATGTCGCGTTGTTGGAAAACTGGCACGCAACCAACCGCCATAAGGAAATCCATCCGATTCAAAACTACTCTGACTCTCCTGCCATTTTTCACAGTCCAGATGACCATGATTCAAGATACCACGGCAATAACAAAAATTAGGTAATCGTTCATAAGAGAAATGAATCCACACAGGTTCAGCCAGACCAATGTTCACCATCTTTCCACGCAGCAAAAGTTTGGAAACATCAATAGAAACCCGTACACGCACAAACTCACTCCAAACCATTTCACCTTTTTCTATATCCACTTCAATTACCCGTCCAATCTTACTTCCTATCAGATTCCCCATGTACTCATTCCGTGCTATGAATGACAGATCATGCAAATGAACCCAGAAAGATGCCTCAGTGATTTTGATCTGATGAACTTGTTGATGACCTTCAACTTCTTTAATTAAGACCAAATGCTTATCAAACGACCAAGGCCCATCTCTAATCACCCAGTCCTTATCGCGTTCACAATCAAATTCGATTAACATGATCACCGAATTCAGTTCCCTGAACCTGATCTCCCTAACAGCCGCCATGCTTGCCTCATCATGAATTTGAAAGCCTCCCGATTATAATGACGATCAGTAAAGAGTTTGATCAACAAATACTTACCTCCACCAATAAAAACATCTTGCAACTGCTGGACATCTACTTGAATCTCTGCACTCTCCGTTGCCGTTAAAGAGAGTTTCTTGTACATTTCTTCAAGAGGAACTGCCATCATTACACTTAGCACCCACCAAAACTCCACAACAATGACACCATGAAACCTAAAAGCCTATACTGCAACAGGAGAAAACACTCGTACATAGAGAAACCCTAGGAGAGGAAAACTCAAGGAGAGGAAAAAACTTCGCCACCCACAATTGGCTAATAAATGCCTGCCAACTTCAGTCTAGAGGAAATCAGATTTAAGCATATTTCAAAGTATAGTACTAAGCATTAAACTTATGATTAGCGGAGTCTGTTTATTTCCATTGTTGATTTTGTCAGATATTCTTATAAAATTATTATGTTATACCTTAAATAAAAAAAATCAAGGAATATATTATGAATTTTAAATAATATTACTATCTATTAGTCTCAAATAACTGAACATTTATTGGATTATTTGCAAGGTATAATTTTAATTAATCAGAATCAAAGTTTTGAATACCGTTTTGATGGCCGTTTCGCTTATGGCACTGGAATGAAATATTTCGGTATTGATACTGTTTCAGGATAGTCTATATACAATAAATTAATTATATATGTATAAATCATATTTCAAAATAACATCAATGCAAGTCTTAAAAAGTTAAAATACATATTTATAAAGCTCAATAATACTTCTAAGTTCTCAACCAAACTATTTTAAAAAATAATTACTCATCTTCATCACGAAAAGGGAAGTAGAAATTTGATTTTTTAGTCCTCGAGAAAAGGGGATTAAAAAAAGTTAAGAAAATAGTTTTCAGATATGAAAATTTGAGTGAAAATTATAAAATAGTCAGAATTTTTGCATTAATTACAAAATAATAAAATAAAATCGACTAGTACACTAAAAAAATTATGGATCTAGCCAGAATGATACCTTAAGGCTCTTGTAGTGGCAGCGACCCAATTTTTCCAATTGATGGCTAGCGGTCAATTTGCTGCACCTAGAGCCCTGCAAGTCGGATGTACTTTAGAACAGTTCTCTTGTTAGCATCCCCCTACCTCCAATGGCAGGACAAATGCTATGGATGCAGGTAGATGGATTGAATGTTTGGTACAGATCTTTAAGGCAATTTTCTGCACGGATGATCAAAAGGTGATTTATGTGACTTACATCTTAATAGACCTGGCAAACAAATGGTGGACCTCAACATGTGCACTCCTACAAATGGAGCTAGGAGAAGGAGTCCCCATCACTTGGGAGCGCTTTAAGGAGGTCTTTCTGAATCACTTCTTTCTGCAGACTCTAAGGGAATCTAGAGCTTGTCAATTTACGTACCTCACTTAGGTGACAATGACCATAGACCAATACGCCACCAAGTTCATGGAGCTGTCTCGTTTCACCAATTACTTAATTCTAGACAAGGAAAAGAAAACTGAAAAGTTCAAGTTTGGTCTGGGTCATAGTATTAGAGAGCGTATATGTGCTCTTAGGATTCGTAACTTTTCCGAACTGGTTACCTGAGCAGGCAGGCCAAGCTTTGATGGAGCAGTTGGATTTAGTTTGAGACTTTAATTATTTATTTAGTTTGATTTATTAATTATGAAATCTCTTGCTTGGCTATATTTACGTAAGCATGTGGCATCCTTAACCCTAGGGAAAGAGGTGTTAGTGACATCCTTAACCCTAGGGAAGGAGGTGTTACTTTAGTGAAAAGAAAAAATATTCACATTTATAATAAAATGCACTGTTTAAACAAATTATGAACTATATATTTAATATATGGACTAGATTGTATAAGTTGTGTGGGCACTTATGTAGAAGTAAGAAGAGAGAAAAAACTATGAACATCAACATATCCAAAACAACTATGGTTTAAACACACAACTATGGTTTAAACACATGTTCACCAATTTAAAGCTATTCTTTTATAAACTTCATATTATTATGTAAACTTGGTTATATTTTTGTATAATTCATTGTCTCTACTTTCTAGATTAATTTGTTCATTTAAAAAATATGAGGCATTGTAAAAATGAAAATCGTTTATACCCAAAGATCTATTTAAGAAAGAACCTTACCTATTACATTTAATCACTTCACAAAAATTTACTTAGCTTAACAGTTAATTAGTTTATACCTTCTCATTAATTTATGTAGGACCATCTACTATATTTTCAAAATATTGCAGCACAAGTTTCACAAAAGGAATGGATCATCCATCTTAGCGCATAAGTAAATCAACTTTGACAGCAGTGTCAAAAGAAATTCAACATCCTGTCCATCAACCCCTTCCCTAAAACAACAACATAAACCCTTAAAATCTGTTCTCATCAAAATTCCCAGCGTTGTAGTTATATAACTAGATAAACCACTAACATGGTGTGTATTGTTGGTTCACAGAAATGTTACTTAAAATTCATATAGTTCGCTTATTCACCAAATTTGTATGGATGTGTCACTTCTCTTAACTATGTATTAGGTTTATTTTAACTTGTACAAATTTATGATTTGTTTCAACTTTGTATGGATTTGAATTCTCATTTTTTTATTCATTGTGGAGTGACAGATAGACAGGTAAGATCTTCTAATTTACTATCATATATGTAAGTTTATCCAATACAGGCACTTATTACATATCAGAATTATATTTATTAATCTATTTTTTATTTTATTATTTATTTTTACAAGAAAATTTAAATTTTAAAAATAATTCTCATATTTTTACAATTGAGCACACGTGCATTGCAAGTTGTGCCCTTATGAAACATACTCATAAATTTATGAGAAACTCTATAGGAAACCGGCTAGAGGAATCACAGGGAAATCGCATCCCACGTGGCAAAATGTAAACGACACCGTTTACTCTTTCCTCCATCTTCCCTTTTTCATTTCATTTCAGAGTTTTTTTTCCATCTTCCCTCAGTCTTCCACCTTCCTACTCGAAATCTCCCTTTCCATCGGATCCTTTTCTTGCAACAATTAAATTCAACCGCAGGCATGAGAAAAATGGGAAACTCCAAGAATTCTCTTCTCGTCTTCACAGCTCCTCCTCCCCCCTAGAGATTAGCTCCCTTCTCAGACACTACGTTGCTGTTTCCAATTTGATAATCTATTAACACCAATTTTTGTACACACTAATCGGAAAAGGTAAGTGTTGTGTTTTTCCAATCTTAGCCTAATTCCTTTTTCTTTTTCTTTTTTTTTTTCAGTCCCTCTGAATATTGTTAATTGAAATGAGCTTATTTTACTTAATTGTTTCTCATCTCCCTAATTTCATTTGAGGTTTCACATTAGGAATTGTAGAGACTTTTCTGCGTTGCTCAACATGTGGCGATTGCTTATTCACTTTTGCTCTGATTGTTATTTAAGGGGCATAAAGAAATTTTGAGAGTTTCAGTTTGATTAAGTAAAGTTCCTGATTTTCTTCTTATTTCGGATTCAACAACGGGCATTTCTTCAGCAAACTTTGTTTTGTGTTATTTTGAGAGTCTTGGTTTGATAAGTATTCTTTGTCTGTGTTATCGTCGATTGCAAGTCTATATTTTTAGTTCTTTCTTCTAGACCAAAAATCATAGAGTTTTTCTTCCAGACCCAGATGTGATCTCTTCTTCTTTCTGAAATCCAAATTTTCCAGTCAAATGGTACCTCAGATTTTCCAGTCGAAATGTTGCAATCTTCTTCTCAGTTTACAAATTGCTTTCTAAATGGGTTTGCGTTTGGGCATTTCTCTCTTCTCAGATGTTTCTTCCTGCTCAGTCGTCTTCCCAATTTTTATTTTTTATTTTTAATTATGACCAACATGGAAAACTCGATTACCCTGCGGTTGTGCATACCGGTTGTATGTAGCAGAATTGTGCCTCGGCAACTATTAGCGCTACCTTCTCATGTTCTCATCGTGTATTGATGAACCAACTTTCATATATCGGATTTAACAACAATGATATCCTCCATAGCTTGGTTACCCAAAGGGGCGGCAAAGCCTGTGCCCTTAGTGCCAGACCCTCCTTCCATAGAAGAAATCGAAGAGATGATCAAGTCTGGCGCTTTTGATCGAAGGTCAGGTCTTTTAATGGAGCTTAATCGTTTCTTTAATAGCCAAGCCTTACGTGAATTGGGGTTCAATGATTTCATCTATCTTTATGATATTACTTAGGCCTTCTTGAAAAAAGAAACATGAATATTATTGCCAGTGCAAGTGCTGACAAACGAGTTAAGATATGGGATGTAGCTGCTGGAAAATGTAATATTACCATGGAGCATCAAATAGACAATGTCATAATTTCTTTTTTGAAAAGTAAACAGACAAGGTCAAAATCATATGGTAATCATGTATTGTTTCTATCCACTACATAATCAGATTATAAGTTAGAAGATGTTTGCCCATAATTAGAATCTGCTAGTGTGAGTACATGCACAGGCCATTTGCCCATCGTGGTGTGATATTTGCATGGCTCCAATGTGATAGTGTTATCATAAACATGAATGCATGAGTTTTTGTTAACGCATCAAATGCCGTTAGCACTACCAAATGATCTAAATGATCCAGCAGATGAGTCTAATTTTATTCCTCATGCTTGCAGGTTCAAGCTGTTGCATGGAATCATCATGCACCACAAGTTATTCTTAGTGGATCTTTTGATCATTCAGTAGTCATGGTAATAAATTATATGCGTGCATTAGTTTTTTTTTCTTTTAATTTCTTTCAAAGTATCATCAGATCTATTGAATGTAAACGTGTGTGCATCTGCATAAGCCTCAACTAGGGACTTTTGTGCTTGAATTGAGTAATTTAGACTTTGAGGAAGTCTATTATATTCCATGTCTTATCACTTGATGTGTATATCATATTTACCCATTGCAGAAGGATGGGAGAATACCATCACATTAAGGTTATAAATGCTTCGCACTCGTTTTTGGGATGAAATTTTGTTGGATCGTTCGATCACAATCGATCGGATTTTTTTTTCTGGGACAAAAACTTTTTCATCCCTAATTGTCATTCTAACTCCAATAGGAATGTTCGAATGGATTTTTTTTGGACAACTTTTTTCGTCCCTAATAGTTGTTTGAATGCCAACAATTTTGTTCGAACGAATTTTTTGGGACAAAATTTTTTCATCCCTAATTCACGTTTGAACAATATCATTTGATTAAATGAATATCATTCAAATGGTTTTATTACACAATAATGACATGACTTATTTTTCACGTTTAAATGTAATTTCTTCCATTCCATCATTGACAATATAACATCTTTCCATAAAAATAAAAAAAATCTCTCTATTAAGCTAATAAAAAATCTGTAAAATCGTATGATAAATAAAAATAAAGATATAAAATCTCTTATGGTAGTCAATCTAAGACATCCAATATGAGATCCAAATCCACCGAGTTGATAGCATGACCTCCAAAGGATAAACAAGGCTAACCACAAGCCTACAAATCAAACCAATGAAACGAATGAGTGCAGGAGGAAATATACAAGCAAAAACTCTACCACATTAACCTAAACATTAAGCCATAGCCATAGTGTAATCCCAAAATAGATTGGAATTAAAAAAAAAAACTCAAATCTAGGGTCCTAATTCAAATCAAAGAGAGTGAGACCATATGAGAGAGAACCCGAGCGAGAGTGAGAAATAAATGGGGAGTTGAGACAAAGACAAACAAATACAAAGAGAAGCGAGAGAAAGAAAGAGCGAGAAAAGGGGACTTACTACTAGTAGATGGGGGTTGCTAGTTTATTTGCAGAGAGAAGAAAAGAAGCACAGGAGGTTGGGGCTGGAAGAGATGAGAAAAACTTGTATTTAGGGTTTGGGGTTAAGCTGGCAAGTTTTAATTTATATGTGAAAGACTATTTGTGGCAATAACTATTTGCCACAAATAGCAATTTATTCGACGCAAATATTAAGTTCTTATTTGGAGCGATTATAGCCGCAAATAAGCATTTGCGACCTAAATGGCGCATTCCACTAACCGAGGGCTATTTCTTACCATTCGAACGGCATTTACATCATTCGAACTAATATTACAAACCGTTCGAACGAATATAGCACTTGTGGAGCCACCCAAGTCTCGACAAGTGCAGCAAGACCTGGAGCCGCCTGGGTCCCGACAAGTACCACAAGATCTGGGACCGAGTTTGATGGCTTCTTTTTTCACCTGGTTTCGTGTTTTACAGCGATAAAAATTTGCTCTATGTACTTTAAACCCCCCTTCAAACGAAACCGACCATCAAGATGACTGGTTTGGGTTCACTATGTGGAGCTTGCAAATTCCTGAGGATGAAATGTATTAGGGGATGTGTTTCTGCTCCTTATTTCTACCATGAACAGGGAGCTACCCATTTCTCAAGCCATTTATACAATGTTTTCGGTGCAAGTAATGTATCGAAACTCCTTGCTCACCTCCTGGTGAGTGATCTTTGTGAAGCGGCCGTCACAATCTTGTATGAAGCGTAGGTTAGGCTTCAAGATCCTATTTATGGTATTGTTTCACATATTTTTACTCTTTAGCAGCAGGTTCTTACCCTTTAACTTTCTCTTTTTATATATAAAGATTGAAACCCTAATGAAAGTGTTGCATATTGTAAATCGACAAACTCAACTAGCATCTCTAAAGGAATTACAAGTAGTTCAAAACTTTCTCGATGCTTCGGTCAATGCAAAACCCTAATGAAAAGTGCTATAGAGTGCAGGCAAGGAGTACTAATTACATGATGTCACAATTCAGTACAAACAATATCTCCAATAATACCTCAACAATTCCATACGACGAGAATGTGTTCATGAATAACTCTTTTAAGAACTAAATAAGTTCACTCAACTTTGAGAAAAATACCTCAAATGCTTTTCATGAAGTCATTTGTGGTTGACTATATTCGTGAAGAAGAGTAGTGGTTGGGACAGTGCTAAGGTTGTTGACATGGCATTATATCTTTTATTTAGTATTTTGCTTTATTTTTGATATGGGCAAATATTTGATGTTTTTTAAGTTTAATTAATCAGCATTATATCTTTTTCTTTATAAATTAATTGTTGATTACTATTATTAATTCTTTAATTGATTAAATTTTTTATTAAATCAGTGTTACCGTTCGAGCGTTAGCTGGCCGTTCAAAAATGGTGATATACATATTCAAACGGTCTCAATGAACGTTCGAATGACAAATTACTTTCCCGACTTGCCAATTTTTCCCACAACTGATTATTTCACTACGCATAAAATTTATCATCCCTAAGTATAGTTTAAGTATAGTTCAAACGAAAAGCATGTTTCAGAATATTTTTGGGATGAAATCAACATTTTGTCCCAAAATTTTACATTTTGGAACGAGTTTAATTTCGTTTCAAAGTAAAATCATCCCAAAAGTTCTACATTGTTGTAGTGATAATCTTTTTCTGTTTAGAATAACTGTTAATTAGGAAACACTACAACAAAAATGACATTTTGGGACGATTTTATTTTGAGACGAAATAAAAATCATCCCAAAAAGTGAGATTTAGGGACAAATTTTTTTTTCATCCCAAAAAGACGTTTCTGTTTGAACGCTTCATACATCGTTCGAACGTTATATTTAGGGATGAATTATGGCGTCCCCAAAAATAGAAACGTTTGAACAGTGACTTTTTACGTAATTTTATCGTTTGAATGTATAATTTTATCGTTCAAACGTAAATTTCAGGTGATTCATCATTCGAACGCTTAATTTTATCGTTCGAACGTATATTTGGTGCGATAAGTTAGATTATTATAGCGGGAAATTGATATACCGTTCGAACGGTGAGCATTTTTTTTTTTAAAAAAAAGAGAATTATATTTATATTAACTAATAATTATAATAAATTTATTGATTAAATAATATGAATAATATAAACCAATAATTAGTTCAGGAAATATAAAATAAGACTATTTCATAAATAAATAGTGAATTTACAAGATACTAAATATTGTCCATTCTAAAAACAAAAGAAAAAATAAATAAATAATAGAAAATACTAAGACCCCAAGTCTTTGGACAGTTCCTCCACTGCAGCTAAACGTTCCTCTATCTGTGTCAGTCAAGTACTAATAGTGACCTGAGTCGCAGACATGGCATCAACCCTCATACGTAACTCAGAGATGCTACCAATAATCTCAGTACGAAAATCAGACATAGCAGAACGGACCTCAATACGCACTGCATCGATCAGCGCTGATGTCTGTCTGCTAATTGCTGCACGCACGATCTCAGCCATGTCATCACGTGTAGCGCTATGTACTGATGCCTCGGCCTGTGGTCCATGATCTCCTGGCTGTGCATCTCTCTAAGGATCAACCAGGTCTGGATGCTGTCCACGAATACGTAGTCTCGAGTGTCCTGTGCTGCTTGAGAGGGTAATGCTGTTGATCGGTCCCATTGGATGTCGTTTAAGCTCGGCAACATCAGGCACAACACCGAAAAATAATAGATATCGGGTGATCAGGATCCCGAATGGCAGTATATCTGTGGAAATGTACCGGGACTCTGATCGAATCCTATCGAATATATACCCCACCAGGTCAATAGGAATGCCACGAGCGACCCGTATCATAGATTTCGTCCGATCAATGCCAACCTCTGTCTTGTGCTGCCGAGGGTCGATGTTGTTAGCAATTATCAAATTCAGGATCTTGAAAAATGAAGATAGATCTGCCTGCTTGATGCTCTCCGCCCCGTCATACAGGGGAGCATCTGGACCAACAACCAAATCCCTCACCTCATGATCAGCAATGAGGTCGACCTCATCTGTATAATAGAGCGATGCCTCCTCCTCAGCTGTCTCTACCTCAACTGAAGGATCAGACTCTCTAGGCACCATATTTGGATATGCATCTGGCAGCCTAGGAATACGAAGATGCTCAGATAGTCGGTCCCGTGAAAATACAATCGGAACCCCTCGGATAAAGATACTATATGCCCCTCCATCATCTGGGCTGGCACCACCGAGCTCTCTATAGAACTCAGAAACAATGTCAATATAGGCGACAGTCTCCAATGAGTCCCCTGGACTATCTAAGATAGGTCCCCAACCACGATCGCTGAAGACTGATGGTAGGGAATGACCCTCCCAGACAAGACTCTGGAAGTCAGACAGTTTCACCTGTCGCTCTAGTGAAACAGTCCTCTCCCTAGCAGGAGTACTAATACTAGTCTCTGCCTGACTGCGTCACTTACGTCCCGCCCTAGAAAAAGACATGATAATGAACCTGAAATTTATAATTAATTATTAATAGCTTATCAATAAAAAATTAATAATAAAAATATTTAACAAAATGTGAGTAAATTCTACATTAATTTAATTATAAAATTAGATATATTCTTGCTAAAATCTAATGGAACTACAATGGTGAATAAAAAATATATTATGTTTGTCCAGTACCGTTCAAACTCCCAAATTACGTCCGAACAGGTTAAATGTTATTGCTGTTTGGCTGATACCATTCGAATGAAAAAATCAAGTTCGAACGGATTAAATGTAATTCCTATTTGGCTAGTCCCGTTCGAACGACCCAAAAACGTTCGAACGGTACATCGCTGAGTCGACTCAGCCATTGAAATCCATGGAATCCATCGATTCCATGGATTTCTCAACAAATAAAACTAAACTAAACTAAAATAAACCTTCCTACTATAGATTTAAGCAAATTTACGGTGAGTATTGATGGATAAATTGATTTATCCTAATTTAAACAAATAATCCATTAAAAACCTAAATTTAAATGGTAAAATAGTTAGAAAATGAGCATACCGGTGAATGTGGGTTGGAGGTTTCGATTGGATACTGTTCACGGCGGCAACGGCGGCAACAGCGTCTTTAAACGGCGGGGATGGAGGTTTTGAGAGTTAGAGATTACAGGGCATTTGATCGGGAGTTTGGAAATGACCGTCGGGGGACGTTATATATGCAGTACCGTTCGAACGGTTATGTTATTGAGTTCGAACGGTTATTATCCGTTCGAACTTGAAACTTTAGGCGGGAATTTTCCCGCTCATTGTTTGACATTCAAACGGATAGTAAATACACGTTCGAATGTGAAACTTTAGGAGGGAATTTTCCCGCTCATTATTTGACGTTCGAATGGATAGTAAATACACGTTCGAACGTGAAACTTTAGGAGGGAATTTGTCCCGCTTCATGGTTTCTAGTTCGAACGGTTAGTAATTAATCATTCAAATGGGAAACTTTATTGAAATATTTGCAACAGATCTCAGAAATCAGAATCTTCCCCTTCTCCCACTCTCACTCCCTCACAAATAAAGTTGAGTCATTCTCCCTCAATTCAGTCCCAATTTTTTTCAAATTTAAACTATTATTTCTATTACTTTTTGTGGAGTTCCTTCTTAGTACACGCAATTTTCATCTCATTATCGGTATGTTTTTTATATTATTTTTACTTTCTATGATTTCCTTATTTTGTTGAGAAATTGTTGAAATTCTTTGATATTGTTGTTGGAATTCTTTAATATTATTGTATTGTTACTGATTTGTTATTACTATATTGGAATTCTTTGAAAAATTGTTCATCTATTTTCTGTAGTTGAAGAAGACTGGAAATCTGGAACGAACATGTTTGAACGTTTTAGACTTTACGTTCGAACGTAGGTACCGTTCGAACGGGTTATGTTTTACGTTCGAACGGAATAATACATAATTAATACACAAACAAACCAAACCAAAACACAATACACAAACAAACCAAAACACAATCAAATTTAGAAAGATATTAACTGCAAAAAATAGGCCGTCCACAAAGGAATCTTTAGAAATTTTAGACGCTTGGTCGGCTAAGGTTTTATTTTGGTTGGGTTTTGGAGTGTTGGGTGAAGAGTCAAGACTTTAGTGACTTCTTATTGATATTCTTATAATCAAAATCACATGGAGCTCTCTTTTGTTTCCTTTTTCCGATTTGATCGATGAAAATTGAAATTGAAGACCCTCATTCTTATGGTTCTTACCATGCAAGTATCTCAATCCAGTCCCAACTATTTTCAAATTAAAACTATTATTTCTATTACTTGTAAGTAACTGAATCCAGTACCAATTTTAGACTTTACGTTCGAACGGGTTATGTTTTACATTCAAATAGTATAATACATAGTTAATACACAAACAAACCAAACTAAAACACAATACACAAACAAACAAAAACATAATCAAATTTAGAAAGATATAATACAGACCATAAAATTTATATATAAAGTCATAGAAATATATTATACATAATTAATCAAACTTAGAAAGACTAAAATTAAAATACTGCATCTCCCATCTTCCATGTCCACCACTTAGTATTGCCACCACCACTATTATTTAGGAATTAATCCAACCGCAACTAACTCTTCAAATAAAACATTGAGTTGTGAACTTCCGGAGTTCCCAATACCACTTTGGACATCTTGAGTTGAGTTTGTATTGGTAGAAGCATATGATAGACAACTTTGTTCTGTCTCCTTAATTAGAGTTGCTAGTTGAGCTTGTAGATTTTCAACCTGCAGAAAACAAAACGATCTTGAAGAGAATATTATGATCTTAAAAGAGAACCTAGCTGCTGAAGAGCATATTAGGATTTTAATCATTAAATATGAAAAGAGAACCTGCTGCTGAAGAGCAAAAATAACTGAAAAAATGCCATTGATAGGATCTTGAAGCCTAGCTTGCGCTTCATATATAAGTGTGTTAATCGCTTCATAACGATTATTGACCGGGATGCGGTGTAGAAGCCTCGATGTATTACCTGCTCCGAAAACCTTATAAACGGCTCCAAATTGGATATATCCAACTAGACCATTGAAATAAGGAGCAAAAATACATTCCCGACTACATTTCCTTCTCAATAATTTGCATGCTTCACAAACAGAACCTCGCCTACCTCGCATCTTGATTGGTGGTGAGAGAGCATTTGGAGTTTAAAATATATAGACGGATGATGAGCTCGCATCCTTCTAAATTATTGATGAGCTCGCATCCTTCTCAATTATTGATGAGCTCGCATCTCGTGATGCGGAAAGCACACCATAAAACCCAGGCAATTGAAGCGGGAATTGCTTTGAGCCCCACAAAAGTAGCAGAGATGGAACGATACCATCCGAGGGCCAAAGCTCAGTGAATTACATCCGGACATATCGCATATATGCCCCTCTTATCGTCCTTGTGCACATTATGGATGGACAACATCCGTAAATTATGGGGATGATACATCCAGAAATTATGGATTTAATCATATTTCTCTCAAATCACATTTCTCACACCACCGAGCTCTCAACTCACATTTCTCTCAACTCACATTTCTCACAAACACATTTCTCACAAACTCACAGTTCTCTCAACTCTCATTTCTCACACCACCGAGCTCTCAACTCACATTTCTCTCAACTCACATTTCTCACAAACACATTTCTCACAAACTCACAGTTCTCTCAACTCTCATTTCTCACACCACCGAGCTCTCAACTCACATTTCTCTCAACTCACATTTCATTGAAATGGCCAGCTATCGTCCCTATAATATTGTTCTTGATTTGAATCGAGAACCATGTTTGCCACAAATATTATTTTTCACTCCTGATGCTATCAATACCATGATAGCTATAGATAACTATTTTTTAAGCAAGAGTGATGCGGAGGTCGTAGATGGAGCGAGAATAATGACATCTCAATATGCAGCTGTTGTTACTACCATGAGCCGAAGGTTACTCCTCAGGGTAAGTGAGATAGAGATGCTTAAAAAACAAGTAAGTGAATTGAATAATAAGCTTGCAAATAAACGAAAAAAAAATAAATATTAAAAAGAGAAAATAAGGAGTTAAAGCTGTCTATGGACTTGTATGCGAAAAATTTGGAACCAAAAGTAGCAGAACTGGAGAGAATGCGAAAACAAATAGATGAACCTGTAGTAGCGGAGCTAGAGAAGGAAAGTGCCTTAAATGCGATCAATCCTGAGGAAAATGCAGGGAATGTCCTCAACCCTGAAAATGAAAATGCCTCAAATGCGATCAACCCTGAGGACCACCATGCTTAATTTTTTATTTTATGTGTTGTTAGTTTGATTTATGTTTTGATATATGTATGGACCATTTGTTAGTTTGATTTATGTTTTGATATATGTATGGACTACCCTGGATTTGCTTGATGTATGTTTTGATATATGTATGGACTATATGTTAGTTTGATTTATATTTTGATATATGTATGGACCACCCTGGATTTGCTTGATGTATGTTTTGATATATGTATGGACTATATGCTAGTTTGATTTATATTTTGATATATATATATATGGACCACCATGGATTTGCTTGATGTATGTTTTGATTTATATATGGACTAAACGTAGAGAAAATATGTTTATTGATGCACGTGATTGTTTACAATAGGATATTAACTATGGATAAGAGTTGGATGCGAGTTAGAGATCAGTTGGGTGAGGATTACAATGTATACGCCCAAGGAGTTAAGAAATTTTTGGAGTTTGCATCCTGTACAATTGGGAGTGATGGTCGTATTAGATGTCCATGCCGACTTTGCAAGAATTTACGTTCTCATAAGATAGAGTTGGTGAAAAAGCATTTATTTGTTAAAGGTATTGACCAAGGTTATACTGATTGGGTCTTACATGGAGAACCATTTCCAACATCATTCGAAAACATCGATGAAGATGTACATGTAAAGGATGTTGGTGACGATCCATCAGAAGACATGGAGCAAATGTTGGGCGACATTAGTATGAGAGTGTTTATGGATGAAAGTGGAACAGATCCATATAATTCAAATGATCCGTGCCATAGCAAATTTACCCGCTTATGGAATGATTCACAACGTGAGTTATATCCAGGGTATAGAAGACACAGTAAATTGTCTTTTACAGTTAGATTGTTTCATATAAAATCCATGTGCCGAATATCTATTAAGGCTATCAATATGTTGCTGGAGCTCTTTGGAGAGGCACTTCCATCAGACAATATTTTACCTCGCAACTTCTACGAAGCAAAACAGTTGAAAAAAGGACTCGGATTTGATAACAATCTAATACATGCATGTAATAATGATTGTGTATTATTTTGGCGAGAGAATGAGCAGTTGAACGAGTGTCCTATTTGTCATGAATCAAGATGGACAACTGAGAAGTAGAATGTGTCGCGGAAGGTTGTACGTCACTTTCCATTGATACCTAGATTACAACGATTATTTATGTCACGTTCAACGGCTGTAGATATGACATGGCACTCATCATCTAGAGTCAAGAATAATAATTTCATGTCACATTCTGCAAACTCTCAAGTTTGGAAGGAATTTGACTTGGAACACCCATGGTTTGCTGAAGAACCTCGTAATGTTCGACTTGGGTTAGCAACAGATGGATTTAATCCATTTGGAAACATGAGTACTAGTCATAGTACTTGGCCAGTTGTACTTATGCCATACAATCTACCACCGTGGAAGTGTATGAAAGATCCATATTTCATGATGAGTTTGCTCATTCCAGGTCCAAGATCACCTGGAAATGATATAGACATACACTTGCAGCCACTGAAAGCAGAATTGAAAGATTTTTAGGAGAATGGAGTATTAACATTTGATTCATCAATAGGCAAGTCATTTAAGATGCATGTTGCGGTGCTATGGACAATAAATGATTTTCCTGCTTATGGAAACTTGTCAGGTTGGAGCACTAAGGGAAAATTGGCATGTCCGACTTGTAACAAATATAGCCAATCTGAATGGCTTACGTATGGGAAGAAACTATGCTTCATGGGTCATTGTCGATTTTTACCTGGTGACCATAAATGGCGTAGAAATGGTAGGATATTTAATGGTTCTGTTGAATGGGGACACCCTCCACCATTCTTGTTTAACGACGATGTTATTGCACAGTTTGCGAATGTCGGAAGTAATAATTTTGGTAAAAAACAACGAAAGAGAAAACGAAGTGCATTAGAGTTGAATTGGACAAAGAAGAGTATATTTTTTGAACTACCCTACTGGTCAACGTTAAAATTGCGGCATAGTCTCGATGTTATGCATATTGAAAAAAATATATGCGAGTCCGTGTTAGGAACGTTGATGTCAATTGAAGGTAAAACGAAAGATAATATAAACTCACGGAAAGATCTAAAGCGGTTGGGAATTAGACCGCAAATGCACTTGCAACAAAATGGCTTGTCTGTTTACATGCCAATTGGATGGTATACATTGTCAAGGAATGAAAGGGCTACATTTTGTGAGTGGTTGCAGAAAATTAAATTACCAGATGGGTATGCCTCGAATCTAACAAGGTGTGTGCGAACGAATGATTGGAAAATTACTGGACTAAAAAGCCATGATTGTCATGTATTTTTACAACGTATATTGCCTGTTGGTATCCGTGGGTTTTTTACTAGAGATGTGCGGGTTGCATTAATTGAGTTGGGTGCCTTTTTTAAAAATTTATGTGCGAGAACGTTGAATCTAGAAGCTTTGGATCGTATGGAATGAGAAATTGCACTAATATTGTGTAAGTTGGAGAGTATTTACCCACCTTCATTTTTTGACATCACGGTTCACTTAACCGTTCATTGCCACGTGAAGCTCGACTTGCAGGACCAGTCCAATATAGGTGGATGTATCCTATTGAACGATTTCTTGGAAAGTTGAAACGCACAGTGGGTAATAAGGCTCGTCCAGAAGGATCAATTGCAGAAACATATATTGATGATGAGTGGCATACATTCTGTTCCAAATACTTCCACGAGGTTGACACAAGATTTGATCGGCCAGAAAGAAATTTTGATGTTGACCAAGTAAAACAACGGAATGGATTTTCTGTATTTTCCCAACAAGTACGTCCACTTGGTGCTCAGGGTGGTTATGATTTGTGTGAACGATAATTCGAGAAAGCTCACTGGTACGTGCTAAATAATTGCCCAGAGATAGAGAGCCACTTGAAGTAAGTTTAAATTAATTGTTAATTAATCATTGAATTTATTTATTAAACATTTATATAAACAAACTTATTGTTGGTAATTTTTAATTTTAGTAATCATATTAACATGCTCAAAGAATTGGGAGTAAATGCTATAGACCTGAAACATGAATAGGAATTCCCGAAATGGTTCGAACAATGGGTAATAACATTAATACAGATGTAATTTTATTATTTATTAACATAT
The DNA here is from genome assembly GCA_029856935.1 of Cyclocarya paliurus. Classification (NCBI taxonomy): domain Eukaryota; kingdom Viridiplantae; phylum Streptophyta; class Magnoliopsida; order Fagales; family Juglandaceae; genus Cyclocarya; species Cyclocarya paliurus. Next base: position 25,145,466 of record CM056953.1, read on the forward strand.
TACTATTGTTAACGGTTGAATCTTTATACTTTATTTAATATGTAGGTTGTACAAATGCATGCAAGTAATCGGAACAATATATCAGACGAACTATATGCACTGGCGCGTGGTCCCTTTAGACGTGCTGCTCGATATTCTGCATGTATTTCTCGAGGAAGTAGGTATCACACAATTGATTGAGAACTTTATAGGAAAATACAAAATAGTGGTGTCCTTGTCGAAGGGAGTCATGATGGAGACAATATTGATTTTTATGGAGTTATCATAGATATAATCGGATTGAGATATGTGGGAAAGCTTGTGGTTTATATGTTTAAGTGTGATTGGTGGGATTTAAGCAATCCTCGAAGAGGAAAATGCCAGGATGAATATTTTCTGAGTATTAATACATCAAAAAAATGGTATGAAGATGATCTTTTCATTTTGGCTTCCCAAGCATCTCAAGTATTCTATTTAGACGATCCACAGTTAGGAAATCAATGGCAAGTAGTACAAAAATTTTCTCCTAGAAATATTTATGACGTTATCCTTGAGGCGAATGGACAAGATGAAGAAAAAGATGATACCTCTACTTAAGAAGCATACCAAGAGAGTCAACCTGCCTTTAACTTATTTGTAAATTTGAGTCAATATGAGATGATCCCATTACATAGGGAAGATATTGAGGCTGATATAGTTGAGATGACAGTTGATTAAAGTGTTGAGTCATCTGAAATATCTACAGATGATGAGACCGAATCTATAGATGAAACTGATACAGATGATTGACCAGTTTGTGTTCACATTATACAGTATCTCGCAATTATGCCACCAAAGAGGAAGGAAGTTCTCATCCCATCTCCACCTGTTTCTAACTCTCTGTCTGACTTGCCATTAAAAACTGACTCTACAGAACAAGGTAAATAGCTAATACTCATTTTTTCAATTAAGATATATGCTAATTGATACGGGGTAAATAACTAATATTATTTTATAGAGATAGTAGTACAATCTCGTCATGGACAAGGCATTACTAGAGGTGTGACATTGGAGAAATATCGTAAAGTATGTAAGATTAAGGTTAACATTCTTGATGAACATACCGGAGGCGAGGGACAACAAGCAGCTTGGCTTGCATCGCATGTGGGTGTTACACGGACTTATGCACCTTTGGCTACGAGTTCATGGCATAAAGTCCCCAAAGAGGCGAAAGAATTTATAAAAAAGCGTTGTTTGGTACGTAATATTTAAATAATAAATTTATATTGATATTATTTAATATTCTAAATAATAATGTCTTTGTATATATACTCTTTTAAGGACGACTTTGAACTAAATTATGGTCGGAGAGAGGAGTTTAAGACTGTTGAAGAGTTGATGTGTAATGCATTCCGCAAGTATAAGGCGAGATGTCATGAGCATTACAAGAAGTACGAGAACAAGGAAGAAGCACGTGAGCATCTTTTTCAGGATGTCCGACCTGAAGAATGGAAAAAACTTTGTGACATGTTTGATGATCCATTATATAAGGTAAAGTAAATTAATTATTTATATATCATATTTATAATTTTCACTTACTAATTTTTACAATTTTTATACAGGAGCGAAGTTCTATAAACAAAATGAATAGATCAAAGTTGAAAATTCATCATCACGCAAGCTCAAGATCTTTCATCGCCTCTCTAAGAAATTGGTAATGTATTTTTTTTTTTTATTTATTCTATATAGTTTGTTTTTAATATTAACTTTATATCTTAACAATGTCTCTTGTAAGAAGAGTCAGACACCAATTATGATCTAACAAAATTATATGTTGCATCACATACTAATAATAATGGAGAGTGGACTCATCCCGATGCTCGTGAAAATTATGTAAGTATTATAATTTTTTTTAATTAAACATATTTAAATTATTGTGTCAATATTAAACGTATATGTTGTATGTAGGATAAAATGCTTGCCATACGTGTTGAAACTGTTTCAGATCATAATTCATCAACAAGTGATATTGAAATTTTTACACAAGTTCTAGGACAACGTTCAGGATATTTGAGAGGTTTGGGTCGCTGTATAAAGCCTTCAAGCTCTTCATCAACGTCAAGCACTACTGCTATTGCGTTAGAAAATGCAAATTCTACCATTCAAGAATTGCTTACAAAACAGCATGAGTTAGAGACTCAATTAACAAAACAAGCAGAGATGGAGATGCGCATGAAACAACAAGAAGAACAAAAAGAGATGAAGCTTCAAATGCAGATACTTATGCAACAATTTAGGCCTCCAAGCAATTAATTTTCATTAGAAATGGTTTTGCATATTGAACAATTATATATCATGTACTGAGAATTTTATTAGTATTATTAGTATTTTATTGAACAATTTGTATTGTATTTTTAAAATATAAATATCTATTTGGTTCTAAATTAGTATTGATTGTCCATGAAAATAATAATCGTTCAAACACTCATCATCCGTTCAAACGTGTTCAAATCGGACATAACCGTTCGAACATCATACATTATCGTTCGAACTGAAAAAATTGCACGCCGTTCGAACAAAAAATTTACTATTTGCGTTCGATCATCAATTTCTCCGTTTGAACGTTGCTTCATGAATTGCCAGTTCGAATGTTATTTACTCCGACTGTTCGAACAGTCACATATGTTCGAACGTTATTTTATATGTTCGAACGGTATTTCAAGACATTTAATTCGTCCCAAAAAAAACATCCGTTCGAAATCGTTCAAACAGTCAAACTTAATTTCGTCCTAAACGATATTTTTTTGGACGAATTTGTGATTTTCATCTCAAAATATCTTTTGGGACAATTTTATAAGGACGACCTTGCGATACTTTTTTTCATTCCAAAAAATATTTTGAGATGAAATGCCAATATTTTGGGATGAAATTTTTCGTTCTAAAAAACATAATTTGTTGTAGTGAAAGCTGGCTGAAGCCAAATAATATATGCACGACATAACATATTAACCAAAAACTAAGTACAGCAATATACATTAAGCCAGTATGAATATTTATTATGCTAGAAGCTGAGTGTGCTCATACAACAGACACCCTAGCATATGCATGCACGTACGCATGCATCTCACTCATATTAAAGACGTGCTTTAGCATGTAATTAAGCAAACCTCCTACGAACCGGATCTGGACCTTAATTATGATACAGTCTAATCCTAAGTTACAAAGGGGCATTTCACACACACCTACGCACGTAGGTACGTTTAGAAATGCGACAACTAGTAGTGCTGATTATGCTGATCATAAGTAGAAGTACGTTGCCCAGGAAGCTTCTCTTTGATCTTTTCCATCATACCCTTCTTCTGTGCATGTTGATTATGCTGCGTCTGTTCCCCAATACCGTAACCGCCGGCCGTCGTAGTATGCGTCGTAGATGTTGTATCATTGTTTCCAACTCCAGGTATATTCTCCGTTATCTTCTCCTTCATCCCCTTGTTCCTTCTCCCGCCTTGCCCATCGTACTCAGTCTGTATCACATTAAATTAATACACAGAAATACATAGATATATGGTAAAACAAAAGGCGTAAACAATATATAAAGTTTTAGAAGATAGGAAAGAAAAGTATGTTTATCATGAAGAGGATTACTTACGGTAAGGTCATGACGCTGCTGCTGCTGCTGCTGCTGCCCACCTTGGTGAGTAATGCCGCTGTGGCGGATTGGATTGGCAGATGATGTATCATTTCGATGGTCCTTGTTTCCAACTCCAGGTATGTTCTCCGTTATCTTCTCCTTCAGCCCCTTGTGCCTTCTCCCGCCTTGTCCATCGTACTCAGTCTGTATTACATTAAATTAATTCACAGAAAAACATAGATATATGGGAAAACAAAAGGTGAAAACAATATATAAGGTTTTAGAAGATAGGAAAGAAAAGTATGTTTATCATGTAGTACTGAGAGGATCAGTACTTACGGAAAGGTCATGACGTTGCTGCTGTTGCCCACCTTGTTGAGTACTGCCATACTCGTCCGTAGGAATCACGTTGCCGTATGCATCTGTGCTATGGGCTGCTCCGTATTTGTTTTGGAAATGTGACATTTTCAAGGTTAACAAGCGGAAACAAAATCACAAGCGAAGGCTGAGAATTTTAACGAAGAGTGTATAAAGGTAAGCTTAATAGCTGCGACTGTTCTTTGGACGGATATAGGATGGAGTAAGAGTGAGTACTTTGGATTACTCTGGTCTAACTTATATATATATCGGTAGAACTGATTATGTATATGAACATGCATGACGACAGAATTGTTACACGTGCCGCGTTTCAATTTGCTAAACGTGGCCACGTGGAAGTGATAGACGCTGAAAAATATCCGAACACGTCGGTTTGAGATGAGTAGACGTTTATTATGTTCGAACACGTCTACTCATAAACTCAAGAATAAACTGAGACGAAGTTTCGGTTTGAGATGAAGTTGTAGAAAGATCAATTTTTTTCTATAAAAAGCCTAATAAAAAAAGTTAGGTAATTTTTTATAAAATTTAAGATGAGTTTATTTTTAGGCTATGTAGGACTTCTTAATACGCTCCCTCACGTGTGGGTTGGTATTTCCAGTACCATCATCGTGGGTAAGTCGTAGAAACTTATAATTAGTCGTAGGTTAGCCTACTCTGATACTATATAAAAACATCTATTTCTCTCTATAAAAGACCTAATAAAAGGAGTGGAATAATTTTTTATAAAATTTAAGATAAGTTTGTTCCTAAACTATATAGGATTTCTCAATACACTCTCTCATAAGTGGGTCGATATTTTCGATATCATTATCATTAGTCGTAGGTTAGTCTATTATGATATTATATAAAAATATTTATTTTTTTCTATAAAAAACTTAATAAAAAGAGTGAGATAATTTTTTATAAAATTTAAAATGAATTTATTCCTACACGTGGGACTTGTGAATAGAAGTGTCGTCGCCGAACACGTCGATCTACTCAAACCGAACACGTCTACTGATAATTATGTAACCCAAGACGTTTATTATGTCCGAACACGTCTACTCATTGTCGGCGAGGAAACTTCTTCCGGACACTTTTCAGCTTCTGTCACTTCCACGTGGCCATGAGTAATAACGTGGCACGTTTAGCAATTTGTAACGCGGCACGTGTAACAATTCTGTCGGCATGCATGTTCGTATAGATAATCCGGTCTGCCGATACATATAAGTTAGATTTCCTCTTGAATGTCCGGTTGCCAACAGTTCTGGGATGCTGCTTCTTGAATGTTCCAATAGTCATTAAATTTAATATTATTAAAAAAAATCATTTATACAACTTCTGGTTTACAAATTACATTGCAGGGTACCTTTAGTGCCGTTGGTACTTTGAAGATTGGCTCGAAGTATTTCATCTACCTTTTCTTATCTTGAAAAATACAGGAGCACGCTGCATTCTTTTATCAATAATATCTTTCGACTAACCTAGGCTTAGATTTTGTTTCTCAAAGTTTTTCAAATCATCTCGTCTCGTCTTATCTTATCTTAATATTTAAATATATACTATTTAAACATAAATATTTTTCAATTTTTAATTTTTTAATTTTTCATCTAATCATTACCTAATTATTACAATTTTTTCAAACTTTTAAATAAAAGATAAAAAATAATTCAACTTTTTTAAATATAAAAAAAAACTTAAAAAATTATATCCTAACTCTCTTTTAACTTTATAATTATTTTATTCAATTTTTTTCTTATCATTTCTCAAAATCTCAAAAAACTCTTAACTTAAATTATTTCATTATTATTCACAAATAACACATTATTATTCACAAATTTCTTAATATTTCTCAAGAACTATTAATTTTTAGAACACATTCTATGTATTTATAATTCCTTCACTTTAAACTATTTTTACGAAAATAAAAATTCTTATTTTAGTATGAAATAAAATACACTCGGTGGGTCCAATAGATATGGAAATATTAATTTATTTTATCTTTATATTTAATAAACATGTAGATGATTGCGTATGTTATAGGATTTGTGATGAGATCGAATGGTTATGAGATGGCGATGAATACTGGTGGTGCGGGAGGTGGAGCAGAGGGAGATGGGGCTAAGGGAGAGAATCAGGGACTGGGAGGGGATCGATCATTTATGGATGCGCTGAATTGCCCTTTGAATGCAGCCAAATTTCGCATTCCTCGAAGGAGGCCAGAGCTGATTGACGGGGAGTTGGGTTTTGTATTTTCTAAGGTGGAGATGGAGCGGGCTGCTGAGGATTTGAAGTTTGCTTTGAACCTCAAATTTAGGTCGGCAAGGCCCTCAATTAATGTTACGAGGAAACATATTATTAAGATTTGGGGATTTTCTAAAGTTCCCATGATTAGTTTCATGGATAAGTTTCATGTGTTGCTCCACTTGACTAATGAGAAAGATTACTTGCATGCTTGGGCAAGAGAAGTGAGGGTTGTGGTGGGTTGTCATTTTAGATTGTTTAAATGGTCTATAGATTTTGATGTTAAGAAAGAGCCTTCCATTGCTCCTCAATGGATCTTTCTTCCTGGATTGCCATTACACTTCTACAGATTGGATTGTTTACAGTCTCTAGCATCTAGATTTGGGAGCTTTCTAGGAACTGATAGAGCTACATTGTATCGAACTAGAGCAACAGGGGCAAGACTTTGTGTGTAGATTGATCTGCTAGATGAACTTGTTTCAGGATTTTCGATAGTTGTAGGTGATAAAGAGCCTAGATGGCAAGAGGTGGTGTATGAGAAAAGAGGTTTTCATTGTACAAAGTGTTTTAAGCAGGGACATACTGCTGTGGTGTGTCGGGTTGGAGATAAAGGAAAAACCCAAGCTAATAGGAAGAATAATCTGAAGGGTCATAATGAAGAGGGGGAGGAAAAAATGTGGAAGGAAATTGGAAGGAAAAAGAATGTTCAAGTTGTGGAGGAGAAGATTGATGGAAGTGGGCAAGATGTTGTTGGTCAAACTCAGGTTCATATGCATGTTAATGTAATTGTAAAGGAAGGTACTAGTGGGTTGGAAAAATTAGTACATGTGGAGGAGGAGAACGATGATGAGGTTGAAAATGTTGTGGTTGAGAAAGGGAAAATTACTAATAATGCAAATTCAGAGAAGGACTATGAAGCAGGGGAGAAATTGGTTGTTGAACCAATTATGGAGATTGTTTAGTGATGAGGGTCAGTCTAGACGTGAGGTGGAAGGCATGGCTGAAGACTTTTCTCATAAGAATCGTTTTGAAGTGCTTTCTGAAGGGGAATGTGAAGAGTTCTCGAAATATGAGAAGGAATACGCTTCTGATCCTGGCGCCAGCAAGTATAAAATGATTGAGACAAGCTGTCAAAAAGAATCAGTGGTAAGGAAATCTCGGAGGGCTAAGGCCCAAAAATAAAAATTAAATTTATGATTGATAAGATTATGGTGTGGAATATCCGTGGTGTTGGAACATTGAAGAGGAGACTGAGGAAATTAGTAAGGAAGTTTGACGTGTCTGTATTAGTGATTTCAAAACCGTTTCAAGATGTTGGTAGATTGCAAAGTTGGGCAAATTCTCTAAATTTTCCAAGAACCTGTTTGAATATGGGCGAAGGGGGAAAAATATGGGTTTGTTGGAGGAAGAGATTCATTTTGTTTTGGTTAGTGCCTCTAACCAATCAATTATAGGGGTGTTTTCAGGAGGTGCTAAGTCGATTTTGGCAACCTTTGTTTATGCAAAATGTAGCCATATCAATAGGCGAGTTTTATGGGATCATTTAGGGGTAATCTCTAGTGTGGGCTTGCCTTGGGTGGTTCTAGGGGATTTCAATATTATTCGATCGAATGAGGAAAGGAAAGGTGGTAGGCCGAGATCTGTCTTGGCTATGGAGGAGTTTAATTCTTGTATTTATAGGTGTGGACTTCTGGATTTAAGGATGGTAGGGAGACAACTTTCTTGGTGTAATGGTCAAAATGGTATGGCTAGAAGCTGGGCCAAACTTGATAAGGTGCTCCTGAACAAAATTTTCTCGGTCAGTTTTTGGAGGCTTCTGCCCAGTTTTTAGAAAGGCAAACTTTGGATCACTCTCCTATTTTGTTAAAGTTTTTTTTTCTGAATTCAGATGTTATGGACCTGCCCCATTTCATTTTCAGAACATGTGGACCTCTCATAAAGATTTTTTGAACGTGGTGACAAGATCTTGGAGAGAAACAATTGCATCAAATTCTGGTTTGTCCAAATTAGCTGAGAAATTAAAAGGATTGAAGATTGTGCTTAGGACTTGGAATAAAGAAAAATTTGGGAGGGTGGATGTTGTTATCCGAGAGCTGGAAGAAAGATTGGAGGTCCTTGAGGGATTATTGCAATCAAATTACAATGAAGAGGATGAGGTGGATTTATTGGCAACAAATGTTGAACTGAATGTCTGGTTGAAAAGAGAGGATACGAGCCTAGCTCAACAAGCGAAGAAAAAGTGGTGGGTGGAAGGTGATAAGAATTCAAGATTTTTTCATGCGGCTATTGCACAGAAAAGAAGTAATGCTTGTGTTAGAGAAATGAGTCTTCCGAATGGGAGTTGTTTGGATTCTCCAGAAAGAGTTCATGATGCAACTGTGAAGTATTTTGAGTCATTTCTGATGCAAGACAATTTGGTAGGACTACCAAATTTAAAACAATTGTTCCCTCAAGGTATTTCTAATGATGATGTACAGATGCTGAAGCTCGAACCAACGGAGGAAGAAGTCAAAGTAGCTATCTCTTCGATTGGTGCTGATTCTAACCTGAGGCCTGATGGATTTGGATCTACTTTTTATTTGGCATGTTGGAATATAGTGGAGATGGACATTATGGAGGCGGTGAAGGAGTTTTCTAGAGGATGTGAACTTCCTCGGTATTATACAGCTTCTTACTTGGTGATTATTCCTAAGGTGAAAAATTCACAGAGTTTTGATAAATTCAGGCCGATCAGTCTTTGCAATGTCATCTATAAGGTTTTCTCTAAACTTTTAGTTTATAGATTATCTTCGTTGCTTGGTAAGATAATTTCTCCTGAGAAAGGGGCGTTTGTAAAAGGTCGAAATATTTTGGATAATATTTCTCTTACTCAAGAGATGACGAAGTTGTTACATAGAAAGGCTAGGGGGGAATGTTTTGTTGAAAATTGATATGAGTAGGGCATATGACCGAGTGGACTGAAGGTTTCTGGATCATGTACTAATTACTCTAAAGCTGCCGGATTGTTTTCGGAAATTGGTTTATAATTGTGTATGCTCTCCGTGGTTCTCAGTAATGATGAATGGAACTTATAGAGGTTTCTTTAAATCTAAGGGGACTTCGGCAGGGAGATCCTATATCCCCATATTTGTTCATTCTTATGGAAGAGGTATTGTCGAGGGCGCTAAATAAGGCTTTGATGGAGGGGAGTATTTTGCCTTTTCCACATCCTTCAAATGCTCAGAAAGTTTCTCACCTTCTTTATGCTGATGAGCTAGTTGTTTTTGCAAATGGAGCTAAGGGCAATAAGAGGCTTGATGCGTGTTTTGAGACAATATGAATGTTGGTCAAGGCAGTTTATTAACTTGGAAAAATCGGCAATTTTCTTCTCTAAACAGATGACTCACAATCGATCTAGGGAGATTTTGGAGGAAACAAGATTTTCATAAGAAAGTTTTCCATTTTCTTATTTGGGTGCTCCGATAGTAGATGGTTGATTGAGAGTTATACATTTTGAACCTCTAGTGGAGAGTGTGAGGAAGAAAATCTCAGGCTGGAAAAGCAAATTGTTATCGCAAGGTGGAAGACTTATTTTGTTAAGGCATGTGCTCTCAGGCATACCTATTCACCTTCTTTCAGTTTTGCAGGTGCTAAAATTAGTGATCAAGAAGTGTAACGCCCGTCCTTGGGGTGGACCTTTTTGCAAAATATTTTAGAAAATACGACGGGAATTACCGTCCAATTTAAAACCTTTTACAGTCCTTCTCAGGGTGTAAGACTCTACGTTATAAAATAAATAGGCTTTGATGATAAGAGAGTTTTGGAGTGGGAAATAAAATTCTTTAAAATAAAAATACCTTTTCGTACGTTTAAAACCTTTATACTTAGACCTCCGTGCTCTTTCCCTTTGGCTATGTCCCTCTTGGGCGTACTGCCCATTTAGCTTCCTGTGGGGAGAAGGGCACACATAAAAACTAAAATGAATCGAATACTCAGTAAGTATTACTTCATATCGTTAAAATATAGTAACATAGGTTTTCAGTCATGCATTCATCATTCCATACATACTATACGTACATGCATACATGCTTTCATTAAAAACATCACTGACAGGACTTTTTTCTTTAAACATGATTTTCTTTTCTTTAAAATGTTCCCCCATCAGTGCCTTCATTTCTTAAAGATGCGATGCGTTCATACATTACTTTTCTTTTCACTTTCATAGGCCGGTGCACGTTGTTACGCCCCGCGTGCTGGGGTTAGCGGCCTTTTGGGCCGATGGATTCGCCAGTGGCCACGGGTTGGAATCCATTTCCGTTAGGGTGAAGCACTGGGTGCACTACCAGATACTACTGCCCGGCATTGCAATCTGTTCATTCATTCATTTGGGTACCCCTTTCCTTTCATTCATATGGCCGTTACATAGTTTCATACATTCATTTATGCCACATGCCATTCATTCATTCATGTCAGCTCTAAAGAGCTGAGGCTTTCATTCTTTCATTGCATGGGCATGAGCACTCATTCTTTTCTTTTCTTTTCTTTTCATTTCATGCTTTCATGAGAAAAATATCTTTTTCATAAGAAAACGTATCTTTTCATGGAAAACATCGTTTAAAAGCATTGGCTTAAACATCATCTTTCGTGGCATCATTTAAAACATCAGTTCGTAGGGACATTTAAAGCATTGGTTCTCAGGGACATTTTAAAAACACTTTCTTCGCGTCTCTTAAAGCATCGGTCTGAAGCTCGGGGCACGGGCCTTGAGGCTTCCTTTCTTCTCTTTAGAAAATACGTACAATAGATACATCGTATATTCATCCATTCACATGCATACAATTAATACTTTTGGGTGCGTAAAAAGGGGCTACCGAAGAGGGGCCGTTCATACTTATACCTTTCAATACTTAGCATGCTTTCTTTAAAACCATCTTTCGTGTCCTTTCTTAATGCATCATTCATGGAAAAACCGTTCATCTTTCTTTTTCTTACATACTTCAAAAAATTCTAGAAGAGCATGAACGTAACACTTACCTGGACTCCATGTTTCTTTCATACTATGCAGTCCATTCATGCGCGTGTCAGATGGCACCTACATGCATACATAACCTTATGTTAATCTCTATCTAGTGCATAAATAGTTGAACTAGAAATAAAACTATGTTTTACTTAGAACACTCTCCTTCTATCCCGTGCCCTTTCATGTTCCTTACTATGGTAAAACCTTTGGAGACCCACTTACGGTCTCTACTTCCTTCAACCTTACGTTTTACTTCGAGTGCTTACTCGCTAAGGTGAATCCACCTTAGGATTAAGACACTAGGACCTATGTCTCGTTCTTCTCATTAACCATGTTCCGACGCATGACTTAGACTAACTAAGTCATGCATCACATTCTTAGACAGTACCTTCATCATTACCCTCATGTATCTTAGCTCACTCTACTTTTCATGATCATTCATTCACGTCACACGGTTCCAAGCCACTCTGAGGCTCGAGCACCGTGTAACCATACTTAGGACAGATTACCCATTACATATGGTGAATCCGTCCAGCGCGTGTGTCTAGCCAGATAACACATGTACCTTACTCCTTTATCCCCTAAGACCATTATTTAATACATTGGTCACAGATTCGTATGGCGAACGCCATACTCCATTACCAATCTTCTCATAACCCGGCTAGCACGATCCTTCATGCTAGCCGTACCTCTTGACAGTTCATCCCAATACTTGACACGATGGGACTCTGTTCATAACTACACCTTACGTCAATCCACATAGCTCGAGACTAATCCCAAGCTACACCGTGACTCTATCACGTCACCTCACATACATCTTCACCCATCACCGCATGACTTCTACTTGGCCACATCACTTCATGGCGTTGCCCAATCATGCTTCCGCTGCACTACTCTGATACTTCTTAGCCATTTCGCACATACTCCTGGCCATAAGCCGACTACACGGCAACACTCATCGTCGTAGGCTACAGCCATATCACTACTACAGCACATACCACAACATCTTACGTCACGCCATATAGCTCGAGACCATTCTCGAGCTACACCGTGACCTTGTCACGTCACCTCTGACATTCCGCTACGCCACCTATACGTCAACTTCTCACTCATCATGAGTACGGTTCCTCATGTACTCCCGTCACATTGTGACACCTCGTCACATTCCCGCTACATCACTCTTACGCTAACTCTTCACCCATTGCAAGCACGACCTCTTAATTGACCACGTCACTTAGTGACATTGCCCAGTCATGCTTTCGCTGCGCTACTCTAATACCTTTCTAGACACTTCATACTTATTTCTGGCCATAAGCCAATCACATGGTGATACCTGTCGCCTTGGACTACAGGCCATATCTCACACCCTTCGGGACACTGTTCCACAGTTCCCAACACCATACATCAAACTTCGCCTATCAACTACGCAATCACCCTTATCTTCGTGACACGCCCTACAGTGTATCGCTGCACCTCATGGAGTACACTCCTCATGTACTCCCTTCACAGGACTACGCCATATCACCACTATGGCACATGCTATATGGTATGTCACTCCACTACAATGGAGTACACTCCACGTGTACTCCCTTCATAGAACTACGCCACATCACCACTATGGCACATGCCATATGGTGTATCATCCTATCTCATGGAGTACAATCCACGTGTACTCCTTTCACAGAACTATGCTATATCACCACTATGGCATAGACGTCATATGGTGCGTCGCTCACCACATGGAGTACACTCCTCGCGTACTCCATTCGCGGCACTACGCCACGTCACCGCTATGGCATACACGCCATACGGTGCACCGTCTCTCAACACGGAGTACACTCCACGTGTACTCCATTCACAACACTACTTCACGTCACCGCTATGGCATACACCCCATACGGTGCCTCGTCTCACTACACGAAATACACTCTACATGTACTCTTTACACGACACTAGGCCACGCCACTACTACTGCACATACACTACCACCACACTTCACAACACAATCCACAACACAACACAGCACGCTTCTCAACTACGCCCAACACTTCGTATCACAGTACGTCACATCACCACTACATAGCGAACCCTATAATACTAGCAGCACAGTCTACAACCTAGTCATCTAGCATGCATCTAATATCTAATATAAATAGTGAGAGATAGAGATTTATACCGTCGACGGGATAACCCGTGCGTCGCTCGTTGACCTTTACAGCAATAACGCCGGAGGAACGTACGGGGTGGCTACACCGCGTACAGTGACTGTTTAGGCATTTGGATAACTAGGTGTGGTCTTAGAAGGGCCTAAGGTGGCCTTGATGATGCTAGAAGGGGACATAGCACGACAGCTCTAGCAATGTGCAGTGGTGGTCAGTCACGCGCAGTGATTGTCCATCATGTGCAGTGATTACCCACCACGTAAAGTGGTGGTTTAGGCTTGGGCTAGGCTAGGGGAGGTTGCTGGTGGAGCCGTAGAGGCTCAGTGGGGGTCGGCACGGTGGCCTACGACTGCTGGCCATGCACTGTGAGGGAGAAGAAGCTGTGGGAGAGTGAGAGAGAGTGTGGGGCCGTGGGTGGTCCGGTTAGCTTCGTGGTGGCCTAAGGAGGCTGAAGGTGGCGGTCACTTGCCGTGGGTGGCGGCGTACGACGGCTGGGGAGGCTAAACCCGTGCGGTGGAGAGGGGAACACCGGGAGGTGGAGGAGAGACCTACTGGCCATGGGTTCATGGGAGGAGGAAGGGGGAGACCTGGGGAGTCTCATGGTGGTGTCCGTTGGCCGAGATGGCCGTGTACAGCGGTGCTACAGACTCGCACAGTGAACCCATGCATGGGTGAGCTGTGTACATGCGTGTGGAGGGAGGTGGCTGCATGGGAGGGTCTGAGGTTGTTGGAAGGGGCTGGTCGGTGGCAGGGGAGGCTGCCGTGGGAGTGGTGGCGCCAAAGAACGGCGCACGGCGACGCATGGAGCACTAAGCCCATTCGGGCTTGCACTTCCGAGGGAGGAGGAGAGAGAGAGCGTGGGCAAGGGAGACCGGTGTAGGGAGGCTCGCCGGAGGGAGAGGAGGCCGGTGGTGGTGGTCGTGAGGCTCACCGGCGCACAGCAGCGCCGGGCTGGGCAGTGGAGGAGACCGGGCGAGAGAGAGAGGGGTCACGTACGTTGCAAGCCGAGAGGGAGGAGAGATAAAGGGGAGGGAAAAGTGAGGGAGAAGGAGAGAGGGGCTGGGGTGTTATCCTAAAACCCGACGTCTGGGGGTCTATAAAATGGTCTACGATGACCCTTAAACACTAATTTAAAAACGAGTAAACGTTTATTTATTTAAAAGCATTAAGAGGAATAAAAATAGAATATTATTTAAAATAATATTCCCTTATCATTTATAAAATGATGAAATCTTACTTAAAATATTTAAAAGAATAAGACTATTAAATTAATTAAAGATTCCATCATTATTTAGATCACATAATATTTTAAATAACTGGAATCATTTATATAAAATGATTCTCACAATTATAATATTTTTGGAGCTCTTCAAAGATATTATAATTTAGTTATTTAAAATATTATTTAGATAAATAACGATGAGAATATTCTATTTAAAATACACAACTTTAAAACACAATGATAACTTTAGAAATCACGTAGTAATCTTTAAAAACATGTCATCGGGATTTGGCACGTGTAACGGGGCTCTTAGACACTAGAGGGGAGGAGCGGGCTATCACATCAAACGTAATTGCTTACGTCAGAAGAAGGAAGGAAGGAGCAGAGTGTTACAAGAAGATTGATGTACTACTTTCAAATTTTTTCTAGGGTGAATATCAAGGAAAAAATAAATATAAATGGAGATCTTGGAAGAAAGTATGCTTGCCAGTAGAGGAATGAGGTATTGGGGTGAGGAAGCTAAGTGAGGTGCAAAGATCCTTATTCATGAAATTTGGCTAGCAGATATTGTATCAAAACTCGTTGTGGGCTAAGTTTTTCAGAGCCAAATATATCAAGAATAAGCACATTTCCTTGTGTATTAGTGATGGGGCTGGATCGATGTTCTGGAAAAAGATTATGGCTGCTATGTCTGAGGTGTTGAATAATTCTATCTGGAAAATTAAGGAGGGAGGGTGTCATTATGGTATGATGATTTCCTGGGTTCTGGTCCTATTTGCGATGAGATGATGGTTAGAGAGGAAGAAAAGACAACCACTATTCGGAAATTTGTTGTTAATAATGTTTGGGATGTCGATAGGCTGCAAAGAATATTGGGTACAAAAAGAGCCTTTGAGAAGATGGAAAAAGTGGAGAATCTGAGAGAGGAAAAAGATATTTTAGTGTGGAAACCTGAAAAAAAAAATGGGTGTTTTACATCCAAATCTGCATGGGAGTGTATCAGATTTAAAATGCCAGAATTTCTTTGGGCCAAGTGGATATGGAATAAATGGTTGCCAAAGAAAATATCAATGTGTATGTGGAAAGCAACTTTTAATAATTGCCTTAGTATGGATGAACAAGTCCGGAAGTTAGGGATCCCGATTGTGTCGCGCTGTGATTGCTTTGTAGAGGGTAAGGAGGAGGATTTGGATCATATATTGTGTATGGGAGATTTTGCACAGGAAGTATGGAGAAAGTGTTGAGTTGAACTCAAGATGCCATTTAGAGTAAGCCAAAAGTGTAGGGAGTGGACTCAAATATGGTTTAATAGAGCAAGAAGGAGTTCTCAAAGTGGTTGGCTGATGGGTCTAATTCCT
This sequence comes from Cyclocarya paliurus, assembly GCA_029856935.1. Taxonomy (NCBI): domain Eukaryota; kingdom Viridiplantae; phylum Streptophyta; class Magnoliopsida; order Fagales; family Juglandaceae; genus Cyclocarya; species Cyclocarya paliurus. The sequence continues at coordinate 25,161,400 of CM056953.1, forward strand.
AGCTTAGTGATTTGGAGGCTGTGGAGGCGCCGATGTGTGGCAAGGATGGAAGAGAAATATGAAAGTATGATGGAAATTTGGATGTCGATCAAGCACTGGGTGAGGATCATTGCAAATGGCTTTGAAGGAAGGAATATGAAGAATGGTGGTATTGCAGAACCTGGGAATCAGAATTCCTATGAAGAATGCTGGCGGCTTACTAGTTGTTCAATGGTTAAGGCCATCCTTTGGTAGATTGAAATTAAATTTAGATGGCAGTTGCCTAGGTAATCCTGGTGTGGGGGAAGGTGAGGGGATTTTGAGAGACCATGAAGGGAAGCTAATTTTTGCTTTCTCAAAAATTTTTGGCTCGGTTACTAACAATGAAGCTAAGTTACATGCTATCGTGGAAGGATTGAAATACTGTTGGCAGTTAGGATTTTTTGGCATTGATATAGAATGTGATTCTTTAATTGTGGTTGATTGGTTGGTAAGTAAATATTGTAAAGTTTGGTATCTTTGGGACTTTTGGGATCTTTTATTATCTCTTTTGGAGGGCTTTGATATTTCTATATCTCATTTATATAGAGAAGGTAATAAAGTAGCGGATAAGCTTGTTAGATGTGGTGCTATAGGTGAGGAATATTTGATTTCTGAGGTTGATCAATTACCGCGATCCGTAAGGGGACTGCACAGGTTGGATAGAATGGGTACAGCCTATGTTAGAAATAGGAAGGTTTGTTGATGTTTTGATTTGCTGAGTAGGTAGGTAGTATGGTTGGGATTTATTTGGTTGGTTTAATGAGTTGGGGTTAATTGTAACCATGGTTTCCCTCCACCACAAGTGAGGTTATTAATAAAGTACCGAAGGTTCCGCCCTCCTTTTTGAAAAAAAAATGTAGATGATTGCGTATATTTTATATTAAATTTATTATTGTGAACAAAATATTATCATTGTGATGCTCCCAGATTTCGCTTGGAATTTGACTAATTTTGAAGAGTCGGGATATACAACACAAAGTTACCTGCCTCGTTCATGAAAATTAAAGATCCAACGCACCTTGTATGCATTTAAACATTATGCAATATTCATAACGGATAATTATTTTTCTCTTTGAGCAATACATAAAGTATCAAAATGCTATATCCCAAAACATTAAAACATATTTCATAAACTGAACATAATAAATGTTTAGGTTACATCATAAGTCTAAAATGTCTGCAACCATAAGAGTACTGGAGACCTAAGTACATGTAAAACTAAAGTAACTACTAGGCTAATCCATCGAGTAGCTCACGCAACTCGGTCAAGGACGCCATAATACTATCTATAAAATGGAGCATTGAAGAGATAAGCTCTACCTCGTGCCATTGTGGTCTAGTCAATCGCCCTCATTCGATCATCTGCCGCGTCTCTTAGTCCTGCAGGAGAAAATGGTAGTCAGAACTACCACGGTGAGATTTGAGTACAAATCTCAGCAAGTTAACAAAGAACTTAACTTACAGTTTAAAGATGCATGCATGGCAGTAAAAGTATGAATGCATAACATGATCATAAATAAGTTTGACGTGACTTGATAAATAACATGACATATTCTGACATGACTTGAATTGAAATGAAATGAACTTGGACATGGGCTAAACTTGAACTTGAACTTGAGACTGAACATGAACTTGAACTGAAACTGTACATAAACTTGAACTCAATGTGAAATAAACAAGACGTGAAACTGAGCTTGAAACTGAACATGAACCTTGACATGAACTGAACATGAACTTAACGTGAAATTGAACATGAACTTGAACGTGAAATAATATCATGAACTGAACTGTATTCTTGTCATGGAGTTACCACAATGTCCTTGTCTCATGGTTTTACCATAATGATACTTTTGTCTCATGGGATTTTCATTATAGTATAGTCTTGTCTCATGGGGTTGCCACAATGTTTCAAAATAATAATGGCTTGAATAATAACTTGACTGTACATGGACGTAGTATGACTAGACTTGGAAAACACTATTTTGGAGACATAATTCGAACTCAAGACATAATGTGACGTGAAATAGAATGACAGATGACATGACGTAACGTAACGTGACATTTACATGAGATGAATGACATGGCACAACATAAAACAGACAAACACTTCGTAACATGACATAACATGAAGTAGTCAAACATTTCGTGACATGGCATAACATGAAACAGACAAAGGTTTCGTGACATGACATAACGTGAAATAGATAAATCTATTGTGACTGAATATAATGTGTAACAGATAAATATTACATGATAGAATATAATGTGTAACAGACATACATGTAATGACATGGCATACCGTGACATATATAATAACGTAAGAACATAGACAACCGTTCCCTTACCAACACACATACACAGTAATCTGACAGTAAGTTAAAAGCTAACTTACAATGATCGTTGCGTGACGGATAAAACTGCGCGAAATATGAGAAACTGTAAGTAGATATTTCTAAACGTCATAAGCTCATCACTAACAGTTTTAAACATAAAAATACCATTTTAGAGTAAAATTACTATTTTAACCCTTAATTTGTGGAAAAATGACCATTTTACCCCTAACTTAAGGATTTCACATCCTAACTCTAAAACTCACTTGTAAATTTTATCCAAAAATCAAATATCTAATTTGAAAAAAAAAAAATTAAAACACATCACAACTAGGTGAGTCATACTGAGACCTAATCCCTTGATTTTTGTTGCAATTCCATCAAATTTCATTTCTCATGTTTAAACCGAGATATTGCAACATGTAAAATCATATCCTATGATCAAATAGCTTACTAAAAAAACCAACAAAACCCACCTCACAAAATCACAAAACTTTTTAATACAAAACTTCAAGTTTTTAAAGCTTAAGCACAACCCCTGATTTTCAAGGTTTTATCTCATTTCAAAACAACTTCAAAAACTCCAAAAGTTCAATAACATACTTCCAATACATTCATATCATACTCCTAAGAACTGACATGCTTTGAATCATCAAGCAAAAACCTCAAAGATAACAAAATTCCATCTTAAAGAATTCGGCCTTAACGTTTGCAACAAAAACAATTGCTATATGGTTTGGTTTTATAGGAATTGGCTTTGATCAAACCCTTTGATCCGAAACATAGCATGACATAAATCACAAATCAAAATCATATGGTTAAAAATCATGTCCTAGAATAATTCCAAGCATTAAACTCAAAATCACATGGCCAAAATTAAATCAAAACATCATTCTACCCGAAAGCCTCAAATACATGGCTTAACTGAACCTCATCATGCATAAAAAATTATATCTTTAAAACAACTACCAAAAATCCTGAAAATACATCCTAAAATGTAAATCAAAGTATTAGGATCATCATATAAAAATATACAAGTCATTGGAGCATGCTTTCTTATAAAAAGATTGATTCTAAGCTTACAAAAAACATAATCTGTTTTCAACCTTCCCATTTTCAACGTTTTGGGTCTAGATAAAAATTTCATCAAAAGCTTATAACATGCAACTAATCTTCATCAATATTATAAATTAGCATGTTAACTATACTCCATAAAAAAATCAGACCAATATCTTGTCAATAACTTAGTCAAAATCATCAAAATATCACACACAGTCCAGTTTATAGCTCAAAATGACCTCTTCATGCATAAAACAACATTTGACTCATTAAATGACCATGGAAATCGATATAAACATACCAAAAGAAACAATACTTGAAGAGGAACAATTGTTATGAAGGATATTTCGTGAGAGAATATTTACAATTGCTTCAAAAAAGTAATGTATGCCAGAAAATTTGCCTGAGAGTTTCTCTGGTTTTCTCTCCAAGAAAAGAGTTGGAAAGTGACCAAATAGAAGGGGAAATGACATGGATGATTCTTACACATATGAAGGGTGATATGAGGGGTGTGAATGACATTTAGAGTGATGGTTGTGTCAGCCAAAACAAGGGGCAAAACCATGGGCAATAGTGAATGGTTTTCAGCCAATGAAGCTTCCTTGTGTAGGGTGGTGTTGAGGTGGCTTTTGGCCTTCCCATCATACACTTTTTGGGCTGTTTGGGCAGTGTTTGGACTGTCATGGTAGGCAAAAACTTCCTCCACAAGCCTTGCTTTGGTGGCTCAATTTCATGGTTCTTAATGGGCCTTAACTAAATGGGCTTCTGTTTAGGGTTTCAATGGGGTTTAGGTTACTATCAAGCCCAAATCCAATTTTCATTGGCCCAATAAAATTTTCAAGGTTTAAAAGAATAAATAATGATGTCATAAAATGAATTTCAGTTGTTAATAATATGTGAAAATGATTTAGTCAAGTGATTAAACACTAAGCTAAAACCGGGTTCAATTAGGGTTTGGAGGCAAACTTTGGGATATGGGGAAACCATTTGGGGTTTCAATTTCAACTAAGCATTTGGAGTTTCAATAGGATTCCAAGTGTTTAGGGTTGAAACCCTCTTTGGTTTGGCATAAATTGAATGGTTTGATGAAATAGTGTTTGGTTTAGGTGGCCTGATCATAAACCTTGATTTCCTTCATATTTCCATCTCATGGTTCCTCTTGGTGCCAAATCTCCAATACTATTCACCAAATGTGGCTATGTAACACCCCACTTGAAAGGTCCATTAAGACTTGACCTTGGCTTCCTTAATTAATCCTAATTAGTGTAAGATGATGATTATATTTTTGGAAAACTTTTAGGGATTTTTTTTAAACTTAAAAATCACACTTTGTGTTTAGTTAGAATAATTGGAAGATTTCTAGTATTTTATTTTTAGAATAACTACCAAGAAGCCAATAGTGGAATGACGCTTGACTTTAGTGGGCTCAGCATAAAGGGCTAAGTATGGTTGGATTTAGGGGCAAGTCCAAGAGTGTTTCATTAAGGGCCTCAATCACTAAGGATGTGATGGGGTAGGAATAGGTGCTATTAGTCTAGACTCTTTTGGATTTATAAGGATTTAGGCTCCTCTTAAATAACCTTAGAAATTAGGCCCAAATGGTAGGCTTGAAACTTTTGGGCTTAAGTTGGTGAGAGTGAAGGCATTGGACCCAACCTTAGAAAGACACGTTATTTGAACCCAAACTTGGTAGGCCTTTGAGGCCTTAGATTAGCTCTCAAATTTGGACATAAGACCCATTCAATAACCCACACTAAAACCCACATCCAAGATTTACACAAATGGCCCAACAAGCCTTGTCTTTCATTTTTATCCTTCTAATTGAAGCCCACATACACCATACATTGGTTTTCCACAAGCCCAACATGTGTCACACGCCCCTAGGGTTCCCACCTAACCATGATTAAGCTTCTAACTTGAGTTAAGAAGCACTAATCATTTCACACATGATTAGTAACCTTTAAACCATGTTTTTAGCTTAATTTTTCTTTAATTTGTTTCCCACATTTTTTTAATTTGAAATTTTTGGTTTTTATTAATGATTTGGAATTTCCCTTAGACTAATTTAGAAGTTTAAACTTTCCCAGCACATGTCAATAGAAGCAAAGTATTGTCAATGCCCAAATCACCACCAATCGATACCTAGGTGCACTTTCATGTGCATTGCACCAAATCAGCCTCCAGCCCACGCCTTCTCCACCATTTTCTCAAGGAAAAGTTAAATATTCACACCTCATGTCATCCCTTAAAATTAATTTTTAGCAATGGATGAAATGGCATCAAGAAACCAAGCTTAAAACCCAACCAATTCCTCAAAACACTAGTTAAAACCAAACCGAGTGACCTTCGGATTTTCTTGAATTTTCTGCTCTTTGTTGAACCACTCCATATGCCACCACCCCTTCTCCAATCCCTTAGAATTCCCTCAAATAATCATAATATTTTGACCAACTTTCCCCCAAACAATTGCCAAGACCAATTGGCAATGGCACATTGAACCACTCGGCAACCACCTCACTTCATTCCCTTCCATGAGCTGCACATACATCATCACTTGGTAGTCAATCCCTCCACCTTCCACCACCTGAAAAGGCCATCAATAAGTGTCATCATACCTACACAACATATCCATGGAAAAAGGACAAGAAGATGAGGCAAGCAAGTGATAAAAGCAAGACAGTTTTTGAAGACCTTACCTAACGGCGATCTAGCATGACCTCACTTGCATTTTTGCATTTTTGTTTTTAAATTTCTGCACCATGGCAGCTCCTGCACCCACATAACACAAGGCAGCACCTGAAATACAGAAATGATGAAGTGTTTGAACACTATTCACCTACACGAGTGATGACACAAATTAAAACTTGCATCACCACACTCCACCACCCACATCAACCAATCCCAAGCCCCTTCTTCATCCAAAGCAAATGTCCCCCACCCTTCTTGAAGCCTATAAATACCTCCCTCACCTCCTCATTTCCCCACACCACTCTTCTAAGCCTTCTCTTTAGTTTTGAGAGCATTTCTCCCCTTAGTGTGCAAATAGAGTGAAACCGAGTGAGTTTGTGAGAGTTCTTGGGAGAGGTTGTGTTGGGAGCTCAAAGGGCCACGAATTTTGTAAGTAACCTTACTCTAATATTTTTTTAGTATTATTATAGCATGTTGGGCATTAATTTATGCCATGAAAATGAATTTTAATTGAGTTTAGTTGAGGTTTACTATGCTAAGTTCAAAACCGGGTTAAATGGGAAGTATTGAATGCATAAATTGTTTTGGGTTGAATTTTTAGCTATGGAATGTCTTAATATAATTTTATATGATTCACTAATGTCTTAGAATAAATTTTTAAGGTTTAAATTTGAGGTTGAAAGCATGCCATGATAGGTTTTAAATTCATATTTTGTGTTGATCATCAAGCATGTTTCGGTTTTGCTTAATTTAAGTTTAATTCATGAAGTTTTGATTAATTTGCTGAGGCTTGAATAATGAGAAATTAGAAAAGTCTTGTGTTTGGGATAAGAATGAAAATGAATGATTTAATTAGGTTTTAAATATTTCCTTGGTAAAGAAAAGCTAAAAACATCATGCATATGCTTACTGGATGCTTTAGTGGTAATTTGGCCTTATTCCTACTTAAGTGTTGGGATGAACTTATGGGACTTAAGCCTAAGTTTTTAATTTATCCCTAAGGTTATAATTATAGTTGGAACTTGATGAATTTAAGTACACATGCATCCATAGAAGTTTTATAGATGAAATCACATATAGGCCTTAAAAGGATGCATGCCATGGGTTGGGTAAGTTTGACATAGTTGTGCTTTAAATCTTGCAATTATAAGGGCATAGATGACTTTAGAACATAGAAAATATGCAATTTGTGAAATCTGGTGAATTTTAGGGCTTATTTGCAAATAGTAAAAATTTAGGATCTTAGTGGCAATTTTGAAAAGTTTAGGGGTAGTTTTGGAAATACCAATTCTTGAACCCTTTTAATTATGAACGTCTTCTTTAGAAATTTAAATCCTAACTTCAAATAACTCTGTTTATAGCCTCATCGATTCTCTAACTCTGGAAGTTTGTAAATTGGCTTCTAACTTACACTTTGATAATTTATTTATGATTTATTGATAAATGACACATTCATGACATAAATGTCATTTGAGCATGAAATATTATGTTATATGATACATTGAGTACATGACTACTTGCTTACATGACATGTGCAATTTTCATCGTTTGAGCATGTTATGCAAAAATTATCATTTTCACATAAACATACTTATAAATGCATATCATGAAAAATATTTCCAAGCATAACGTGAAAACTTATTTTTGTCACGACGCCAAAGGTTAGGATGAGAAATTATCCTAGTGAAACTCTTATGTCTACTATAGAATGAGTAAAAATGGAGTGGTAGCCCCTAAGTTGACGAAGAACAATCAACGGGTTTTGAATGGATTCTTTTTAAAGAATACCGGAGTGAAGTCAAATTTTATAGCACTTAAGGGTAGTAGGTGTATATGTTATGATGTTATGATGATATGATGATAATGATGATAATGATGATAGTGATGATAGTGATGTTATGTTACCAATGCATTGAGAATGAGTCTACAAATAACATAGTTTCAACATGAGTTGTACTATGGTTACCAGAAAGTACTCACAGTGCATAAGGGGAACTGCGATGATATCATACGTTATGATGTTAATGTTAATGTTAATGTTAATGATGGCTTAATGATGATGAAGTGTTATGTTTCTTAAAATTGAATTGAAAAGTGTTCTCTATAAGAAAATGTGCATCAAAGTTTTTATGAAAATGCTGAAAAATACGGATGGGAGACAAATACTGATCTTCTGCATTACAGGCATTTCATATTTATCATGCATAATTTATCTTTATGCATGTTGGTTGTTAACTTACTGAGATTTCAAAGAATCTCACTGTGGTAGTCCCACTATCATTCCCCCCCTCCGGAAAGGTAGAATTTGTATCAGGATCAGACGAAGACAGACAGGATGGACCGATGGATCTGACAGATTGAAGATGAGCCAGACCTCGATCGAAGATTATACCTTGATGTCCATAGCTTTAACTCTACGTACTTTAGAGCGTATGAAAGATTTAATCTAACCATGGAGACTTGTTATCTTAAGTATATTATATTAAGGATATGTTTCCTTTAAGTTCGAACTTATGATGGTTATTAATGCTATTGTGATGTTTTAGCTCATTCTGGCATGAGTTATATTTAGTCACCCTTATTCCGCTACGATTATTGCAAACTGCTAGTTGCATTCTAAGATGTATTGCATATTAATTGTCATGAATGAAGGTATGAAATCTTGTGTTGCATGTCTCAATGCTCTAAGTTGTTGTTCCATCCCAAGCGTAGGTTTGGGGGTGTCACAGGCTAAAATCTTGCCAAGTATCCAAATAAAACTTCTCTAACCTAATTTAGACATTCTACACTGTAATTTTGAAAACGTTACTCTAGGTGCTAACATTATGGTTACTATTCACTCCAAAAAAAGTGAAAAATAACTTTGCGCTGTGAAATCCTAAGTATTAATACTATCATCAAAGTGCAAATCTTTTATCAAAATTCGACTCTAAAGTGTCATGAAATATTTAAAATGCATTTTTGAACAAGTGCTATTCTATAAATCAAAAATGGTTTTGTTGCACCATAAAATCCTAAATATTCATACGAAACTAGAGGCATAGAGTGTTTCTCATTCTCATGCTTTTAAGTACCCCAAATAAATAAAATCGCATTTCTGACACCATAGTGAGTAGCGAAACAGACTACACTGACAGATTAAAACCTATGCGATTGGGTTGGTTTGTGAAAACTTTCAAATTTTTACGAGGTTCCTCAAGCCCAAAGAAATTCCTTTGTTAAATTTATGGCGGGCTGTTACAATCATTATCGTGTCCCTATAACTTAATAGAAAAATTTTACTCATCATCCTTTCATTATCCATAATGTGACATTAAATGATAGGTTTACTAGTCAAACATAATAAATAGTCTTTAATCATCTAATGTCACATCATGGGATGATGAGAGGATAATGAGACAATGGATGATGAGTATCATTACTCAACTTAATAATATTGAAATTTTTTGTAGATGAGACTATTTGAGAAAAAATATGGCAATACTTGATGACAAATATGTGAATTATGCTCTGTTTTCGGCACACATGAACCTATTTATACTCGTAAATATTCTTGTTAACACTATTTAGACCCATGTGAGATTCTTATCGAAAGTAATCAATGAATTATTTGAAACTGTTTTATACATAATTTTAAATGTTTGAATTCTTTATTAACTAAAATAACCGATTTATAATTTTCATGAATTACTTGATTCATTGAATCGGCCTTTTCTCAATTTTGAATCAGATTCTAAATTTCTTTATTAAAATAATATTCAATCATCAATTATGAATAGTATGAGTACATTATTTCTCCAAAAGAATACAATTTTTAATGAAATATGGACACTCTTCTATCCATACTACCTCCCATTCACAGGATAATGCTTATTTTGCAATTAAATGAGTTGCATTATTACCATCACGTGGATTGAATTTGACAAACCATTGTTGTCTGCCCTTTTATAACGTTTGATGTCTTCAATAAGCTGGCCATGCTCGGACCAATTTTCCTCTGGGCTATTAACATTATCAATTACTAATTTTGCATCACCTTAAAAACCACTACATGTAGACCAATTTTTGTACTCAAAACCATAGCTCTCCATAGGGCTTTTCTTTCTGCTACGTGTGGTGTTGGTACTGCTTCTTCATTTCGACAAAGAGGTTGCAATTACCTCTCCCTACTAATCCCTTATAATGACACCAACTCCCATCTAGAGCTACATCCCAATTAATCTTACAGACATTTTCAATTGGCTTCTGCCATTTAACAACTTTGTCTACCTTTCCAACTTTATTATTTTGCTTGATCAATATGTTATATGCATGTTTAAACTCTTTTAACTCATTGTGTGCCTCAATAATTAATGATCTCGGGCTCTCAAACTTTTGTGCAAAGATATATTTGCTCCTTATGTGCCAAATTCTTCTAAACATTACAGCAGCCTCCTCCACTTCATGTTGTTTCAGTCTGTTCACCAAATTCTCCCATATGCTGAAACAATTATCCTCATTGTTACTCCATTTATGAATTGGACTTTGGGTTTTAGCCTACACATCAGTGGAAGCAACACAACTCCATAGAGTATGGCAATTGGTTTCCTCCACTGTCTCATAAATAGGACAATTAGCATTATCTGTTATCTTTCTCATGAGCAACTTCTTTTTAGATGGAAGAGTATCATTCATTGTCTACCAAATAAATACTTTGACCCCCATTTGACACATTTAGATCCCATATTTTCTTCCATGCTATAGAGTCACCCTTACTACCTGATGATTCTCCTCTCTCTCTACTTCTACTGCTCTTGTCAACTTCCAAATGGTATGCACTCTTAATTGAGAAAAGACCATTTCTTATAGGACCCCAAATTTTATCATCCAATCCCAATCTACTGGAAAGCAAACTACAAATGATACTTGCCTCTCTTTCATCAAATATTTCATTAATTAAATCCATCTCCTAGCATCCTTCTTCACTATCTATAAGATCCTTCAATTTGGCTTCCTTGTTAAGAACTTTCACTGGAGATTGCACACTAAATGTACTTGGTATAGGCAACCACTTATCTCTCCAAATATTTATTTTGTTACTATTCCCTACTCTCCACCTTAATCCTTCCTTAAGTAAATTTCTAGAACCCCAAATACTCCTCCGTATTGTGATGGACATGCTCCTAGCTTTGCTTCCAGGATAGCCCCTCCTTTATAGTACTTTTCCTTCACAATTCTAGTTGCAAAAGAAGAAGGATTTGTAGGAAGTCTCCAATATTGCTTAGCCAAAATAGCTTGGTTAAAACAATATATATCCCTAAACCCTAGCCCTTATTCAACTTTTAAATTGCCCATTTGATCCCACCTCTTCTATTGAATCTTTTTATCTTGTTTCATATGACCCCACCAAAATCTTGTCATTATATCAGAGATTTCTTTACTGAATTTCTTTGGAAACCTAAACATACTCATAACATATATAGTTATAGCTTGAATCATAGCTTTGATGAGAATCTCCTTACCTGCTTGCGTAAGAAAATTATTCTAAATATGCACTTTATTCCATACACTTTCCTTTATCCCTCTAACTGCCTTATATTTTGACTTCCCAACTATTGAGGGCAGCCCTAGGTATTTTTAAAATCTCCACTGTAACAATCTGACCCAAAATTCATTAAGGATGAAAGAGGGATAAATTATTGGGCTTAAAATAGGTTTAATGGCCATATTGGATAAGATGCAAGCTAATTTTATTGAAATTCAGTTAGGCCCAAAATTTTATTTTAAAATCGCTAAGGTGTAGTTGATGATTTTGGAGAATATCAATGAACCAATATTATAGAAGCCAAGTTAGACTAGTCAAGTAAATTTTTAGGAAAGACCCCGAGCCCATAATTTATTGTGGTAGATTATTAGAGTTTACAAAAGCCCATTTAATATTTTATCAGGCTCATGCACGACAAAAGCCGCCAGGCCCACTGCCTCAAGCCTAGCCACCATAAATCGCCAACGATCAAGTCCCTATTTTAGGCAACCCAAAACAGAGCAGCAAGCATCATCACGTGAGCCACAAAGTCGCGACCAACCTCATCCTTCGACCACCACACAGCCACCGTGAGACTCACTTTGCATCACCAGGCCCACATAAACCATTGGCCTAACCACCAAGTAGTTGCACTAAAGAATCCCCACGCATGACAGTTCGCATCAGGGAACCATGAAGCTGAAGCTCAGTTCGCCCACCACCTCTTCATAAACAACCACAGAAAGTGACGACGGAAGCCTCACATTAGCCCAGATTTCCCTTAAAAACCATTTGCTGTGTAACTATCTTGTAAAGGTTTTGAACCCTTTTAAGTGTATTTACCAAGATGACCTTAATATTTTAGATTGGCTAAACTCTCATGGACTTTTGTTGTAGTGGAGCTTATTCAAATTTCAGATTGAGTTTTAATAGGCTCAAATTAATTATTTCAAAAACTATTTTTAAGTTGGACTTATTTTACTTCAAGTCACTCCAGAAACTTTATTTTACAGAAATAATTTAGAGTTTAATATATTAGTTGGAGAAATTAAGTGGATATCGATGTATTTGGGAAGTGATGGTATTTTAGGGCTACGAGAATTTTATATTTTTAGAAAAAATAGGTTATTTAGTATTTCAGGCTTAAATATCAAAATACGTATTTAATTATAGATTTAAATAACTTACATGTCTATTTTATAGGTGACGATTGATATTCATTCGGCACAGTTGTGGGAATATTTAGAAAAGTTAGAAAGTCCAAGTAAACGGGGTTTCTATGCTAGACTTGGCATAAAAAGAAATGGACTGAGTTTGACTTATGAAAAATATGCATTTTTGTTATGAAAAGAAAATTTGAAATAATCTCGGTCATTTTTTTCTGCATCAATCATTGTATTTGAAGAAGAAAAGAGAAAGATATTCTTTTCATGACTGGTGTAGATATGAGCAAAATTTTGGTATTATGTTTTCTGAACTGTGCAAAAAGAGCGAATATGAAACCTGAAAATTTTTTCCTGGTTATGTGAAGATGCTCTGAATTTGTTTTGATAATGTGAAGATGATATGACTTTGTTCAATACTCTGTATTGATATGATGTGGCATCTTAAAACCATTGGCATGACATTCTGATTCTGAATTTGGTTATGTTTTTATTTTGCTCTGACCAAGAGCATAAAACTGTGGCCTCTGTATATGGTAACATATTTATTTCTAAGTGCACCCACTTTGGAACAAAGTGATTTTTCTGCGTTGTTTTTTTTTTGTGTGCACACTCAGGACTCGTAGAATGATAAGGGAAGTTCATATTATGATACTGCTTGGTTTGGCTACCGGGGATAGCACAACCCTACCATTGGGGTTAAACATGGTCTTTATTTTGATATGATGCTCTGATATGATATGATAAAATGATGATATTCAGTTATGTTATGCCAAATGACTTTTGAATATGAACATTTTAAACTATTGCTCTGATATTTTGATAATATGTTTTGGACCTGTATTATGGAATTAAAATGTTTTGTTCTGCATTATGAACTCTGTGAAAAGGGTTTACATACTAGTAGATGTTATCTGTCTACTAAGTTGTTGATAATTCACTCTATATCTCCACAATATTTTCAGATGTTTTAGATGCTTCAACTGAAAATCAAGAATATGAAGTATGGGCAAGACTGTGTGAGTATAGCAGATTAAGTATAAAGATGGTACTTTGATTATTTGAGAGTTTATTTCGTAGTTTTGTTTTGCTCTGTTATCTTGGTATTTTGGAAGGTTGACGTTTATTTTGAGACTTTGTGGTGTTCCTAGCTAATTATTTTAGAGTAGGTAGTTTAAAACAAAGAGATCTGTGTGTAATTAGGGGTGAGAACAGAAATAATCTATTTAGTTTTTCCCAAAAAGGGAACTGACCAACTTCCAGTTTTTGTGGTGGTGAAACCGACTGAATCGGCCGAATGTGGGAAGGGATTAGGGGTGAAAACCGAACCGATCAACTTGCAGTTTTAGTGGTGGTGAAACCGACCAAACTGGCCAAATGTGAGAAGGGATACCGACCGGACCGGTTCTGACCGATTCATCAGTCTATTGTTGATTTGGGCCATTTTTTGGGCCTCTATTTTAGACACTAGTTTTAGATCACTTTGGGTCTTTGTGGGATTGCTTTAAACTCTTAATTTACTTTAAACTATTTATATATCACTATTTCTATATTTAAGTTTCATTTTTATTTTAATATCATGTTATGTATAAAAAATAAATAAATTAGCAATTAATGTTATGTATAAAATATAAATAAATTAGCAATAGATGTTATTTACTATAACTATAATACTATAACTATAACTATAATACTAATACTAACTATATTATATTATTACTTACTACTTACTAAATAATTAAAAATAACTTCACTAGATCTTTACTGTTTAGTTACATATTACAAATAAAAACAAATTGTCTTAAACATAGGAACAATGCAAGTAAAAAGCATAACATAAATAAATGAAAACAAATTGTCTTAAGCATAACAACAATGCAAAAAAAAAAAAAAAACATAACATATATAAATGACAACAAATTGGGAGTGATCTTCATGTTTGCTGCTTCAACCTTCAATTTTTAATAGTTGTCACGTTTGATTGTACGTCCAACTCTATGTACAAACATTAATAAATGATAAGAATAAAACATCAAATGTTAGTGAATTTGATTTATGAAAAATGCTAAAATTAAATTACAATGAAAACAAATAAAACATTACCCAATTCCACTACAAAGCTATCCACATTATCCATAGCCTCTCAAATATCAATTATTGTTGATGGATGTCTTAACCAATTTTGAGCACAAATAAATGCCTCAACAACTTTCAGAGCCAACTAACTTCAAAAAGGATCATGCACACGACCTTCTATACTAAGTGCTGACTCAGATGCAATCGTGGAAACGGGTCTGGCCAACAAGTCTCTTGCAATCCTCGCAAGTATAAGATAGTTAGGCTCGTTAATTTTCCACCAAGTCAACAAGTCAAACTATGGGCTGAGTGCTCCACAACCATTTGATAAATACCGATACACTTCTATTTTAGCAATAGTTTATCTCATGGCGGAAGATGCTTTATACCACTTGTAGAACCATTTTGTCTCACATTTGCCATCACCATCATTCATTGTTCTAGATGTTGGAGGGGGCTCATGTGCCTGGGTACTCATGGTGGAACCGAATGTAGCATTATACTCTGCATACAAATCTGCTAATACCTATTTCACACTTGACACCAACTCCTCAGTACGAAACTCATCATGAACTTTCTTCAGGTGGAAAATAAGAAGCCCTAATTTGCTTCGTAGATTAAGTACAACTGCAATCAACATGAACAAGTTTATCATATCTAATAACCCCCAATACTTATCATATTTTGTTCTCATATTTATGAACATGCTCCTCAAACAAGTATTAGTACTCTCGCTCAGCATAATCAACTCATTTTGGAGATCACAAATTTTCAAAAAATTGGTGTTAGCTATCACATATAAAGATCCAAAAAATCTATTAGTGGCGTCATAAAACATTTCCATAAACTTAACAAACACCCATATTGTCTTTCATTCCTTAGCTTTAGGAGGCCCCAAGTGCCAATTATCAAAGTAAGAGAGAAAATTATAATCCTGACTCTCCATCCCTCTGAAAGACTTCTCAAACTTCTCAACAACCTTCAACATCATGTAGGTTGAGTTCCATCGTGTTTATACATCAAATACAACATTTTCTTACAATCAATTTTTTCTTTTTCTACACATCTCTTAAACTTTTCTAATCTTGCAGAGGATGAGCGCACATATCTAACTGCATTTCTAAATATTGTGATGGTGTCATTGCACTCATTCAAACCATTATTCACAATAAGGGTCAAGATATGAGCACAACATCTCATGTGCATATACTTTCCCCCCAACACATTTCACGACAAAAACTATTTCAATTATGAAATTGCAGTATCATTTGAACTTACATTATCAATAGTTACAGTAAATATTTTATCAAATCAAGCACGCACGACTCTACATATCTCCCAATAGTATCCCCTCTATGATTAGGGTTTAAACAAAAATTAATGATTTTTTTGCAATTTTCAATCCTTATCAATGAAGTGTGCAGTTAGACACATATAATTTAAATTTTGTACCGATATCCATGTATCGATCGTCAACGAAATCCTCATGCCACCATCTTTAAGAACTCTTTTAAGTTTCCCCTTTTCTAATTCATACAATCTCTTTTAATTGTAACACGACATGACACTTTACACCGAAATTTAAAAGACCAACACACTTTTCTAAATCCCTATCCTTCAACAACTCTAAATGGCAACTCATCGATAAGTATCATCTCTACAATTGCCAACCTCACAGCCTCTTCACTATATTTATGAGTTATAAGACTCCTTAATGTACTACCATCACTCTCTCCAACCCCATCTTCAAGTGTTGTCTCACCTGTTAGTGTTTTTTGATATCTATCCAAAGGCCTGAGTTTATGAGGATTTTTAGGACATAAAGGCAAATGGTTTTGCATTGTAGAAGTTTCGTTTCTCTTTGAGTGAGAAGCGTACATCTTGCCATAATAATTACATTTATCTTTTGGATCATCTACAAGACAATCCTCCACCTTCATAAAATGGTCTCATACAATCGATGGATCATTCCCTTTCCGTTTCTTAGGTAATCGACAAGTACTACTAGTAGGGGCACTAGGGGTTTTGATGTCTGGGTCTCCTTCAAATCATCTCTCAAGTTAATTGGTTCATTTGAATCCATCTAATTTATAAAACAAAACATAAATGTTACATGTACATTATACATAGTGCATAACACAAATTATAATTACAAATTAGAATATCATAATTTAACAATAATAATTTTTTTCATGCAAAACATATTAAGAACTATAAGTACAAAGTAAGAACACTCACAGTGACAGACTGATAGTAGAATAGATCTCGGATTAATGTTCACAGCCCCAAGAATGTGCTCCAAAAATTTTATACCATCTATAATTACACAAATAATAATTTAGTTTATGAGGGAACTAATTCAACAAAAATCCCATATGGCAAATTTAGACTAGATTTACTCATTTACATACACACAGTGACACAGATTTAGACTTTAATGTACAAACAAATTTACAAAGATTAGTGATCAATCTTAGACTCTTGGCAATCAGGACATGAAAATAATCATGGATTTGTAGAAGTACGTAGATAGTTAATCCTAATTATTTTGGCTCAAACTCATTATCTGTAGTTCTGTATTAGTGAACATAAATCATGAAAATATTTATTTTAGGCATGAAATTAATGATCGTAAATCACAAATCACAACTACCTCCGTCGATGGACAACTAATAATTCACAAATCACAAATAATTCAACACACAAAATCAGTGAAATAAGAACCACACACAAATCACAACCGCACATAAATAATCTAGATTAATTCAACTAGATGCAAGTCTTAACCCTAACTTAGAAACATTTGCCTCATTTCCTTTATTTTTTTCATATGATTTAAAACAAAATGACGTCGTTTCATTTGAACTGCATCATTTTGTAGCAGAAATATATATATATATATATATATATATATATATATATATTATATTGGCCTATTTGGCAATTTGAACCTGGTTCAAACCCATACTGAATTGGCCAAAGTCTATTTTGGTTTTTTTCTACTACCGACCGACCGATTCTCAATCAGTTCCTACTAGTTCCTAACTCCAGAGGCCAGTCTCCGTTGACGATTTTCAATCTGGCCGGTTCCTATTCACCCCTATGTGTAATTAAGAAATTTGAGTTTATATATGTACTAAGAGATATGATTTTAGGTGACAGTTGGTAACTCTCCGACCCATCTAGGACTGGGGCGTTACACTCACTCAACCTGGCACCTGATTCTCTTACCATCTAATTCTTTATATCCAACTTTGTATCTTTGCTTAAGAAGATACTGATTTTCTGCATATTCATACTTTGACCTGAGGCTTCTTTATATTGTTTCAACATTTGTGCTACATTCATCCACTCATGTAGCTTTGCTCTACAAAATAATATGCAATCATCTGCAAAGAGAAGATGATTAATCTTTGTTCCTCCTTTTGTCACTGATATGCCTTGAATATCACTTCTAGATTCTGAAAAATCTATCAAAGCGCTAAGCCCTTTTGTACACAAGAAAAATGTAAGGAAATAAAGGATCTCCTTGCCTTAATCTCCTTGTAGGGATGATCACTTCACCTAGGTGTCCATTAACCAATACTGAATATTGTAATGTAGAAACACATTACATTATTAAACTCACCCACTTTTGTCCAAAATCCATAT
Source organism: Cyclocarya paliurus (assembly GCA_029856935.1). Lineage (NCBI taxonomy): Eukaryota > Viridiplantae > Streptophyta > Magnoliopsida > Fagales > Juglandaceae > Cyclocarya > Cyclocarya paliurus. The sequence continues at coordinate 25,179,891 of CM056953.1, forward strand.
ATATATTGCAAACATATATATCTACCTTAGTTATATAAGTGGTTATCTCGTATGAACAGCAACTTTTGCTCACTAATTTATTTCCAATAATGTCCCTCGTTTTTCAATAAATTCTCATTTTCTCCCTGTTTCTAACACCTGTTGCCTTTTCTTTTATTGTTTGGTTCGGCCTTCAGCTATTTCTTCGTCCCAAAGATTTCTGAATTAGCTGTTATCTTCACTGTTATAATCTTTTATTCCCTCACAATATCTCACCCTCAGTTTTCAGCATCCAACAAGCAAGCCCCACTTGAAATCTAATTATTCTTCACAGCAAAAAAACCAGAAATCAACTCTCTCAAAAGCCACTATAGCTCTCTCTCTCTCTCTCTCTCTAAACCAAGACATGCATAATTTTCAGCCACCTAACAGAGCCTTGCACAAAAAAAATAAAAATAAAAAAAACCTGGAAACCACTCCACAAAGCCACCATAGTCTCACTTTTCACCAATCCACCTTGCCGGAACCTGTCACCGAAGACACTAAGGAGAAGTCGGAACACCGCTCGGTAACTCAGAGATTGCTGACTTTGACTCCATCCACTCAAATCCACCACGCACGGTGTCCCTTTCTTCTTGATAAGACCCCACCGATTCCTCCCTCTCTTTTCTTCACTGTGTTTCCTTGACCAAGTGATGAAAAAAATTGATCTTTATTCCACCAGAAACTATTGCCGCCATTAATCTCTGCTCAACCACCCGGAATCCGCCGTCCTCCGCCTATTCTTGGTCAGCCAGCCACATTTGCCGTCACACCTCCATTTTCACCTGTGAGCTTTGAATCCCACTGTCACACGACTTTCCCTTCTCCAGTGAAGATGTTTCCATCGTTTAGGCCTAGTTTGAATGTTGAAAGCCGCTCATCTCATCTCAATATCCAAACAGCATAAACACAAACAATTTTTAATTTCAAATTTTTAAATTTTTCATCTAATCATTACAACTTTCATAAACTTCCGCATAAAACACAAAAAATAATTAAAAATTTTAAACTCCCAAAACAAAAATTATATTAAAAAATTATATTCTAACAATATTTTAACTTTATAATACTTTTATTCAATTTTTTCTCCCTCATTTCGCAAACCTTCATACAACATCTCAACTCAAATATTTCATTATTATTCACAAATCATTTTATTATTATTTATAGATCATTTTACTATCCAAACTAAGCTAGTCTTTTTTACCTTGTGTTTCATATTTTTCTTTTTGATTTTCAGCTTTCCTAAAAAGTGCATGCATGCTTTTTGTTATTACAAAAACACCCTTCAACCCAAGGCCCTTAGAATTCCGTAGAAGCCTCTTGAAGAATCCTTGAGTAATTACGTTTGTGCCTTAAGTGTGCATGGCGGGTCATATGTTTTAACCTTGAGTCATTTACGGTTATGCTTGGATTTTGAATGCGGCTAGTGTTTTTAAATTAGGTTGGGCTTGAATGTATGTTACATAAAACCACTATGTTATACTTTACCTGGGCTTTGTTAATTGAATAAATATGTAGCCAATAGAGTTTTTTTTTTTAGGCATATTTCAAAGTATAGTACTAAGCATTAAATTTATGATTAGCGGAGTGTTTTTTTCCGTTGTTTATTTTGTCAAATTTTCTTATAAAATTATTATGTTATACCTTAAATAAAAAATCAAGGAATATATGATGAATTTTAAATAATATTACTATCTATTAGTCTTAGTATAACTGAACATTTATTAGATTATTTCCAAGGTATAATTTTAATTAATAAGAATTAAAGTTTTGAATACCGTTTCAGTTAAGGCACTGGAATGAAATATATTAATACTGATACCATTTCGGAATAGTCTATATATAATAAATTAATTATATATGTATAAATTATATTTCAAAATAATATCAATGCAAGTCTTCAAAAGTTAAAATACATATTTATAAAACTCAATAATACTTTTAAATTCTCAATCCAACTATTTTAAAAAATTAATACCCATCTTCATCACGAAAAGGGAAGTAGGGATTTGATTTTTTAGTCCTCGAGAAAAATGGATTAAAAAATATTAAGAAAATAGTCTTCAGATGTGAAAATTGGAGTGAAAACTATGAAAAATTTAGAATTTTTGCATTAATTACAAAAAAAAAAAAAACAATTTCAATAGGTACACCGAAATCAACTGATACACCGAAAACCGACCGGTATTGACTGAAACACACCGGTACGGTCGGTATTTGACTTTTTACGAAATACATACATTTCCTGTACCAGTCACTACTCCAGTACAATAAATACCAGCCATACCGGCCGGTGAAGTATGAAATTTAAAACTTTGATTGGAATACCACGACACACTTTCTTAGAAATTTAGTAATGTTTAATGCTTCGTATAGGTAACAAACGGTGAAGTGAAATTTTGGAAGCAGAGTTACGAGGTAAGTAATTTGATCATGAATTAGGATCATCACATATCAGTTTAGATAAATTATTATTAAAGTCGGTTCTTTGACAGTCACTTTTTATGTACCACGCATGTTATGATATATGCAAACATGTCATCCAACATAGCACACAATCATATCATACCACATCATGTTTAAATTCAACAATTATAATTATGTATGTATTATGTCATGCATCTCACGTCACTTAAGACATGTAAGCTTTCTTAAGTTCAAGTGCAAGATAAAATCATATCAATTTAATCAGATGATCATTCAGATGCATGGTACTAATGCAAATTCAGGGTGGATATGCAAGCCACGAACTCAAGCGTAGTCCATCGTAGTATGGCAGAATACTACCTCAGCGGCTCCTCTTGTGGCTGCGGGATGTGGGGGTGGTGCACAACCTTGCATACAGGATTAAATGTGCTGGCTAGATAAATCAAGACACATATGCATGGCATAAGCATAAGTATAATCAGTCATGATTTTAAGCTTTTAGCATGAAAACTTTTATAAAACCCTTCTGTTTATTATATTTACATTGTGATAGGTTTTTTATTGAGTCTTTGACTCATTTTAATTTTATCTCATATTTTTAACCACCTAGATGAGGATGATGATTAGTACAAGCAGTTAGGCTAGGCTTAGATGGAGCAGTTAGATTTAGTTCGAGACTTTAATTATTTATTTAGTTTGATTTATTAATTATGAAATCTCTTACATGACTATATTTACATAAGCACGTGAAATTAACCCTAGGGATAGGGTGTTACAAATGTGGTATCAGAGCCAAGGTCGAGAGATTCTACAAACTTTCTGAAAAAAAAATATTTATTTAATTTTAGGATAAGGTCACCTAAGACGCTCCTGCCCGCTCAAGATTTATTGGAATGTTTTAGATTAAGATAGAAGGCTTATTAGCTCTCAGTCGATAGCACTATGATATTATTATTGTTCTCAAAATACCAATTAATGCTTATTACAATACTTTTACCTCAGAAAATGGTTGGCACTAGAAAAAATTATGGATCTAGCTAGAATGATAACCCTGAGGTTCTTGTAGCGACAGCGACCCAATTTTTCCAATCGATGGCTAGCGGTCAGTTTGCTGCACCTAAAGCCCCGCAAGTCGGATTTACTTTAGAACAGTTCTCTCGTTAGCATCCCCTTACCTTAAATGGCAAGACAAATGCTATGGATGCAAATAACTGGATTGAATGTTTAGAGCAGGTCTTTGAGGAACTGTGACGCCCCCAATCTCCGCTTGGGATGGAATGGAGACTCAAAGCGTCGGGACATGCAACACAATGTTACATACCCCCGTACATGACAGTTAATATGCAATGCATCCTAGTATGCAATAATCGCAGTAGAAATAAAAGGTTAAGGTGAAAAATATGCCAGAATAACTAAAACATCTTAACTTCATTAGATAATCATCATGTTCAAAGTACTAAAGTAGCATAGACTTGTACACAAAGTCATTTCATTATCTTCATGTGATCTAAAGCATGAAGGATTTGGGCTAAAAACATCAGAATTAAATCTAGCTTCCTTACAAAATTTGGCTCCTCCTCAATCATGAGGATCCAATGCTCCATCAGTCTTGTCCTGGTCGATTCCTGACACAACTTCTATCATTCTGAATAATGGTCCCATAAAAGGATGAGATTTACTCGAAATCTCACTAAGTTAAACAACTAAATGGCACAAAGATAAATCAATTATGAAAAATGATAAATATGCAATGCATGAGATGCGAAAAATCAATATGCATGTCTCCCACCCAAATTCCTCAACATCTTTTAAAGATATGGAGACAAGGATTTTTACTCAGTAAATAATTTCGTCATCATTTTTGAGAAAACATAACTTCTTCATAAAAATTGCATCATAAAATTTCATCATCATAGACTTACATTATTATCTTAATTAATAACATAACGTGTGGTAATGTTACAATTCCCCATATGCACTGTGAGTACCTGCCGGTGAACGTAGTATAACTTACATTGAAACTACGTTGTCTATAAACTCGTTCTCAATGCATTAGTAAATATAACATAACATCATAAAATTCATAACGTGTACATCCACCAGCATTAGGGGTCATAACATGTTAATTTTGCCCCTGTTTTCTTTTAAAAGAATCCATACGAAGCATGTTGACTGTTCTTCATCAACTCAGAGATTACCACTCCATTATTAAACACTCCAGAGTGGACAGAGGAGTTCCACCAAGATCATTCCCCACCCTGGACTTTGGGTTGTGACAAAATGATTTTCATGCTATACTTTGAAAAATGTTTCTCATGACATGTGCCTATGTAGTAAATTTTATTTAAAAATGACATTTATAAATGTAATATGCAAAAATGATAAAAATGTCACATTTTATGTAAATAGGCACTCAATGTATCATATAACATGATAATTTATGCTAAAAATGATAATTGAAGTATGAAATGAGCATTTATTAATAATTCATAAATAATCTATCAAAGTGTAAATTAGAGGCCAACTTACAAACTTTCAGAAAAATTTGAAATTAGCATCGTAATTGTGTAAATCATGTGTATATTAAGTCAGGGTTAATACTCTTATGGATAGGTTCAAAATCAAAGGCTTAAAACATTGGATATTTACAAAAAAAATATCCCTAGACTTTCAAAATTTGCCATTTAGGTCCTAAATTTTCACAAATTGTAAATGAATTCCAAATTTAACCAAATTTCATGAATTTCATATTTTTGGCATTCTAAAACCATCTATGCCCTTGAATTTTTAAAATTTAAAGTGAAATTTGTCCAATTAGTCCCAACCCGTGGCATGCATCCTGGTTGATGCCTATGTGTATTTTCAACTATTGATCCCTATAAATGCATGCATATGAGATTTTCTTTAACCACTAATGATCACTAACATCTTTAGGGACATTATTAAGTCTAATCCTTGAGTAATAAAATTCATCCCAACACTTAATCAAAGTTAAGAAATCATTAATTACCAATATGCTTAAAACCGATTCATACTTAAAGATCAAAACAAGATAGATTTAAAATGTGACGCCCCGACTCCCACGTGTAAAACAACGCAGGAATCGTGAAGTCAGGATGATGACAACACGGTCACGCATTCCAACGAAAAGTGTTAAAGTGTGTGCAACAAATAAACAGTGCACAACAAATCGCAGCAAATTAATAATAATATCAGTCTACTAAGTACCAGAATTTTTAATTTAATACAAATATTAGGAAATACAGTAAAAATTCAAATACATACACGAGAGATAAATAATTTCCATAATCCTAAACCACAGCAACCACATGCCACTTATCCACGGAGCCGAACCCGAGACTCAACGTCCTCAACCTCATCTGCACAAAAATCTACGGTACCAAAAAGGGTACCGCAGGTAAGTAATAATCCAAACGATCCCAAAGGTAAAAATACATTTAAGCAACCAACATGCATGCATATGAGAAAATATGCACCAAACCCAAAAATATTTATTGGACACTGTAGGCGGGAATCACAGGCGGGACTCTACCACCATCCCTACCGCGTGTATCGTAGGCGGGAATCGCAGGCGGGACAACACCACCATCCCTACGCGTACACCGTAGGCGGGAATCGCAGGCGGGACTATACCACCGTCCCTGCTTACCACCATCCCTACAGTTCCTTTCCACACAATACCAAAACCCAATGGAGCACTGTAGGCGGGAATCGCAGGCGGGACAACACCACCATCCCTGCTTACCACCATCCCTACAGTCTCCTTTCCTTTTCCCCACATATGAAAACCCAGTTTTCATTAACACAAAATATGCGTGCACATGCAATGTACAAATCCAACAATAAATTCCAATAACCAATACGACAGTAAATTCCACAATCCAACCAGATCACAACACAACCAATCACAAACATCATAAACCAGTCAGTGCAAAAATATATTAAAACCTTAAAAGATGTTCGGGAAAATACTTACAGCGCTTTAATATATTTTTTGGAGGATCACGGAGCACTTGGAATCACCAAAACGGGAACTTCCACAGTGTAAAAACACTGTGGCCGAAACGCAGTGAAACCCAAAAATCACCCAGGACTAAACGAAGACTTGGGAACGATGGGATAAGGCCTATGGAAGTTGGGGAATCTAATGGTGGTGATGGTTGGCCGTGGGTGGCGGCCGAAACGGCGGTGGAAGGCCAAGAAACTCAGATCGGAGATGGAGTTCGATGGGGCGGCTCCGGCGACGGATCGGAACCGGGGTTGGGTCCAAATGATTGCTTGAGAGCCGGTGGTGATGTGGTAAAGGGATGGTGGCCGGAGGTGGCCGGACGGCGACGAAACGAGGAAGAGAAGCCGCGGCTTGGCGGCGCGCGTGCGGGCTATTTCCGGCGAGGGACGGGCTGAAATCGGAGCTGTGAGGTCGCCGGCGAGAGGGGGACACGATGGGCTGGGCGGTGCCGGAAAATGGTGGCGCACGGCGGCGCTGGGAGGGGTGATCGATTCGCACGGGGAGAGGAGGGAGAGAGAGGGTCGGGCTCGCACGCGGGGAAGAAAACCAGAGGAAAAAGGAAAAAAAGAAAAAAAGAAAAAAAGAAAAAGGAGAAAAAGAAAAAGAGAAGGAAGAAAAGAAGATCCAGACTTTTCAACTTGGGTTTTGAAAGTGATCCAACGAAAATAATTTTAAAACCACTAAATAAATAAAATAATTCAAACTCAATGAAAAGCTCAATTAAAGCAATAAAAATATTAAAATCAAAAAACAAGCCAATTTAAATTAAAAATAAATTTAAATCTAAAACATTAAATAATAAAAAGAAAATCCATTAAAATAATTTTCACAACTTAAAAAAATATTATAAAAATAATATTTAAAACCCCCATAAATTTAAAATAAGAGAATAAATTTTTAAACAATTTAAAATAATCATTCTTTAAAAATACACTAAAATCTGGGATGTTACATAAAACCTATCATGGCATGCTTCTAACCACAAATTTAACCTTCCATAATCATGTTAGGATAATGATAGATCATATAAAATCATGCTTAGTACATGCCATAGCTAAATTTCTATTTAAAAACATACAATCTTTCAAACATTCCTTTAATTGACCCGGTTTTGCATTAAGCATCATAACCTTCTCAAACTCAACCAAATTTCGTACCAACACTTGGAAAAAAAAGCTTGAAATTCCATCTAAGATCAAAAGGAAGAAAATATACAAATTTCGTGGTCTTCCAAGCACTCTAGACTGCCTTACACAAGAACACTCAAGAACTCACCAAAACTCACTCGGTTAGCACTCTTTTGATCTCTAAAAGGGGGAAACGCTCTCAAGGCTCAAGAGGATGCTTGGAGCTATGGTGTGGGTGAAATTTGAAGGGGAGGGAAGTATTTATAGGAGGCCAAGGGGTTGGCTTGGGTGCTTGGTGATTGGGTGAAGTAAGAGGTGCTCAAATCTAGAAAATTTTCAGATTTGCTTGCATGAGTTTAGGTCAGCTTGTGCAGGGGGAATAATGGCCTAAAACCATCATGATTTCCTCTCCACAGTTGCTACATTAATTCTAGAAGGCAATTCTAGTCGTGGGGCATCATTTGAGTGGCAGAAAAACCATCAAACAACCCTTGAAAACCGGTGGATGGAGGTGGTTTTGTGGTGGCAGAAAATCAGTTCATTTTTTGATGTTTTTAGGCAGCAAAAATGAGTCAAAATCCTTCATGATGATCATGGGACTTCTTGGTGATTGGGTGGAGAAGGAAGTGGCGTGGGGTGGTGGTGCAAACCATGGCGGAGGCTGGTTCAAACTTGACTCAATCGGTTATAACACAAACTAAATCAAGGTGCACCCAGTTTGGTTCAAGGAATTGATTTGTGCAAGTAATTTCATCTAAGGTTTAAACTGACTTTGGGAGGGTCTCATGAGGTGTTTAAGGACCATATTACCCTTGGGGATAAATCAAAAAAATGTTAGGCCTAAGGGCAAAACAGTCCGAGCATTACAAAGGGCAATGCACAAAACCGATTGAATCATGGTTTGGGCTTGTTATGCCATTTTTCTTAATGACATGTGGGATGGTTTAGTTAGGGTATTAACATGGACTAATCATGATTTAAGGGAGTATTAATTTACTAAAATTTGAATTAAAAAGTTTAAGAAAAGATTAAGCATGATTTAGCATGATTAAGCTTCAAAGCATGGTCTAAAGTGCACTAACCTTATGTATGATGGTTAATGACCTTAGCCAATTTTCAAAACTTAATTTGGGTATTTTGAGTGTAATTTGGGCTCAAGAAAACCAATGATATGGTGTATTGGGTCTTTGGTCTTTGAATGGTGAAAAGAGTCCAAACATGGCTTTTGAGCTATATGGGCTTGAAAAGGGCCAAGGGTCCAATCTACACTAAAGGCCTTATGCCTTCCTATACTTGGGCCAAAACTAGCCTTGATTTCCTAAGGGCTTGGTTCAAGGTTTTCTTGGGCAAGGCTCATGAATGCACTTGGATCCTAAAAAGCCTCAACAAAATTACTAATGGGCTCGCCTCTCTAATCCTTAACTCATTAACACTAAGTATCAATATTAATGCTAATCCCACTGTCAACCTTAATGAAAGTGATTAACCCATAATTAAAAGCATAATTTAGAGTATTTAAGGGTTAATCAATGGTTAATTAAGTGGGGTCTTACAGGCACTTTTCTGCACGGATGAACAAAAGGTAATTTATGCAACTTACAACTTCATAGACCTGGCAAAAAAATGGTGGAATTCAACACATGCACTCTTACAAATGGAGCTAGGAGAAGGAGTCCCCATCACTTGGGGGCGCTTTAAGGAGGTCTTTCTGAATTGCTTCTTTCCACAGACTCTTAGGGAATCTAAAGCTTGTCAATTTGCGGGCCTCACTCAGGGGACAATGACTGTACACCAATACGCCGCCAAGTTTATGGAGTTGTCCCGTTTCGCCAGTTACTTAATTCCAGATGAGGAAAAGAAAACTAAAAAGTACGAGCGTGGTCTGTATCATAGGATTAGAGAGCGTATACGTGCTCTTAAGATTCGTAACTTTTCCGAACTGGTTACCTGAGCAGGCTGGCCATGCTTAGGTGGAGCAGTTGCATTTATATCGAGACTTTAATTATTTATTTACTTTGATTTATTAATAATGAAATCTCTTACTTAGCTATATTTACGTAAGCACGTGATATCCTTAACCCTAGGGAAGGAGGTGTTACTTTAATGAAAAGAAAAAATATTCACATTTATAATAAAATGGACGGTTTAAACAAATTATAAACTATATATTTAATATATGGACTATATTGTAGAAGGTGCGTGAGCACTTATGCAGAAGTAGGAAGAGAGCAAAAAACTATGAACATCAATAGATCCAAAACAACTATGGTTTAAACACATATGTTCACCAATTTAAAGCTATTCTTTTATAAACTTCATATTATTCTGTAAACTTGGTTCTATTTTTGTGTAATTTATTGTCTCTACTTTCAAGATTAATTTGTTCATTTAAAAAATATAAGGCATTGTACAAATGAAAACCGTTTATACCCATAGATTTATTTAAGAAAGAAGCTTACCTATTTATTACATTTAATTACTTGACAAAAATTTACTTAGTTTAATAGTTAATTAGTTTTTACCTTCTCTTTAATTTATGCAGGACTATCTACCATATCTTGAATAGTTAATTACCTTTTCGTTAATTTATGCAGGAATATCTACCATATTTTCCAAATATTGCAGCACAAGTTCCAAAAAAGGAATGGATCATCCATCTTAGTACATAAGTAAATCAACTTTGACAGCAATGTCAAAAGAAATTCAACGTCCTGTCCATCAACCCCATCATTAAAACGACATAAACCCTTAAAATCTATTCTCATCAAAATTCCCAACGTTGTAGTTATATAACTAGATAAAACACTAACATGACGTGTACTGTTGGTTGACAAAAATTATACTTAAAATTCATATAGTTCACTTATTCACCAAATTTGTATGGATTTGTTACTTCTCTTAACTTTGTATTAGGTTTATTTTAACTTGTATAAATCTATGACTTGTTTCAACTTTGTATAGATTTCAATTCTCATTTTGTTGTTCATTGTGGAGTGACAGATAGTTAGGTAAGATCTAATTTACTATCATATCTGTAAGTTTTTTCAATACAAGCACTTATTACATATCTTAATTATATTTATTAATTTTTTTTTTTAATTTTATTATTTATTTTTACAAGAAACTTTAATTTTTAAAAGTAATTCTCATATTTTTACAATTGAGCACATGTGCATTGCAAGTTGTGCCTTTACTAGTATATATGAAGAATAATTTTTCTTATCAGTTACTATTTACTATTCTATATTTATGAAAAAAAAATTATCAAGTATAAAGTATGATGATAAATAGTAATTGATGTGTAGCACAACTTATGTATAAAACATACTCATAAATTTATAGATGTTGAAGCAAGAATTTGTAAGCACATAAATAAGCGTGTCCGGACTCCGAATACGGAATACCTAAGCCTCATTCTCTATTAGAATAAACCCGCTACCAAACAAATCAGTTCCCCTAAAACCCCATTGAAAAACCGAGAGACAGGACACTGCCTCGGCAGCCATTAGCGCTACCTTCTCACGTTCTCATCGCGTATTGATATACCAGCTTTCATATATCGGATTTAACAATGATATCCTCCATAGCTTGGTTACCCAAAGGGGCGGCAAAGCCTGTGCCCTCGCTGGCCGACCCTCCTTCCAAAGAAGAAATCGAAGAGATGATCAAGTCCGGCGCTTTTGATCGAAGGTCAGTTCTTTTAATGGCGTTGAAATATATATTGCTGCAGCTTAATCGTTGCTTTAATAGCCAAGCCTTACGTGAATTGGGGTTCAATGATTTCATCCATCTTTATGATATTACAGTATAAAACTAATTAACTGTACAAGTAGAGCGAATAGGAAGTAGTACGATTATTTTATGAAAATTTTGCTCTTTGGTTAATAGCTAAGGTAGAAGATTTGCAGAATTCTTGGCGATTTGTTGCTGAATATGCATGTTTAAGCTTTTTCTGCTTGAATAACTTCTCGTTAATCTTAAAATTTGCAGTCGGAAACAGCACCTCCCCTAGACTTGAGAGAAACCATATGCTTAGGAAATCCCACGCTTCCCCCCGCCAGTTCTTCCCTTTCCATATTTTACGGACCTAAGCTTATTTGATATTGTTTATATCAACAATAATGGTGATTCCTTTTGGAAATATTTTATCGAAAAATAAAAAGCATAATATAGTTCACATACAACGGTGCACCGTGCACGCCCTAATCGTTGAGCGTTTATGATGACTGTGAGATTTGTAGTTATCTTTAAGTTTTCATTAAAAGTTTCACAATTTTAATAATATGTAAAGAAATATTTTTGGATTCCAGAGACAAGAACATACTTCCAACTTTTGGTTATATTTACGGCTATGTATACTTAATGAGGCTATTGGTTTACGCAGTGGAGATGGTGACAGTACTGAGGAAGACGATGAAGATATGGATACTGATGCTACCATGCAGGCTGACAAAGCTGCTCATGCATTAGAGGTAGCCGATGCACTTGGCAGAACTTCCAATAACATGAAGTCAGAGAGAAGCTTTGATGAATTTACCAATGGTTTGAAGGAACTGGACATGGAACATTATGATGAAGAGGATGATGGTATCCCATCTGCTTAAGTTCTCTAAGTTTCTTACTCTCTTCTTATTCCTCCCTCGCTCTCTCTCTCTCTCTCTCTTTCTCTCTGAGGGGCGCACACACGCAAAGAAGGATGAGATGGGGATTTTTTTTTTTTTTTTTTTTGGGGGGGGGGGGGGGCAGTGTTCACCATGTTTGACCTTAAGTGTTTTTCATTCATTAAAACTGGCTAATTTTCACTACTTGTTTGGTGTATGATTTCGTTAATAACATTATTTCTGTGGTTTTTTTTCATTCATAATGTTATTAGCATTATTTTGTTAATAAAGTTTTTTCTTTTCATAAAAAAGTTTCATATGGGATGTCATTAGTCCATAAAAGAAAATGTATGACAAGGGTTGTATCTTCTCATGGCTTACTTACCTCAGGCATCGAGTTATTTAGCACGGGGCTGGGGGACCTTTACTACCCAAATAATGACATGGATCCATATCTAAAAGATAAGGATGTAAGTTTGATTATTTCAGGTCTGGCTTTTTGTTACTTTTGTTTTTCCTTTGGTTCTAGAACATCATTACTCTGTCATCCTTCCAGGATGATGATTCTGAAGAGGTTGAGGACATTGCTATTAATCCGACAGATGCTGTGATAGTATGTGCACGTAGTAACCAGGATGATGTCAGTCAACTCGAGGTATGTAATAGCTGGAGAATACTTTCCTTCCCTCCCCCCTACTCTCACTTGCACACTCCAATAAATGTCCAGCCACCCATTAGCATTCCCCCCCACCTGCCAATAAAATTAAATAAATAAATAAAGTTTCTTTCAAACATGGTTCAGGCATTCATTAATTATCCTATTTCTACTTGCAGGTTTGGATATACGAGGTATCTGATGACGGTGATCCAAACATGTACGTTCACCATGATATCATCCTTTCAGCAGATCCACTTTGTACTGCATGGCTTGATTGTCCACTTAAAGGGGGAGAAAAAGGTGGGACATATTGATTTTGCCAAAGTTTGAAGTTCATACAAGAGCAGTGATGCACTCTCTTAATGTTTTTCTTCTTTCCTATTGAATTGAAGAGATGGCTGTCAAAGGCTTGGTCAGGATTCAAATCTGGGTTAAGGATGATCTACCATAATATCACATGGTTTGAACTTGAATCTGATAAGAGTCACTAACTTACCATAATTGAATTTTGTTTGGACCAGCGGTGGAGCAGCCACCAAAATTTTCCCTCCTCCCTCAGTCCTCTCTAAATAAAAATTAAAGAAAAAAAATACCTTTTTTGCCCCCTCTAAATAAAAAGTAAAGAAAAAGAAAATAAATTGAAAGAATCCTCTCACTCAGAGTTTTTTCCTCAAAATCTGAATAATACATGTATTCAAGTCTTTGTTAAAACTCAAATTTTAGCCTTGGATAAAAAAGAACAAGAAAAAATAAAATGTAGAATTTTTTTATAGCTCAAAAGTTTGACAGCCTTTATGTGACAGGAAAAAAATAGTTTGCCACTCACAGCTAAAAAAGAGTACCTTTATAGTAATTAGATTGTTTGCATAGGATAAAAAATTCCTCCTGTGGTAGCTGTAAATACGAAAACAGAAATTGTGCTATAAGTTATAACAATTTCTGTTCTGGAATGCAAGTTCCCAATGAAATATTTGGGCCTTCCGTTGGGAGCTACATTTAAGAGTAGAGCTATTTGGTATGGGGTGGTGGAGAAGATAGAGAAAAGGTTGACTGGTTGGAAACGGGTGTATATATCAAAAGGGGGTCGCCTTACTCTTATTAAGAGTACTCTCACTAACCTTCTCACATATTTTTTATCTTTGTTCCCTATGCCTGTAGGGGTGGTGAACAGGATGGAGAAACTATTTAGGGCGTTTTTATGGGGAGGCATGGGGGAGGAGAAGAAATTTCATCTGGGTAAATGGAAAACAGTTTGTGCTTCAGTTGTGAATGGGGGGTTGGGAGTGTGTAATTTGAGAACTTTTAATAAAGCTCTATTGGGAAAATGGCTTTGGAGATATATATCACTTGGAGGGGGGATCATTGTGGAAGGAAATTATTGATGCTAAATATGGTGCCTCTAGGGGCGGTTGGTACTCCAACGAAGTGAGAGGGGGGTATGGTGTGGGTTTATGGAAGTTTATAAGGAAGGGGTGGCCATGTTTTGCAGATCAGATCCGTTTTGTAGTTGGTGAGGGCAATCGTATCAATTTTTGGAGGGACGTGTGGTGTGGAGAACAAGCTTTGGAAAGGGTTTTTCCGGCTCTATATCGTATTGCAGTTAACAAGGAGGCATCAGCGGCGGATGTGCGGTTACTTTCTCATGGTTCACATTAGTGGAATATACTTTTTAATAGGGATTTTCATGATTGAGAATTATCTATTGTTGCTAATTTTTTCAGCACACTATATTCCACGGGACCCCTATAGTACAGCGAGATAGATTGAAGTGGAGGTCTAATAATCACAAGGTATGTACAGTGAAGGCATATTATAACATCTTGACATCAGAAGATCATTCTCCGTTTCCCTAGAAGAATATTTGGAGGACTTGTTTGCCCTCTAAAGTAGCTTTTTTTGTTTGGAGTGCCGCCCTTGGGAAGATCTTGACCACGGATAACTTGAGGAAGAGAGGGTGTATAGTGATGGATTGGTGTTGAATATGTAAAAAAAAATAGAGAATCTGTGGACCAGCTCTTGCTACACTGTGAGGTAACAAGGGTATTGTGGGATGAGGTCTTTCAAAGGGTTGATGTTGCTTGGGTTATGCCTATGAGGGTGGTGGAGCTGCTGGGTTGTTGGAGAAAATTGCAAGTCTGTCCTCAAGTGGCAGCGGTGTGGAAGATGATTCCGTTATGCATCATGTGGTGTATTTGGACAGAAAGGAATGCGCGATGCTTTGAAGAAAAGGAACGCACATTGGCAGAGTTGAAGAATTTTTTGTTCCACACTTTATTGTCTTGACTTTCCACTATTGTTTTGCATGGGGGCAATGTTCATGATTTCTTGTCTTTAATTTATCGCACTTAGAATGTTTTTAGGTGTTCTTCTATATACATCCTGTATATGGGCTAGGCCTATTTCATTCATATATTAATATTTATCTCTTACTTATCAAAAAAAAAAAGTTATAACAATTTCTGTTGGAAAATCATCGGACTGTGTATGATGTACAATGTGGGAAAATGATATGATGGCTGGAAGAGCAAACTATAACAAGCAAATAATGAAAATAAATGTAGGAGTCCATATTTCTTGACCATTGGCTTTGTTTTGGATGAAGCTAATCCTTGATATCATAAACGTGAGTGGCCATTGTGAGCAACTTATTTTCCCTTGAAGCTGGTTTGATTTGCTATTTCTGTATGTTTTCCCCCTCTTTAAAAGCTTATCTTTAAAAGCTTCATGTATGTTGCCAGGGAATTTCATAGCTGTTGGCTCAATGGAACCTTCTATCGAAATATGGGACCTTGACATTGTATGTGGACCATTGATATTAATTATTTGGCTTTTTGTTTATTGGCGATGTTGTGGCAAACTCTCTTATTTTGTTCTCTTGTTTTTAGATTGATGAAGTACAACCATGTGTAGTACTAGGTGGAATTGCTGAGAAGAAGGAGAAAGGAAAAAAGGTACAGCACTAAATTCCTTCTAAGATTGATGCCTATAAAATATGCACATGTAAAATATGTGTCCTCTGCTGTGGCTTATTACTTATAAACTTAATTGTATCGATAACATTACGTTAATAAACTTCATCTAGCCTTTTTTAACTTACTGTTCTTTTCTGTTATGGAGATGGACATGTTTTGAAGGCTAGATGTTGAAATAGTGGTGAACAAGCCTAGTTCTATTATCTAATATTGACAGTTAATAGCATAAACTTGTCCTAAAAATTTATGTTAGTCATGAGTTTTATTTACTTGGGTTGCCTTCCATCTTGACCGAAATATCTTTTCCTTTACGGGATAAAGAGTGAACCTTTTGTTTACCAATTTTTCTCACATGCTTTTTGTTAGACATCAATCAAGTACAAAAAAGAGAGTCACAAAGGTCCCATTCTTGGTCTTGCTTGGAACAAGGAGTACAGGTTGCCCTCTACTGCTCTACACACTGTTTGGCCTTGTCCTGCTTAATTGTGGTGTATATAATGGATATACTTTGTTTTACTTGGGCCTTCTTGAAAAAAAAAAACAGGAATATTATTGCCAGTGCAAGTGCTGACAAACGAGTTAAGATATGGGATGTAGCTGCTGGAAAATGTAATATTACCATGGAGCATCATACAGACAAGGTCAGAATTTCTTTTTTGACAAGTAAACAGACAAGGTCAGAATTATATGGTAATCATATATAGTTTCTATCCACTACATAATCAGATTATAAGTTAGAACATGTTTGCCCTTAATTAGAATCTGTTAGTGTGAGTACATGCACAGGCCATTTGCCCATAGTGGTGTGATATTTGCATGGCTCCAATGTGATAGTGTTATCATAAACATGAATGCATGAGTTTTTGTTAACGCATTAAATGCCGTTAACACTACCAAATGATCTAAATGATCCCACAGATGAGTCTAATTTTATTCCTCATGCTTTCAGGTTCAAGCTGTTGCATGGAATCATCATGCACCACAAGTTATTCTTAGTGGATCTTTTGATCATTCAGTAGTCATGGTAATAAATTATATGCGTGCATTAGTTGTTTTTTTCTTTTAATTTCTTTCAAAGTATCATCATATCTATTGAATGTAAACGTGTGCGCATCTGCATAAGCCTCGACTGGGGACTTTTGTGCTTGAATTGAGTGTTTTAGACTTTGAGGAAGTCTATTATATTCCATGTCTTATCACTTGATGTGTATATCATATTTACCCATTGCAGAAGGATGGGAGAATACCAGCACATTCCGGTTATAAATGGTCAGTCACAGCTGATGTAGAAAGCTTGGCATGGGATCCACACACGGAGCACTCGTTTGTGGTGAGTGCTTGAGCCTCATATCTGAAACCATCTTACTGTTGGTGATTTCAATTATTGTTTTTTTCCCTTTTGAAGATGCTGTATTGTTTCTGAAGATTTTAGTTTTTGACAGAGACGTAGTATAGTAAGATCACTCGATAATAAATGAAATGTCCTCTCAGGTGAGTCTTGAAGATGGTACTGTCAAAGGTTTTGATGTCAGGGCTGCCAAGTCTGATGCAGCTTTGGAGTCAAAACCAAGCTTTACTCTCCATGCACACGATAAAGCTGTTTGCACAGTTTCTTATAATCCTTCCGCACCTAATGTATGTACCTACTTTTTCTTTTTTCCCCTTCTTTTTACTAAGATCTTTCAAGTTATTAACTCATTCCATGTAACTTTCCCTACAGCTTCTTGCAACTGGATCGGAGGATAAAATGGTATTTTTATTTTTATTTTTATTTTTTTTTGTTATTATAATTTCACATGGATATTTATAAACCTTGCAGAGTGTTAATGTTTTGTACTTTTCCATTGGCTGCTGCTCCTTTGGTGCAGGTAAAGCTTTGGGATTTGTCAAACAATAAACCATCATGTATCGCGTCCATGAATCCTAAAGCAGTAAGTGATTATTAGCGTTTTTCTTATATCTGATATCTTGAAGGGTAAATATGAATCCATTGGACATTATTTTAGCTATATTATACCAGATAGACTCTCATGCTTTGTTCTGGATGTGCTAGGGAGCTGTCTTTTCCATTTTCTTCTCAGAGGACAGCCCCTTTTTGCTGGCAATAGGAGGCTCTAAAGGAAAATTGGAAGTGAGTGGACAATTCTTGATATTTTGCTATGTACTCCAACTTCCTTTCACTGAAAGTGTAATTGATAACGGTGGCTGATGTCACCAAAAATATGCAGGTCTGGGACACATTATCAGATGCTGGGGTTGCTCGAAGATTTGGGAACCACTGCAAGCAGAAGATACCTCAATCCAGTTCTTGATGTTGCTACGTTGGAAGGTGAGAGGTTTTTTTTTTTTCCCTCTTGCTTAAGCTTGAGGCTATGAATGTCCTCACAATTTTGAAAACTCTGTATACGTTCCTATTAATTGATTTCTTCTACCTCCATCTTGTCCTTTGGAGATGTTTCTTGCAACTTGCAAGTCCAAGCATATGGAATTTCTTTGATTTTATTGTTGTAGTTAGGAAATTAGGAGTGAGAATCTCTAGAGATGTAATGTTATAAACGATTTATTAATAGTCGAATTATCGTTTAGACCAAAAAATTATTTCTCTTTTTTTATTATCATTTTCTCAACTTTCTCTTGATATGACATTAAATGATAGGTCTACAAGTAAAATATAATAAATAGTCTTCAATCAC
Source organism: Cyclocarya paliurus (assembly GCA_029856935.1). Lineage (NCBI taxonomy): Eukaryota > Viridiplantae > Streptophyta > Magnoliopsida > Fagales > Juglandaceae > Cyclocarya > Cyclocarya paliurus. Next base: position 25,198,423 of record CM056953.1, read on the forward strand.
TTAATACAACATTATGGGATGGTGAGAGGATGATAATAAAATGGATGATGAGTAGCATTACCTGTTTTGCAAACCATCTCCACCCCGTATAACATCTACGATATTCAAATTCGCAAGTATAAAGTCCGACAATCTCTTCGAGGCAAATTCTGACGGTCAGAACCACCAACCGCTCCATTCTTCTTATTTATGAAGACATATAGATTGCAGTACAAAGGTGTCGCACGTTAATGATAAGTTATGCTGAACATACAACTGTTAAGTAGAGAAAGAAACACCTTGTTTTTTCTTGGCAAAATGGCATTCATTAACACATAACCTAGGGATTAAAGACCATTGCCTCTTGAGGAAGATGGAAAAGCTTATTCAAAGGGTAGAAGTTATTTCTGTAGGAATTTTACTTCAGCAGCTTATGATGAACATGAAGCCTAAAAAGGCATGATTGGCCTAAAGTCAAAAGTAATATCACATTTTGGAGTCGCAAAAAACAAAAAAACAAAAAATGTTACAAAAGATCCAAGTCATTCAAAAGAGGCAATGCGACCTCTGGACATGAGACTCATGTACATGCATGATTATTATGAGAAGAAATGGTAGGAACAACCTAACCTATAATGTCATATATCAGCAGAAACATTCTTAACAGGATAACAACAAAAAACGCTTGAGATAGATGATTCTGGTTTTTGCTGTAACTCTAATCAGCCTTCCAACTGAACAGGTCCTGTAGAAACAAAATTGAGCAAGAAAAATAAGCCAACAAGGAATGGTTTTAATGAGTTTACTTGCTGATATAAAGATGAAAGAAAAAGGAGGGGACACAAAGTACATTTGAGGTGATAGAAGAGATCAAGCAAGAAAAGGAGCTGACCCTAGGATCAGAAATTCCTATATCAGTACTCCCTGATTGACAACTACAACAATTTGACTAGAGTTAAACGGGGAAAAAATAGGATGTTTTGGGTTGATGGAAGAAAAGGCAGAAAAACAAATGGAATTACCTATCATGTTAGTGAACTTTGATCTTGAGGAACTGGGACATTACCTACAGAATCAGAGGATGTGATTCAGTTGAAGATTGAGGCTTGAGTAATGAAAGCAACTCCTGACTCAGATGCGATGTTTCATTGAGCAAGTCTTTGCCATGTGAAGCTGAAGTTTGACTTGCAGAACAATTAACTTTGCCTTTTGGTAAACTTGTAACCAGGAGGGAAACCATGTAAGTTGTAGCATTTTTCAATCGTGTGTCCAACAAAACCACAATGATCAAAAGCACGTCTTTCTTTTTTAATCAAATTCAGTTTACCAGATCGAGACTGAGATGTAGGGACTGACTTTGTGACTAAAGCAGCAGAAGCATGGTCTAAATTTAAAGAACCAACAGTAGCAATTTCCCTCAGTCTTTCTTCTTGAAGAACAAGAGACAATACCTTGTTAATTGGTGGCAACGGATCAAGTAGTATATGGCCCCTGATACATGAAAAAGATTCGTTTAGTCCCATCAAGAAATGAAAAATGTACTCTTCTTGTTGATATTCAAGCACTGTCTTCAAAGCCCCACAAGAACAAGTACAAGTTGGAATTGGACGATGGTAGCGTAGTTCATGCCACAAGCCTTTCAGTCTAGTGAAATAGGTACTGACAGACGTGAAAGAGAAGCAATTGCTTTCTTTAATTGGAAGATTCTCAGGTCGTTGCTTTGAGAGTATCACCCTTTCAAATATGTCTGTTATGTTCCTGAAAGTTAAAGCTTTAACCAAATTAGTATCCAACAATCTTAAGATTTTTGGATCAATGGTTAAATCTTTAACACTTGGTATCAGAGTAGAGACCATGTCACGGGTTCAAGTCCAGAGGGGACGACCTATAGGCTAGATTAAAATGTCTTTGTACTTTGTATGAGCATAGTGTTAAGTCATTGAATACTGATAGATGAGTGAAGTCGCCAAAAAGAAAAGGGCTACCACCAGGTCAGTGTCGATAGAGTGGGCCACCGTAGACATCGTATTCAAAAGCATGGTGAAATATTATAATCCTGAAGATTAAAAGTTTAACCGAATTAGTAACTGAATTAGAAATCAATGGTCGGGTCTTTAATACTGTCGACATTTCTTCTGTCGTGTTCATGAAGATAACACTTGCTGCTATTTCCTTAGAAATGGAATTCAAATTCCATGAGAAATCCATGGCGTTACACCTGGTCCATGCTTGAGAAAGAGGATCTGATGCACTTGATGGCTTGGACAGAGTACCGTCAATTAAGCCAATTTTATTCTTGGCTCTTAATGCCATAACTATGAGACGACTCCAAGTGTAATGTTCTCACCATCGAAAACTTGAGAAACTAACGAAGAATGAAAAGTTGGGACTGTCTTCATGATGTATGTAATATCGATTGGAAGGATCTTCAGCAGAAACTGAATTCCAAGAAGATAAAGATGTCACGTGGATCAAAATCAAGACTGCAATATAATTGCAGAAGGAGAAAAAAAAATGCAGGATTGCAGCAGAAGAGAAATGCGGGAAAGAAAAAGAATATCTGAGAAAATTTACTGTAGTCGCAATTGATGTAAAAACATGTACAGAGAATGTATTAATATAGTTATCGTTTCCTATTCACTAGGTTTCTTGACAAACAAGTATGTTCTAGCTTCACAAGTATCCGATACATTAAGTAGATACAGCGTAGAAAGCTCACCAGAGCCCAATTCTAGCGTTTTGTTGCATCGAAAGACGTATTTTATTGGCCTTCGCATGAATTTGACACAGAATAGAAGCTCGAAACAATTGGATGATCGACGGGAAGAAGCAAGAAGAGCTTGACCTCAATAAGATCGTCTAAGGGTTGGAAACTCAAAGAGATTCAGGGTCGATCGAATTTACAAATGAAGTGTTCCATTCACATGAAAACTATATAAGTTGTTATAAATATAAATTTACAAAAGCTGTATTTAAAGATTTTAAATAAAATCTTGTTTTATTGAAAATTTTGAAAATATTTTATATAATAATTTATATTTTATTATATTATAATTATAAATGACTCAGTTAAATTTTACCTAAGACCTCAATTTGTATTGAGTCGCCCTTAATTTCCATGTGAATCGCCAAAACCTAGGGTTTTTGGCCAACATAGTTCTTCTGCCCTGCTACATACTGATCAGTTATGGTTCCCCGCGTAAACTAAAAACAAAAAGTTGTAACTGTATTCCCCAAAATATCCCTCGTCGGCTGCCTTTGTTAAGGCAGCTCTTTTGTAACACATTTGGACATAAGAGGCGGCGGGCACTCAAAGTTGTAAAGGCGAATGTTTCGCGTTAAAACCGTTTTGGTCACGCTCTTCTAAAGTACTCGTGCAATCTCTAGTGCCAGATTTTTGCAATAGTAAACCTATTTTGACTTATCAAATTTGAGTAATAATGCGCTTATAATTTATTTCACAATCAACCAACACAAGTATCCAAGTTCACTGAATTTTTTGAAAATAAAATTCAACTTTATAAAATTACTCTTCATTTATTAGAGTTATAAGTTAACCATTTTCCAGCAAAATTATGATGCTCTAGACCTCCATAAGCAAGATATTCGAAAACAACTTTCGCATAAGAGCCCAATAATGCACTATAGAAACTCACTTGAAAACGTCTTACTAACATCTTTATGGACCGAGGCGCAAGTTTCAGTTCTATATATAAGGCCACTCATTTTGCTAAATTAATGACAAAATCTATTTACAAACTTATATCTTGACAGCCCCAATATACTGATAGAATAATGATAAGGTTATTACCTTACTGCTATTCATCTATTACTCTTTTTGTATTTGATTTTTTTAATTTTTTATTTTACTTAATGATTAAGGAAGTGAGTATTAGTAAAATTATATATTTTTTTTTATTTTTTCTTAGTGATTAAGGATGTTAAAAAAATACTTAAAAGAAAATGATAAAAAAAAAATTGAAATAACTTGGGTAGTAGATTATAGGTAGTGATAGGGTATTACATACTGATAATACGAAAAATCTTTCACATTAGCTAGTATAAAAAGTTGATATTTTGGTTTTTTTTTTAATAATTATAATGAAGGAAAATTCTAGTCCTTCCTTCCGCTAGGGGCAAGAATTTTTTTTTTCTTAATAATTAAAGAAGTATTTTTTAATAATATTGTGAATTTTTAAAAAAAATTATTTAAGAGTGTTAAAAAAATACATGTGAAAAAAAAAGCAAAAAAATATAGATGAAATAGAGTAGTGAGAGCCCCGAGCGGCCGCTGTAGAACCACCCTATAATGTGATATCACTCATATTCCATGAATATCATATCTATCTAGTGTTAAATGCTAAATGCTAATTGAGAGATGTGTACATGATGAGACAACATAAATATTCTAAGAAGTAGTCGATCGATATCTTTTATCTTTTTCTAAATCTTATAAGAATTTTGCTAAAAACTCTTAAGGATCCTAGTCTATACTATAGTCAACATTGTCTGTGCGGATTGTTGTGACTAAAATGAAACATTTCTAAAAGTTTTCATATCTGCAGTTTTACACACACACACACAAACTAATCTATATATATATATATATATATATATATATATATATATATTAGTAAAACTATGTGTATATATATATATATATATACGGCATGATTTCTTTCTTTCTTGGGTGCTCAAAGTTGAAGTCTGCCAGCTTGTTTAAAGCATTAAATAACCTTCACTTTCGATTCCTTTTGACTGTCACGTGTTAAATAAACCGATTAATTAAGAGGCAGCAAAGCTGATTCTCTCTTACGTACGTCCATATGATATGTTTCCATGATCACATGCCTGACTAAAAATTAAAAGTTTCCCACAATTGTAGTGGGCCTGCATGGGAATCTTTTCTTTCTTAACTCATCATCTTCGTTTATCTCATGCATGATTATAAATTAAAAATAATATTCCCATTATTTCTTGAACTGGCACGAAATCCGGTCTTTTTCAGCGCGCAAAATCGTCGAAAATACCCACTAAATTCGCTGGGTTTACCCATTCTCGGCGATTTTAAACTCGCCGAATTTTCGACGAAATAAAAGTGACGATTCTGATAATTTTCAGTGATAACAAAAATCGTCTGGAAAAAATCTATTTTCGGCGATTATTACTCGCCGCAAAAGCCCAAATAATCGTCGAAAATAGGGGTCCCAGCTCAAAACAAAATCGCCGAGAAAAACATTACCAACGAAAAAAATCGTCGAAAATATACAATTAATCGTCGGGCAAAAATATTTGGTACGAATTAATATCGCCGAGAATAGAACTTTTTTTCGCCGTAAATTCCTTTAGATTTGCAACGATATTTTCTTACGCCGTGAATTATATTATTACCGATGTATGTCATTCGCCGGAAATATTACAATATTCGCCACATAAAAATTATTGGCGACGATTTTTGTTAGCGCCGCTATAGACATATATGTCTATTATGTGTATTTGCGGCGTGTTACAATCGCCGAAATTAGGTATTTTCCAGACGATTATTTACATCGCCGCGGGTCTTACATTATTTTCGGCGACTGATGTTCGCCGCAAATGGTGTGTTTTATGCTTTTTTTTTTCCTTGCGCCCAGACGTTCCTGGGGCCTCATTTCCGCCCTTCCTCTAACATTATATTTCTGATTTACCCAATATTTATTTGCTTATTTCAGGTAATTAACTGAACAATATTACTTAAAACATCAATTATTTAGAATATTATTTGAGTAAATGACCTGAAATAATAAGATCGATTTATTTATCTAGATAAATATTAAGTTAATAAAATAAACTACACTTAATGTACACAGAAAAATAATATCATCTCATTGCTATATAAAAACTGTGAAGTGTTAAGAGTGTTTATCCAATAGTACCCATACCTATATTAAATACTTAGAAATAGGAAAACATAAAAGAAAAAGATTGCAACTTTCCATCTAATTTAATAAATTAATGACACTCAGTTCATCCATTGAGGTGGGGAATTCACATTAATGTAGTTATGGGGTATATCCATGGGGTAGACCAATTGGAATCCAAAACTTACACTTTAACCCCTAAATATATGATAATACATCATTCAAATATGTCAATTGTGCTACTCCTCTATCTCTATAAATTATCTAGTCAGATATAAAATCTGCACCTGGGCATGAGGGGTGGGCAGAACAATAAAACAGATTACAAGATTGCATCAATGCCCTCATACTTGTGGGATATTTGAAGTTTCCATCTGACAAACTCCAATCTGACAGTTAAAGATAAAATGCATCAGTACACACCATTAAAACTTATAAAGGAGAGTGCATTAACTTCTCTTTAAAGATTGATGGAAATAAAATACATATAGCCTGCATATAAAAACCATTCCTATTTGTTTAAAGCAAAATAATGTTAGCGATAGAAGTATGTAAGCATGTCTCAAAAAATGTAATCCATCAATCACGTTCAATATCCAACACCCAGATTTGTTTTGTTGGGGCTTAACAAAAAACTACAACCAAATAAAAACTCCCAGCCAAACCACCCACTAGTCCCACTTCCCCCCCTTCACTTCTTTTGCCACTTCTATCAAAGCCAATTTCTTTTGCCACTTTAAAGAAATAAAAGAGATAAACTACAGGAATTAGAGACTTATCCAATGGGGAACACAGGTGAGGCCTAGCTATTCATATAAACCATTTGCTCATTACCTTTAACATAAAGGTAAATATATATATATATATATATATATATAGATCAATAATTATCTATTCATTATTAAGAAGATGATCAGTGCTACAAGTAATAAACATAGTAGTAAAGCTGATCCATGATAAGTACATGAAGTAATTGGGATTTGTCATCTATTTTAATTATAACGGTCCATGCTTGTTTGTATAGATACATTCTATGGGAAGATTTGATGAAAAGGGTGTTTTTCTTCATATTTATCATGTGCTCAACATAAATTACCAATATTAAGAATATCATTGGTTTTAACATTAATTTTATAATCCAAGTACTCCTTGGAACATATAAATATGAAGCACAATTATTTTCACCAACGAATGCCAGCTAGCTAGATCATGCATGTAGAACAAGGTTTGACTAAAAACATTGTAAATAGGTCCCTCCTATTACTCAGACATCAACAGAAAAATCATATAAATAGAATGTTGAGCACATGCGATTACATGAAGTAATGAATTAATTGCTCTTTGAAAATTAGGATAGTGGGAAACCATTTTTAAAACTCAAAATGTGGGAAATCATTGTCACAAGTCGAAATAAATGGGATTGGTTCTGTGTTCTGCAAGCTTATAAACTTCCACCATATTGTTTCCAAAACCAATAATTAAATAACAACAAAGGAAAATAAAAACAAACGGCGATGGGAATAGCAAAGTATAAGGTGGAACACAGACAAGAACCCATTGTAATGAATAAAAAAAAATGTACCCGAGGAGTCAGTATTGGTTGTGCCGTTGTTGAAGATGCAAATAGTAATTGCTGCAGATTTTGGATCAGAATGCACCTGAAAAAAATCAATACAACAACTTATTGCACTTAAGAATTGAAAATTTTGCTCGACATTACTTTTTTTTGTCTCAAAAAGGACGTTGCATGAATTTTCCAACTGTTTATTGGAAAAAGTGGTAAAATCACTGAAGATAAAAGGCTATGGAAATATGCGTCCACGATGCCAGATGCAAATAGAAAGTGGTAAAATCGATTAAGAGAATTACTAGTTGTCCCAATATTTTTATTAATTGGGAAATTACACACACACCCCAAGTCTTTCTTGAACTCCAAAACCACTCCCCACCCTGTTCTTATTGGAGGGAGGAGGTGCCGTTTGAACTAACTCTAGTTCAAGCATTGTACAACTGTGACTACTATAATCCTATTGCATCTATTACAAATGTGAAGTACATCACCTAACGAAATTGCAACATGAATCAAACTAGTTTAGAAGTGCTTGGTGGAGAAAGATTCTCTTCTATCTCGTTATGTTTACTACTACTGTGCACATAAATGAGAGTTGCATTTTAAATTCAAGCACATTAGGTTGTGTAAAGGAGATGCAAGAATTTTGCCACACTTAATACTCCTCTAATTTTCATTATTAATTAGAAGTATTTTGGAGAAACAATAGGCCTGTAATCAAAATCTTTATCCTTCAGCACAATAGAGCATTTGACCAATGTCATTGTGTCCATATTACTGTGAATGCGACATGCAAGAGTCCGAAGTTGATGAGCTCGATAGTAAAGAGTAGACAAAATATGACTGCATCTTTTGTCACTTGGAATTAATCATGGGCCGAGATTACTTATATACATACATGGATCCATTAATTAATATGCAAACAAGGATATATATATATGCATAAGGCAAAAAGTCGATGAAGATGATAACAACAATGATTAAGAAGCAATCCAGATGCAATCATAAAACAACAATCATAAACATGATGTCATTGACGTGGCAGAATTACTTCATGGAGGACATACAATTGTCACTTCTAGTTTTTTTTCTCTGCTACGCTTACAGTACTTTAGTGGGAACCTAAAAAATTTGTTGTTTTAGAAGTAAAATTTTTATTAATATCAATAGAAGACTAGGCGACTACTTAAGGAAAATGAATTGGCAGGTAACCGACAATTAGTATCAATGCGCGCAAGACTAGTACTCTTAAAACAGAGATTTATGTATCAGATGATATATACAGCAGCATCTACGGCCAGGATTACTACTGCATATCAACTAAAACTTTGACCTTTGTATATATAACATGACAGCAAAGTCAAAGCATGTATCCAATCATCGTTGTTAATTTCTACCCTAATTAACACCAAATGATGAAAAAAGGAAAGAGGAAGACGCCTCTTAATCGTTATAATGCCGGCATCAAGGTTAAGAAGTATCTTCCCAACTACAAGAAAGATGGGGTTTAAAAAAAAAAATAAGGTTATATATCCTTTTTCTTTGTACTTATTTCAGTGGCAGTTTTTATGGTTTTAGTTGAGAAAATACATAAAACAAGTGTTTGGAAATTACTAAAGGACTTCAAAATTTAATTAAAGTCGAATTAGTAACTTAATTGTATAAATTATTTTTCCTTTAATAAATTTCAACTTTAAACAAGAGATTTATGTGTCTGTAATAAACAAATAGCCTAGTACAACTTTATTTTTAAAAGAATATGTTTACAGATCATATACAAAGATAAATGTTTGGTTGATCACAAACAGAAATTACAAACAGTTGTCATACAAACTAAAATACATACCTACTTATATATATAGTTTGGTGTGATCAATACAATTAATTGTAACGCTTTTTATATTTTAAGATAAATTAATCTTGAGCATGCAGATAACCAGTTAGTGGCTGGAAAATCATAATCGTGTTTTGCCGCCCACAATTTCTTTTGCAACGTAAATTACATCGCCGGAAGATCATAAAACCTTTTCCAGCGAATAAAGTCGCTGCTAATACAGAATAAATCGCTGCAAAAAAGAATCATAAACCAAATTCGACATGTGGCGTTAAAAATATGCAGCGATGCCTAAATCGCTGCAAATAAATACCATTTGCAGCGATTTTAAAATCGCCGGGAAAAAAGGTTTTTCTTGTAGTGGGAGTTTTTTGTATAGCAATATCATTTGATTCATTAACATAAGTTAATATCCATGTATAGAAACTAACAGTACTAGAATTGATTGCTAAATATGATGGACTCCAATCTAAACATGCCTCCTAGATGCTGCATCTTCTTAACCCCAAAAATACTCAGAAGGCATAACGAAAAGAAGAAAGAGGAAATGACCGAAAGAAGGGAAAGAATCCAAATTTAGATGCAAAACTCAAAAGAACAAACCAAAATCATTAATCCTTTAAGAGAGTTCAAACACATGCAGAGCTCCTAGGCTAGAATGAAGACAAGAGTGAGATATCAATGGTACTTCTACTCATGAGGGGTTAATTCAGACGAACTTAAAAGCAACTTTTTAATTTTTATCCCCCTTTTTTTTTATTGTAATTTATGAGTCCTAAAATATCTATGCAGTGTTCTGTGGAATGACCCGAGGAAATTGCCAAAGAAGAACATGATGATGTATATGAATTAAGCTAGCTAGGTGGGGAAAGCATGCACCAGGGAAAACAGACCAAGTTTTGCCTTGTTATACACTGAAAGGAATCTTGCATGTGATTTTTTTCTGGACATTGGCCTGACAATATTCAAAACTTTGAATCTGTTGTCTCAGTACACTATATATGCGCACCAGCTTTATCCTTTTGATTAATGAGAAAGAGAATGGAATTTCTTGAATACCAACTTCAGGTTTACTAAGATATTGGATGTGACTTGTGAGGCTGCATAAAAACAACGGAGAACATGGCATACTCTCTCTATTTTTATTTGTTTTTTATTTGGAAAAAAAAAACAACCCATATTCTTTACTGTTTGTCCTTCCCAAGCTTCAACCTCCTCCCATTGGTTGGTGTAAAGTAAGCTTTCCATCGGTACCATCTGTTCTCTGGGATTTACCATCTCCCTAAAACTTAACATTAAAATGAATGAAAAATTGAATACGCTTAACAGTCAAATTTGAACAGACGGCAAAGGTACTGAAAATAGACATGAGTATGGGACTACTCAAGCCAATGCCATGAAGCAGCAAAACACGTACAATCTCGTGTGGTCTTCTGGCAGCTTGTAGAAGAAGAGGGAAAAACCATGTGAACAAAAAAAGAAAAGAAAAGGTTCAAATATTTCCCTTCATCCTACCATTAATTAAAAAAGATGGTGCAGAGAAAATACAAATCCCTTCTCCATCCAGAATATAACTTCCATTGACACTATGAAAGCATATTCTCAAACAAGAAGTTTTCATCAGGCACACAGACCAGATATAGCAAACTACGTACAAGACTTGACAGTTATCAGAGTATAACAAATTAAACTCTTGATAAATTACATATAAAAAGATCTGATGGCTCATGGCATTATAGTTGAGCACTAAATTTAGAAAATATCAAGGAACAGTCTAATGAACATATCAAATATATGTTGCTCATCGCTAACAAGCAGATATATACTCGGGTGTGGTCAAATCCAGCTCTATTGTGCTCTTTTATCGAAGAAAGTGTAATGCAGTTGATTATATTACATATATGGTACAAAATATAGAACTCAACACAGATGTAGAAATAAAGACCTCAAAGATTTGAGCTTCGCATAGGCTAATTAATCAGATGCAACAAAAGAGAAAAATTCTGGCACGAGAACATTCAGATCATGCCCATACAAAATAATGTTGAATTTTTCAATAAATGAAAATAAATATATGTGTGTATATATATATATATATATATATATATTTATATATGTCGACTGTCCTTGAGTTGTGTGGCTTAGGGCAGAATGCTTCACTGAGTTGGTGAAGACTTGCAAGAGGAAATAAGGTTTTGTAACATTGGGGTTAGGTGCGGTAGCTCTTACTGGCTGAGGTTAAGGAGAACAACTTGAAGAGCACAATGAAGTAAATAGATCAGAATTCAAAGAGTAGTTCAGTAGAAGCAGATATGCTGGAGCAGATGTCAAAAGCTACTGAACTAAAGGAAGTAATAATGATTCAAAAATAATCTCAAATTAAACTTTGGCAAGAGAAAAATGCAGCAACATGGTGGCAATATCCCCATGTCTCCCCTTAAACACTTTGGCAAGAGAAACAATTTCTCCCCTATGGTTAGCTTTTCCGGGAAATTTCCAAAGCAACAGTTTCAACAAAATCTTTCAATTCATTCTTCTACCGTGTTCAACTTTATGTAATCCTCTATCGGTACAGTACATTGAATGTAGAGAAATGGTTATAATAGAGTTTCTGTTATTCATATTAACAGCTACTCTAGGAGGAATGTTGTTATGCGGTGCAAACTATTTAATTACTATCCATGGGGTAGCTCTAGAATGTTTCAGTTTCCCAGCCTACCTATTATTTGGATATACCAAGAAACATGGAGGCCAACATCTCCATTTACATGCCTTCTGTATTACTCACCATCTATTGTCCTATAATACCTCTCTCTCTCCAAATAAATCATATCGCCCGCACACACACGCAGCAGAGTAAAGTCTGATTAATGCACAATGAAGAAATTGCCCTAAACGGTTTCATCAAGAACCATAAGGAGATAGAACAGAGTAATTTACCTTGAGAAATCGAATCCAACCGAGTGGATCAGGAGACGAAGGGCTGGAAAATCGACTCTGACCCACTAAAATCGACTCTGACCCACTACTCCAGGAAACGGGCCGAAGATGATGAAGAACAAAGCCTTCGGGTGTCGAAAAACCGCAACTTTTTTCACATTTTATGGCCAAGCCAAAAACGATTGAAGACGCCGATTAGTGGGTTTTCGGTGGGGCGAAGCAGAGTAACTCGCTACTCGTACGCGAGAACCACTGGGCTGGAGCAGCTGGAGGTGATTTTAGTGGTTTCAATCGGTGGAAGGGAAATCCCGAAAATTTCTGTGCTTCGGTTTTGGTTAATGTGCAGGTAGAGAGAAATGAAGAAGAAGAAGTTGGGGACGAAGGGGTTTTCGGGATTTGGGGGGAAATTTGCTTTTTCTCATGTGATTTTGGCGCCGTGCATTAAAAATACCAGTTGCAGCGAACGTTTCCGTCGGCATAAGATTTTTATTTTTTGCAGCGATTTTTTTCGCCGCTATTATAAAAAAATCGCTGCAAATGAATTAATTTCATTTGCAGCGAAAAAAATCGCCGCAAAAGCTAAAACAAAAAGCCCGCGCGTTTGTAGCTGCGTCGACCAAGAAATCGCCGCAAATAATCACTTATTACGGCGATTTTATTACCGGCAGACCAAAACTCGCCGCAATAAGGCCATTTTCTTGTAGTGTGGCTGGCCAGTACATCTACTTAATTATAAGTCAACCTCCCAAATACAAGGATTAACAATCTTAAGCACTACTGATCTTATATATCAACAAGCAATTAATCAAAATCCAGAGTACTTAAAACTGTATTAATTGGTTGATGATGTAATCTCTAGTAGAAGATGGGTTAAACCTCTATTAATTTCTTGGTAGATAACTACTTTTATGCCAAATATATTTATATATATATATAAATATATTTTGTTGTTTTTGTTTATATTGTTGTTATTAATTATTTGGAAGATCAAAGGAGGAGGAAAAATATGATTACACATATCCAAATAAGCCATAATAGGATGGCTAATGAGCTTGCGGAGATTGAAAAGGCCTTTAATAGCATCTTTGAGGATATATTTACCACATCTAACCCAATAGAGGAAGCCATTGAAGAATGTATTCAGAATATGGTGTTTAAGTATCTATGCAGATAAATGAGAAGATGTGTCAACCTCTTATAAGAGATGAAGTGGAAGTGGCTTTGAAGATGATGGGGCCTTTAAAGTCTCCTGGTCCTGATGGCTATGGGACAAGCTTCTTTCAACAACACTGGAGTATAATGGGAGATAAAGTCAATGCAATAGTTTTGGAATGTCTGAATGGTGGTAATATCCCTCAATCTCTTAACTACACTTACATTGCTTTAATTCCTAAGGTGAATATGCCTATGTTGGTTAGTGAATATAGACTAATTAGCCTCTATAATGTAGTGTATAAGTTGTGCTCAAAAGTTATTGCTAATAGGCTTAAGCTTGTGCTTCCTAGTATTATTTCCCCCAACCAAAGTGCTTTCTTCCCAGGAAGTAAGTTTTTGACAATGTTATGGTAGCCTATGAAGCAATGAAGACAAGACTGAAAAGTAAGTATGGGGGTATGGCATTGAAGCTAGACATGTTCAAGGCCTATGACAGGATTGAATGGAAATTCTTAAAAGTAGTTTTGAGGAGATTGGGGTTTAATTAGAAATGGGTCTAGCTTGTGATGAGCTGTGTGAGCTTAGTGACATATTCTATGTTATTGAATGGAAGACCTAGAGGGAAGGTGATTCCTTCTAGGGGGTTGAGGCAAGGAGATCCAATTTCTCCATACTTATTCATTTTGTGTGTTGAAGGCCTAAGATTGGCTTAACCATGCTGGCCAGAGGGGGGATATTAGGGGTGTTTCTGTGGCAAAAAGAGGAGTAAGAGTCAATCATCTACTCTTTGCAAATGATTGTGTGCTGTTTGGGAGAGCAAGGATGGAAGAGTGGATAAAACGGAGCCAAGTTTTGCAGAAATATAAGGTGGCCTCAAGCCAAATTTTAAATAAGGAAAAATCCTCCTTGTTTTTTAGTTCTAATACTAATGAAGTAGAAAAGAGAAGTAATCTTCTTGAAACAGGTGGTGTAGTCTGTGGAAGTTATGAAAAATATTTGGGTCTTCCTGCCATGGTGGGTAAGTCTAAGTATAAAACCTTTATAGGGGTAAAGAAGAAGGTGTGGAAGAAGATAAAAGACGTCCTTATTAAAGCTGTGCTACAGGAAATACCCTCTTATACTATGGGTGTTTTTAAGCTTCCAACTTCACTGTGTAAGGAATTGAATTCTTTGTATTCAAGATTTTGGTGGAGTCATTAAGATAATTCTAAGAAGATTCATTGGTGGAGTTGGGAAAGATTGGGTGTGCAGAAAGTTAAAGGGGGGTGGATTTTAGAGATATAGAGAGTTTTAATGTAGCCATGCTTGCTAAACAAGGCTGGTGCATGATCAAAAATCCTTCTTCTTTGATGGCAAAAATTTACAGAGATAAGTACTTCAAAAACTCTGAGTTTGTAAAAGCCAAACTTGGCATCAATCCATCATTTATTTGGAGGAGTGTGCTATCAGGTAGGAATCTATTGAAGGCAGGTTTACAGTGGAAGGTGGGCAATGGGAATAACATCAGAATCTGGGGTGAGAAGTGGCTGCCTACTCCCATATCCCAATGTGTGCAATCTCCTGTGAAGAAATTCTGGGAAGAAGAGAGGGTGAACAAGTTGATTGACCCACAATTAAACATATGGAATGAAGTACTAACCAGAGAGCTATTTTCAACAGAGGAAGCAGAAGCAATTGTTCGAATTCCATTAAGCAGAATGGGGTCTACAGATAAGCAGATTTGGGGTCACACTAAAAATTGTATGTTCACTGTTAGAAGTACATATCATCTTGAAGTTAACAGGAAGAGAATGGAGAAAGAGGAAGCATCGACAGTTAATCAAAGTGCTGTTATGTGGAAGCATATGTGGGGGTTAAAGGTGCCAACAGTGGTCAAAATGTTCTTATGGAAAGCTGCAAATAACATTATCCCAACTAAAAGTAATTTGTTTAGTAAAAAGGTTGGGGATAACCCTTTGTGTCCAATCTATGGAAGGTGTGAGGAGACTATTACTTATATTCTTTGGAGTTGCCCTTCTACAGCAGATGTGTGGGTAGATTCCAACAGTCCAGTACAAAAATGGGATACAAAGGAGGGTGATTTTATGGAATTATGGGTTAAGCTGATGATTAGGCTTAAGAAGGAGGAGGTGGAATGGATTGCTATCACAATGCACAGAATTTGGCTAAGAAGGAATAAGTTTGTATTTGAGAATCAGTTCTACAGTCCTAAGAAATTGATACAAATGGCTAGTGAGGGATTGGAGAACTATAAATCTGCACAGGTGAATATCGATGGCAGTATTGTTACTGATGCCCCTGGAGACTCAATGAAGAAATGGCAAAAACCAGGCTCACATGAGGTGAAGGCCAACTGGGATGCTGCTTTAGATCTAGAGGCTAAGAGAATGGGAGTGGGGATTGTCATTAGAGATGATGAGGGGGAGTTACTGGTTTATGCTTGTAATGTGAGGAATCATGTTGATAATCCTACACTAGCTGAGAGTATGGCACTATGCAGAGCTCTAAAGATTTGCAGTGAGCTTTCCCTGTCCAAGGTGACCTTTGAAGGGGATGCAGATGTTGTTATTAATGGGGTTAACAAAGAAGGGGAAGACTCATGGATGGGGCACATTATTGAAGACATCAAGCGGGTCATTAAAGGTAGGAGGGACTGGAAAGTGAGGTTTGTTCCTAGAAATAGAAATAGAGTGGCTCATTTGTTAGCTAAACATGCTTTTGTTCTTGGTGAGGAAAAGGTTTGGATAGATGAGGGACCGTATGTAATCTGTAATGCCTTGATGCATGACAAATCTTGTAGTGTTCAGATTGATTAGTAATACAAAGCAGTTTGAATTCAAAATATATAAATATATATGTATTAAGTTGAGTTTGATCAAGATCTACGTGCAGTTATAGGCTACAGCTAGATCATCATGGTTACATGGTAGAGCTAGCTAGCCTGAATGATCTGATTCTCAAGTAGTGTTAAGTTGTGTGTAAATGGTAAACATAAGATGAATTGAAGAATGATGGAGATTTGGGATGAATTGATTGAGGTGAAACAGAAAAGTTAATGGAGCTCATGAGAGTTCCAGCTCGTCGAGATATAAACATGAATACTAGGTTGTAATTAGAGGTTTTTGTTGCTTAATTTTGGTTTATCGTTTAACTATTTTGACTAGAGATAATTAAAAGTTTCCAACCAATAGTTTATTCATTTTGTTGCTTTCAGATTGAAATTGCCAAATTGGTTCTTGATCTATATATATATATATATATATATATATATATTCTTTCTCTTTATTTTTAATACCTTTGCAATCTGTATGACACAGATAAACGTCGAAGGAAGTACTGATCACTTCCCATACGTACAGAGAATATCAAGGTGCATGCATGGGTTGAGATTTTCAAAGCTTCTTTTTGGTCACCAAACCATTACTCTTTTCGGCAAACCCAGTACTTCTTGAAATCATGTGTTAAACACGTTGATGAACTAGCCTGATTTTTATTTCTAACCACTTCTATATATAATTCTGATTAATTAATTAATTTGCAAATTAAACTATGGGCACTCCTTTTCTGACTAATTGGTTATTAATTCATGGGTGCTTTAGTCAAACTGACAGGCGGTTATACGAACAACTTGCTAGCTAGTATATTGGGGCAATAGTACTCTTTGGGATATAAAAATAACATAAGTTAATTGAGAATAATTAAGTAGATTTCCACTACTCATGTTAATAAACTAATTTATTCGTACAGCTAGCAATCAGATCGATGGGTGACCAAAATGACAGGATTTGTCTCCTATCTAGGTCCACATGCATTTATCTGAACCAGATTAAATTAAGAGTTTTGCTACACAACCTCCTACTATTCATTCACACTCCACACTCCACATTTTTTAATATTTTTTAATATTTTTTTAAAATTTTCTTTTGAATTTATTTTTTTAAAATATTTCAAATTTTTTATTTACTATTCATATAAAATTTATTTAATAAAAAAAATTAAAAAAAAATTTTAAAAAGATAGAATGTGAAGTGTTGAGAGGTTGGAAAGATTTATTGTTAAATTAATGACGATCAACTGGACAGTTAATGACTCCTCGAATTTCATAGGCATTATATTCTTTTTTTTTATTTTATTTTTTCAATTTTTATTTTCATATGCCTGTCAAAAGTAAAAAACACTAAAATAGGAACAGCCCTCCATTTTACTACAAAGCATTTTAATGCCTAATAATGAGATATATAAGATAAAAATGTACAATTCTGGTATAAGTTCTATAAAAGAAGTATGAAAAATCCAATTTTTTTATATAATAAAATTCACTTCTTTATATATAAAAAAAAAATTATACAAGATTTATATATTTAAGACTTATCCTTGATATTAGGATCTTTTACGAGATATACGGCCCATATATAACAGTATAAAGGAAAATTTGAACCGATAAGTAGTGATGAAAGTAATGTCTAAGAGTATTTTATTTTATTTTATCTAGTTATTACAATTTTATCAAATTTTTATACAAAATATAATAAATAATTTAATTTTTTTAAATCTCAATTTAAAATTTTGAAATCTTAAAACAATAAAAATATTAAAAAATAATATTTTAATAATATTTTATTTAATTTTTAACTTTCATTTAAAATAATCTCATCTCATTTCTAAATTCAAACCGACCCTAGTCATCTTCTGAAGTGACTTCAAGCATGCTAAATATTCATATTCCTTTCAATTTGCTTGCGACTGGCGTCTTAAATCTGTCACAAAATTTGTATTTGCCAGGCAAAAACCAGGTCAGTTCATTGCAATATTTTAGTTAAAAAAATGTGGGGACGCCTATTTAAGTTAAGCACCGTGAAACCATCACAGATAATCTCAAACTAACCCAACTTAACATCTAAATACCATTTAAATATAAATACTTTCAATTTTAAATTATTAACACTTCAACTTTTTTCATTTAATAATTACTTAATTATTACAAGTTTTTCAAACTTCTAAACAAAACAAGAAAATAATTTAAATTTTTCAAATAATAAAATAAAATAATATTAAAAATTATGTTTTAACAATATTTCAATTATATAATATTTTTATTCAACTTTTTTTCTCTTATTTTCTAATTAACTTCAGTAAAACATTTTAATTCAAATCATTTTACTATAATTCATAAATTTATCATTTCATCTCATCTGATTTGATTCATATATTTTTAATGCTATTCTGTTTTATGTAATTTTTTTTTTTATTTTATGAAACATCTTTTCCGGCGAGTTAAAATCGCCGGAAATAATTTTTTGTCACCGAAATTTATTTTGTGACGATAGTAAATCACCGGAAATACTTTTTTCGGCGAAACGTACCGCTGGAAATATTCAATAACGACGATAACTAAAAATCGCTGGGAAAATATAGATTCAGTTGCGGCGATTTCATAATTTTTTCGACGATATATCGCCGCAATTGACCTTTTTTCAACGATTTAAGGGTAAGCCAAGATGCTTTTTCCATCGATTTTAGAGCAATTGCGACGGTAAAAAATCGCCGAAAATGATTGTTTTTTGTAGCGATTTTTATCTATCGCTGAAATCGATCAGAAATATCACTTTAATTTCGTCGAATAGGCAGGGAATTATAAATCGCCGGGAATGATCAATTGCACCAATTATTAAAGATATTTGTGACGATTTTAAGCGCTGAAAAAGACCTAATTTCTTGTTTAATCCATCTGTGTAACAATTAATCAAAGGAACCTAAGTCTTGTTCGGTTAAACGTGATGGCCAATAAATTTAGGTTTAGGTTTGATATAAAAATAGTTTCATCTTATCTCATCATTATAATTTTTTTAAATTTTCATACAAAATATAATAAAAAATTCAATTTTTTTAAATTTTAAAATAATAATAATTTAATAATAGTTTATTCAACTTTCAACTAAAATTATCTCATCTTATCTCCTCTTATCTTATGTTGCCCATAGTACTTGACTTTGATATTTTATATTTCCAGATTTAAATCGGTTCTGATTGGCGATTGCTTCTTCAGCCAAACTAAAATACGATTATTAATTAATAATATTGAATACTGAATAAATAATTGTTTGCTTTTTTCCTTATTATTTATATTTTGTTTAAGCTTTATTATTTATATTTCTTCCATTTTGCGAATATAAACCTCAAAAAACACCAGACAAGAGTCGAGACCGCAATCAATGCAGAAGGTAATTAAATTGGCTTATGATGATGCATTGATGTTGCGTTCTTGTTGGGTGTAAGATTTTGTCCTATTCTGATTGCCAATAATTCAGGTCTCATCAGCTCATTATTTAGTGATTTTTCTTTTGTCCAAATAGCCTATATACATATAATATATATATATATATATATATATATATATATATATTTATAATATATGCCAGCAAATTAACGCCAACGTCCAAACTTCATCATAGTTTATACTTTATAGGCCAGGCCGTCCAGTAAATCAAAACAAGACCATTCATTTTATCCATTAAATAGATCTGAAACCCTTTTGGCCTGGCATGAAACTACCAATCTATCAATACCAGATCTTTAGTAGCATGCGTGTACTGATCAACAGGAAAGCAAATCCTACAGCTGGAACTTCAGGACGAATTATTAATACATCATATTCCAAGTAATGATAATCACTTTCATGAATGGGTACGCCACTAAAAACAGATAATATATGGATAAAACTCAAGCTGAATACTATTAATTCAATGGATTAATATCACAGTTAATTAACCCATTAATTGCATACAAATTAAGAACTCAAATGCCAACTCTCTGCTAATTACATTGATGATCTTTCAACATCCTCTCACGCTTTGTTTTGGCTTAATTGAGTTCTACAACAAACTAGAGACCATACAATAGACTTAAGAACAGCAGAGAACAAACTGGAGAACGAAGAAGAACAGCAGCAACAACCACCAAGAAGCAAGATTTCAGAAGACCAAGATGATGATCATCAGTACATAAATATATCAGCAGAAGCCATTATGGGATGATTCATATAGGGAGAGCTCCATGGCTGCATGAGGCTATTATCATGGGTCGTCTGATCAGTACTGTCCCCAGTCCCAAAAAGACCAGCTGTTGAGTTCACGTAATTGACGATCTCATTCAGAGACTCTAATCTCTGGTTAAGCTCAGCCACCTGAGCCCTCAGAATGGAGTTCTCAGCCTCAATATTCAAGTAGACCTGAGAGGTCATGTTCATGCTTGTGAGGATTTGGTTGTTCTCCTTCGCGAGCTGGCAAACTTGGGTCATCAGATCGTCCAGGTGCTTCTGTTTCCGCTGCCGTGATCGACGCGCCGATTCACGGTTGGAAAGCATCCTTTTCCGCTTTCTTTGATCCATGACATGATCATCGCCCTCGGACCCTAAGGAAGCTCCAGTACTAGAAGAAGCCATGGTAGATCTTTTTGAGAACAGAAATATATTAAGCTAAACAAAAACAAGATTTTTCTTTCTGGATTATGCTTGGTAATAAAAAAGCAAAGAACCCAGATGCTAATTATTTGAAAATAACTCTAAAATATATAGGAATTATATTATGAAGGCCTAGTTCTAAGGTCTAGGTAGAGAGGGGACCTAGTTTAATTCATGAAAAAACGTAAAACCAGTAGAGGAAGACAACAGAGAAGGACTGAACCAAGTGGGTCCTGCGACGGAGGGTGGAGTTGATCATAAACCCAGAAAGGAGGATTTCACTAACAACCGGAGACATGAGTCCCAAAAATCAAGAAGAAGACATATTTTTGCATCCAAAAAACTTGTGATCGATCTAGAGGGATATGGTTTTCTAGTGACACAGTTTCAGAGCCTTAGATCTAGAGGAGAAGACCTGAGAAGGATCAGAATTAAAGACGGAGCAACAGATCAGACTCAAAGTTTACTGGGGAAAGAAGATGGAGAAATGGAAGAGGATTTGCAGGGTGGTGTTGCCGTAATTTATAGACCGAATACCACTCATTGCAAATAAATTATTGCACAAAACGAAGCAGTTGCATCAATAAAATATCATAGTGATGGCTTAGAAAACTAATATATAATAATAATAATTTAGTTTAGTCCTTAATTTATTGATGTCTTCCTTGATCCACTAGTTTTACTTTTTTGAACGAGATAATTACTAGGCCTTAATGTAATAAAAAATTGTTAAAAACGTAAAGAGATTATACAAAGTAAATTTATATATTAATGTGATTTTATAAAATTTATTATATTTATTTTATAATAAAAATAACTTTACAATCTGATATTATATTAATTTATAAATTTATTTTTATGTAATTTATTTGTAACTATTTTTTTTTTAATAAAAATTTTCATTTTCTAAAGAACTAAAATGCTTAAAATTTTATGAACCAGTACTAGTAGAACTTCAATATTTTCAATCAAATCTTTCAGTTTCACTGATGATTAATGTGGGGCTAGCTGGAAACAGCTTAATTATTTATTAACTTATTTATTAATGCTGATGATTCATCATGAGTTAATGGTCCTGGGGTAGCAGTGGTTGATCGGTCTTTTGGTTTGCAACTACTTGCGTATTTATAACATGGGATGGCTGAAATAAATACCGCGTACGATCGATGTACGTATTTGGAGAAGAAACAAAGAGAACCAGAAATTAGCTGACATGTCATGATCGTACTATATATATATATCATCAGTACTGTACTAGTGTATCTTTGCGATCGATCGATCGATCTCGAACGAACCCTATACATCACATGTATTCATGTCAGACTTCTGAACAATGGTCCCTTTTCATTATATAATGGACTTCTGATCACTCTCAGCATGCTCCAGCTCCTGCTAAAAGGTACACCTTTCTTTCTCTATTATTCTGAAGAAGGATTTTTATTTCTTAAGAATTTTAGCAAAAAAGAATCATGTGTTTTGTTTTTTAAATAAATAAATAAATAACGAAAATCCTTCTTTAAGTTCTGTTTAGATTTAGAGATAAGTTGAGATAATTTATAAATAGTAAAATAAAATATTGTTATAATTTTTTTTTAATATTATTATTATTTAAAAATTTAAAAAAATTAAATTTTTTATTATATTTTATATAAAAATTTAAAAAAATTATAATAATAAGATAAAATGGATTTCCAATCCAAACAAACTTGTACAAAATGTCAAAACCGGAAACCTTACTTATATTAATGATAAACATTTCAAAATCTGATCAATGTGTTGGGGGACTATAATCATATAAAATATGGAATTAATAATATAAGATACAAGATTTACATAATTCGATAAGATGTCTACATTCACGGAACTCTAGAGAAATTTATTTTAGATTATAAGTTATAAATATAGTGTGATAACTATATAAGAGTATTATTATACAATATATAATAAATTCTAACTAGAGAGCATTTTCATTGGTTTGGCTAAATTCATCTTCAAAATTTAGTCAATATCACATTTTTTTACATTTACCTATTCCATTTAAATTCAATTTCCACATTGGATTATCCATTCACTCTCTATATAATAATAAAATATTATTAATTTAATAATTTTTTATTTAATTTATTTTTATCACATTTTGTAACTCTACCAATTAAATGTTAATAATAATTATATTCTAATTAAATTAATATTAAAAAAATAATATTTCAAAAGTCATTTAATGCTAATAACAAAAAATATTTGATTAAACTCATCTAAATTTCTATTTAAATTTCTTAATTACAAATGAAATAGTATTTTTATTTAGAATGAGAAACTAATATTTTAATGTTTGTTTAGAATGAGAAATTAGTATTTTAATGTTTGGTGAATCAATTTAGTTCTCCATTTTTGGCCAACTACTATAGAAAAAGTTTGAATTATTTTAGATTTGCCCAATTTAATGTAGGATATTTTTTACATCAATTATGTAAATTTTAGCCAACCTTCTCATTTAGCTAAGCCAATGAGAATGCTCTTAGATCAAAAATCAAAATGGGTCAAAAACCACTCCATGGCCCAAGTTCATTGAGAATTCACTAAAAATTACTATAAATTCTTATCGAGTCAGATCATCAATCGCCACACACGAACAAAACTAGACTCAATGGCCACACAAAAAGGCTCAACACAGTGTAATATATATAAGTTTCTTGAGTTTACTTCTATATATGTGAGTGGGGACAATTGGTTTCACATATTCTTATAAGGGAAAGGAATAAATATCTAAAAAGAAAATTTGAAAATATGAATTATATTCTTAATTTGATGGATGGTGTAACTGACATTCCAAACTATTCAAAAGATTATTAAGACAAAGAAGTCAAAAATAAAGAAGATGGCTGCCATTGAGTTCAAATTTCATTAGATTCTGCATGCCATTTGTGGATTCGATCCGTTCCATTAATTATGGCTGAGAAAGAGGTATCATTTTGTTTTGTTTGCTTTCTTCCTTTCCAACTTTCGGTTTTGTTATTAGTACTCTTTAATTAGATGCTATATGCTCAGGCTCAGGCTAGGATTTAGGTAATATCTCTAATTTCAAAGATGCCTAATGCCATTCATTCGAGCATAGTTTTATCTAAATAAATAAATAAAAACAAATAAATATGTATTTAGTCTTTGTTAAGCATAATTATCACTTTTGTTAAGATTCATTAATCGTCAAGATTTATTCCATTACTTAAGCCTTGTTTATTTTCAGAGATAAGATGAGTTGAGATTAAAGTTAAAAAGTTAAATAAAATATTGTTAGAATATATTTTTTTATATTATTTTTGTTTTGAAATTTGAAAAAGTTAAATTGTTTATTTTATTTTATATTGAAATTTGAGAGAGTTGTAATAATTAAATGAGATAAATTTGAAAATTTTGAATTATTTAATTTTATTATGTATTGAAATTTGAAAAAGTGTAATGATAAAATTGAGATAAGATGAGATATTTTCTTAAAACAAACGAGGTCTTAAAGGTTAAAGCACCTTGTAAGGCACATAATATGTGAGTTTTTTTTTTTAATTTTAAAATGCAAATTTATTTTCTTTTCCAAATTAAGAAAATGAATGAAGGTTTAGGGCATACGAAAGTCTTAGTGAGTTTCTCATGTTTACAACAATAATGGCATCAAGTGAAAAATGATGTGTGTTTATCATTTTTCTTTTTTGATAATATTGGCATAGAGTAGCAGGACTCTGATGATTATCAATTACCTATTATCGGATGATTGATAATTTAATAGTTTTGAGTTCAAATTCTGTTTTACCTCTCATTTCGATTAAATAGTTTCAATTATTGGACTCATTAATTATGAGAGTTTAGAATCTAGACCAATCTTAACAAGAGGATGTAAATTTAATTATCTAACTAATATTCTAATACTCTTAAGAATATCTTAGACTCAATATGTATGATATTTAAATGAGAATATTACATTAGGGGTGGCAATTTGTTTTTTTAGAGTTATGCTCGTGTCATATTAAGTGATGAGTATTAGACTATACATAAGTCAACCAAAATACAACCCATTTGATTAAATGGATCAGACCCTAAAATCCTAACATAACCCATATAAATAACGGGTAACACGACACGACCTGCTTAATCTGTTTAATAATTAACTTTTATTAGATTAACCTAAACATGACCTATTTAAGCTGTTTAACTCATTTCATATAAATGGATTGAGCTGACACATATATTTATTTTTAACCTAATTAGTATAAGTTTATATATAATACAAGGACACTATAAATCAATTACAATCACAATTGGATTCATCATAAAATATTTTATTATCAATATCTAAACAAATAATATATAAAATAAAATTAATATTTTCATAAAATAAAGTTACATATTAACAAAAAAAGCTTAACAGCTCGAGATATTAAGTAGTTAAATACTAATATTAATACTACATATTCTCAACAAAAAAAAAAGATATATATATAAAACTAAACATTTATAAAACTTGAAAATAAATATATTCGTGTTATACGAGTTGATTATGAGTTTCGTAGATTGTCCCGCAATTGATATGTTTATTAATCGTGTCTTATCGGGTCAATTCGTTTTGATCCAACCCCATTTATATAAAGATAACCCGCTTATTTCGTCTTGTGTCCATGTCAAGTTTAGAAGTCGTCATATATTGTCAACCGGCCTATATTACATATTGTTGGGTTAATTTAAAGAAGAAAATCAGGGTTTTCTTCGGAAGCTGCTTGGTTCATTGATTTTTTATGTTGTTTGTATTCAAGCAAAAGAAGAAAAGGGCCGAAAAAGGAAGAAAGCAATAGATGAGATCAGTTCAAGCTAGCCATGGGAGATGACAAAGTCAAGAAAAGAAGCAGTACTGCCTAACCCATCCCCTAATGCATATCACTAACAACATATATTCATAGATTGTTTATAATAAAGCATTCAAAACCTTTGCCCCAGTGTCTTGTACTTTTTGTGAATATCATCCGCACAAGGTATTCTGTAGTTTATAGTATTGGACGCAGATATAAAGATTCTCCAAAGTTTGATATATATTTTAATATATTTATGGAGTTTTTTTTTCTTTTTCTTTTTCTTTTAAGTCAGTGGAAGATGAAGCTTCCTCTGATTGCCATGCAGCCCTTAATTAATTACATACAAATATTAAGGCATGACATTTTGAGCTGTAAAAAAGGCACTTTAATATGCATAAATATTATATTCTCAGATATTTCTTTATTGCCCATTTTTCGGTCATATCTCATTTTATAAGGATACTTGAAAAAAAAGAGCCAACCGAAATATATGGGAAGCATGAAAACTCGATCTCTGTGTGTGGAGTGATCTGCCCCTCGAAATTTTAATTAGTTGTGCTAGATTTTCTAAGGAATATTGTCTACACATTGCTAAAATGTACTTTTCATCCATAGTTAAATGATTAGTTTAAACTTGATAATAAGCGGAAGCTAAATTCAAGTATTTATTACTTTTATTTTTTAGGAGAAACAGTCATCATTCATTCATCAGAGAAATTTATATCCATGACCCGTTACATTCTAGGATGTCCTCTTATCAAACATGATATCATAAATCAATAAATGCATTTAGAACTCTACCAATACACTATTTCATTTTGTGACTAGTCTGGTCTTCACTATTATTGTTACTCTTTACAGACAAACATCCAACAAACATTCAAGAGATAACACTCTCTGCCTAAACAGAGACTCAACCTCATCTTTCATAGAAAAAGAAGACTCAACCTCTATAGACAAACTTCCGAGAGACTAATTATTTTTTTTATTTTAATTAACAATAAGAAAATAAAAAAGGAAAACAGTAAGATAGATATGAAAAATAATGGATTATAATTTGGACTAACTCCGATAGACTTCAAAATCTGTGATGGCCTGTGAAGACAGAACACTTATTTCTTTTTAACCATAAAGGTGGATTTGAAAATTTTGGTGGTGGTGAGTCCAATGATCATATAAAAGCCCGAATGAAAAGATATGAACAAGATTCATGTTCCTATTAAATCTTGTCATCTCCAATCATTGATAACACTTGATGTCGTGGTACATTTTAAGTGGCTACCATTTAAAGAATTGATAAATAAAACCATTTGAAATATGCTACATCATTACGATAGTAAGTTCTACAATGTAGAGCAACATTACTAAAAAGGAAATCTTAGAAATTTTGTTAATTTTGGTCGCTTCTAGTTGTAGGATAATTTGAAATTGAATGCCTTTTACTGGGTGCAAGATGTTGCCTCCCTATTCAAGAAGCATACTCAGAAGAAGTTCATGGATATATACTAAGCCCAGTTACATGGGCTTGTGACCCCAGAGCTATGCTTTTAAAGTTGTTTGGGCTTACAACTTTTGACGGGCTGAAATAAATAGAGTTGTTATTTACCATCCCACATCACGCACTTTATATATTTTAAAATTATTTTTTATTTTATTTTATTCTTATTAAACTAATTAAATTGTTTTACATATCATCCATACACCATATACCAGTTATAGGAAAAATGAAAAAAAAATTAAATAGGTGTGATGTGTAGTAGGTGAGGATGATAAATAGAATTATTCTTGAAATAAAATTAAAAATTTTGGTGAGTCGTCGGGATGAGGTCATGGATCAAGTTCGCCTTAAAAAAAAATGCTACATATATTATGGATTGTAAGCATCAAGTACTCGTTTTGAAAAAAAAAAAAAAAAGGAATCCACCATTAAAAATTTAATTTTTTCATATAGGTCTAATATTTTTCACTTTTCAAAATGAGTGCGTAGACATTCTGTGACTACAAATATCATTTCTCTACAAAAATACCTACAAGGATGTTATCTCAATAGGTAAAAATGTTATACAAGGATGCTGAGTATCAACCTCTGGAATTCCCCACCTTTTCTTTTTATGAAGAAAAAAGTTAAACCATATTATTCGGTCGATAATAATAAATATAATACTCTCATGGCGCTTTTTAGAATTTGAACCCACAACTTAATTTTGTTACCCAGCTGAGGAAATATTGGAGGAAAGAGTTTTATACTGCAAAACGAAAAGCTTTAAAACAAACCTTCCACACCATCTTCCTAATTTTCCTATTCGAAGGATCAAAACACCAAGGTGAATAGTTTCTCGCGTGTATAAGCCTGGGCACATGCATACAACAAGAGAATCATGTATTTTTCATGATCATGAATGCCTATGAAAATTCAATTTTCTATAGAACGAGAGGATAATATCTCTTATTAAATCTATGATTATTGATGCATCTCGAGTTATAATATCTTTAGACAATCATGCCATACATTCATCATGAATTATACAAGAGCCGATATTCCTAGACTACAACTAACGGCATCAACCATTTACAAGTTACAAGATGCCATGTCCCATACTCACAATTTAAAGAACTCAAACTAATGAACAATACCTCAAAACAAAATCTCAGGGCAATCACAAAGTTTAAGATTGCACATTTCCTATAGGAATATTAGAACTAGCTCCAGAGAAGCGTCATAGAAAACACCGCGATCAAGGGAATGTTTTACGGTACCTGCACGTGGGCAGAGGTAGCTTCAGGATGGTAAAGCATCATCTCATTCCACATCATCTCTCTAATCATCTGCTCCCCCAAATTTTCATCTATGTCGAGATTAATTGTGACTTGGGCAGGAGAATTACTTCTTGGATCATACAGCTCTGACATGTAAGGGTGTTGGAGTGCTTCAGAGACGGTAATTCTCTTAGTTGGATCAAACACAAGCATCCTTCGCAACAAGTCTATGGCTAAAGGGTCAGCTTCAGGGTACAAACGGGAAAACAGCATCCCCCTTGAATGGGGTAGTGATTTGATGTGCTTCCTGGCCTTTGGATGGTCAATAAACTCAAGATCAGCTTCATGTTGGCTGCCAAGAACATTGATTATCAGTTTCAGCTGGTTGAGGCAATCCGTTCCAGGGAAGATTGGTTTCCGACCAAGAATCTCAGCAAAGATGCATCCTACAGACCACACATCGATGGAGGTTCCATAATTGTCACAATGCAAGAGGAGCTCTGGTGCACGGTACCAACGAGTGACAACATACTCTGTCATGAACTGATCATCGCCTCCATTAGTTCGTGCCAGCCCAAAATCACATATCTTCAAGTCACAATTGGCATTGATAAGGAGGTTCCCAGGCTTCAAGTCCCGGTGAAGGATATTTGCTGAATGAAGATAATGGAGCCCTCGAAGCAACTAGTATGTGTCATTTGAATCAGTCACAAGAAGATTGAAAATCAAGAGTACTTGAAAAAAAAATGATGATAAAGAGAGAGTTCAAAACATAACGAAGTTTTTACAGTGCGAAATGCATTAGGTCTTAGCAATACAAGGCCACCATCTTTTAATGAATCCATTCAGCAAATACTACAAGCTGTCCCTATTATTATACTTACACCAATTGAAGTTATTGAATGCAACCGTTTCGTTTAGTTTTTATTTTTTGTTATTTATGTTTCTACATATGAGGAGCACGCTCATTAGAAAGGGCTCACCCTCTTGGTTTGTACTTATCCCAGAATAAAAGAAAAAAAATCTTTGTCTGGGCTAAACTTGACTGTTACAACATTGAAATATCATTGTTTTACACCTCTATAATCTCTCCTATAAATTATCACGGGAAACTCCAATAATATAGGATCTTAGGGGTGAGGACTAGCATCGAAGTCCTCAACTATTATGGAGAGAATAGATGAGTTTAAAGGAGAAGTGGAGAACTCAGCAAGTATGTACATTTAGTTCGACACTGATACCCAACAACAACATGTAAGTAAGCAAATCTCGAAATTCATAACTAGTCCAGTTATAAAATCAGAACAGCCCATGGCATATCCAAGTTTTATACACTCATCCATGTCCACATCATGGATTGTCTCCTAAAGGTTGAACATTGATGCTAATGCAGTACTTGACACTTTATCTGATATAAATACAGAACAAACGAACTTAATAGTTAGTATCCACATGAAAATTCCAGTCCAAATGTTTCCAGCACTTAATACCCAACATAATCTATAACTCAACATGATCTTCTCTGTTCAATAATTTTCGGTTGATACTATCATTATAAATGGTCAAATATTTATTACTAACAGTATCCTTAAGTAAACCGGTACTCATTTGCAATGTAAGAATGCATTCCCAAGCAATCCCTCGTCCTCGTCTATTTTTACGATTACCAAATTGGAATGAAAAACACCATACGCCTGAAAGACAACTTAATTTACCTGGAACAAGAAATATTTGCAATGATCACCAGAAAGAGGCTGCGAGGACTTGATAACCTCATGAAGATCCGTATCCATAAGTTCATAAACCAAGTATATGTCCTTAAAAGTCCTTCGATGACTAGCCTTCATGACATCCTTCAAAGCAATAACATTCTCGTGCCGAAGATGTCTAAGAAGCTTCAGCTCCCTCAGCGTTCTCAGCGCATCAATGGTGTTCTCAAACACATTTTTGATCTTCTTGATTGCAACTTTCTCATTGGTTTCCCTGTTGATGGAAGAGCACACCACGCCATATGCCCCTTTACCTACGGGTTTGATGGGCACGTATTTGGTGTCGATCTCGAACACCGTTTTCCACATTGTGTAGTAATGCTTCCCTCGTTGCCTAACGCCATTCGGAGGCTCTACCGGAGTAGCCATTCCCAAATTACTGAGTAGCAATCTAACCAGCAACAGCCTGCGATTAGTTCAACGAACAAAGAATAGAAATTGAGAATGCTGTTTATGGCTTTATAGATATGAGGAAGGGGTTTAGAATCGATCCTTACTTGCCGATTATACTTGCGTGGTGTTTCGAATTTCGATCTTTTTGGGTCGCCTTCTTTGCCGTATCGCTTTTTCTCCGACTTTCTTAAAACATTAAAAATTCTCGCCTTTCGCGTTATGCGACCCCCAGAAACTCATACGAGCCTTCACACCATTCACGAAACCAATGCTCCGACAATGAAGCTGGGAAGAATTTCACGCTATACACGAGTCTCTGGCTCCTACAACAAATTCACCCACCCACCAATATCAGGTATTTCTCTTTGTTTCCTTCAAAAGTCTCAAAATCTGATAAAAGAAAAGGACTGACCTTGAAGAAATAATCCCAGCTCTGAAGGAAAGAGATCGGATGGGTCTTAGGGATAAGGACAGGAGTTGCGAATCAACCGGAAACTGAGGGAGAGATCAAAGATGGGTATGAATTGGGAGAGCAAGATTCAACACCCCCCGACACGGCTATGTATCAAGGAAACGGCGGCTAAGGATCTTTCTTTGCTTGTTCTAGGAAATATCAGTCACCTATCTCTATATAGTATATCTAGCTTCTTGTTCTTCGATCGTCAACGTTAAATACTGCCTGCACTTTTCTCATATCGGACGATGAATAATTGGAATTCTATATATATATATATATGATGCGATATAAAGCGTTAGAGTCCCGAGAAAATATGTGTCTGTATCCTAATCAAACTCTTTCTACACGTCTAATCAGATAATCATGGGGATATATACACAATTTGTTTCTTAACTTATCATCTAATTTACCAACATAACTGTTTTTTTTTTCAAATTATCAATTTTCATACTCTTGATAAAAAAAATTAAAATTCAAAAATATATATTCAAAAAAAAAATAATCTTGAAAAACCTAAAAAAAAGTGAAGAAAAAATGATAAAAAAAGTTCTCATTTAAAAATTATTTCAAGAAATATATGATATATGATTAATTGATTATATTCTCAAGATTTATGATAAGCATGTATCTTATCCAACGTGGGAGATTGAGTTAGGCAGATTAATTAGAGCTCAGGCGTCAGAGGGTGTGGGTAAAAGGAATGGAATGGAACCTAAAGGGTGCATTATGCATATGCTTGATGACAAAGATCAAGAAAGAGAAAAAAAAGGGGCGGCCTTTGCTTGCCCTGTAATTCATTCAATCAATCTCGTGAATATATGTATAACTTCAAAGTCGACATTCTCCACTATTCTTTTCCGCCATAAGCAAGCTGTGTGTCATGTGCATGGACTACTGTGATTGAGGCCGGTCTCTTTTCTCTTGTTCCACTTCTCCATCTATGTCTCAATCCCAACCAAATCCATATTTCATATCTTGTTATTTTTAAGGCCCATTTTGGTTTAACATATTGTTTCAACACATCTCATTTCATCTTATCTTAATATTTAAATACCATTTAAATATAAATATTATTTTTTTATTTATAAAAAAAAATACAAATATTTTTCAATTTCAAATTTTCAACTTTTTCATCTAGTTATATCTAATCATTAAAACTTTTCCTAACTTCTAACTAAAACACAAAAAATTATTTAACTTTTTTAAATTTTAAAATAAAAATTATATTATAACAATATTTTAACTTTATAATATTTTTATTTAACTGTTTCTCTCTTATTTTCTAAAATCTCATAAAATATCTTAATTTAAAAAATTTCACTACGATTCACAAACTATTTCAATATTAGTCTCAAGTTTATCATCTCATCTTAATCAAATGAGAACTAATAATTCTTATTATATTATGAGTAATGTTAATTATAATATTAAAGTATGCAAATTTTATTAAGTGCTTGGTGTATGGTGTAATTAAAGGCCTTTAAATAACACTACTTTATTATTAAACAAGATTTTAATTCATATCTAAGACCCATATTAAATGGCATTGGTCAGGCTTAATTCAAATGATTCGGGAGCTTCGCACTAAAATGATATTTTTAAAATAATAAAAAAAAAAAAGAAAATCCATATAAGAGAACAACCTCAAATTAATTCAAATGATCCTTCATTTATTTTTCCTTCATGGTCGACGGGGTGGGCCTGTATTTTGAAACTTATGAATTATAATTGAAAGTATCTAATGGTTATTTTTCGATTGATATGTTATGAGATGATTTTACATAATTTGTGAATAGTAATAAAAAAATAATAATAAAATAATAAATAATAAATATATATATAATAATAATAAAAAAATATTAAATAATAATAGAGTGATCTCGGTTAAATACGGCCCTTAAAACTCTTTCCCAAAAAAAGAAACTGTTGAGTTAGAATTTATTATGAAACTTGCTTATAAAGACTACTTGTCAAGTATTTTTTTTTTTTTCTAAAATTAAAGTTTAATTGCTTTGGACTTTCTTATCATGTCTATAAAAAGTGTCCCATGAAAAATGTGAAAAATACACACACACAAACACACATAAATAGAAATAGAGTAATACTACTCATCATTTGAAATTTATGTTTCACACGATATCTGTAAAGGATAGACGCGTATTAATTAAAAGACCTTTGACCCAACGGAAAAAAACTGTTAAGGCTTCATTTAATTAAACATATATTTTCAGTAAAGAAGATTGAAAAAAAGCTTCATTTACTAAAACATGTTTTTAGTTTAAGTAATTAAGATCGAATATTTTAATGTAAACAACAACGTACTTCGGATCGGAATAGAAACCCCATGTTTCTCATATTTGAATAAATTAGCTTATAAAATTTATTATTATTTATTAATGCAAAATAAATATTGATAACCCTATAAAATAAATATTTAAAAATAACAAAAGACTATACTTAATTTTATTGATAACCTTCACTTATAGTTGGCGGAAGAATACCTTATATAAAAAGAAGTAAAAAATTACAAAAAAAATCACAAAACCAGATTCCTATATAAAATATATAAACCTAACTAAAATTAGTACAATAAGTACACCATACTAAAATGTCTTTGCTTTGATGAAGTTAGCTTTATTATTCCATTAATTCGTATCTAATTTAGCACCATCCCAATTATATAATACTGTTTAATATAACATATCAGTTATTAGGCTCTTCCTTGTATGCTAATCTCTCCGATTCCTCGTAAGAAAATGACTTGTTTTCCTTGGAAAGGTTTCACCACGTTTCTTTCCCAATTCTATGATCGGCCCTTCAGGATTTGGTGCGTGCTGGGAAAAGTTGATAAAATATTAAATGCTGGAAAATGCCACTCTCACCGGAGCGATTCCCAACAATTCTCACAAATTGTCTTTTTTTTTTTTTTTTTTTTTTTTTTTTTTTTAACTACTATAAACACAAAGAAACTAGAGAAATTATATCAAAGTAAACTTATAAATTAATATGATTTTACACGATGTATTAGATCTACTTTACATTAAAAATAATTTTATGCATCAAGCCACATTATTTTATAAATTTCCTTTTGTGTTTTTCTTTTGTGGTTAAAATATTTTTTTTTTACTTAATAATTAAGGAAATATTTTTTAATAAATTTGTGATTTTTATTTTTTTAAAATGTTTAAGGATTTAAAAACTAAAACATTTAAAA
Source organism: Cyclocarya paliurus (assembly GCA_029856935.1). Lineage (NCBI taxonomy): Eukaryota > Viridiplantae > Streptophyta > Magnoliopsida > Fagales > Juglandaceae > Cyclocarya > Cyclocarya paliurus. Next base: position 25,232,685 of record CM056953.1, read on the forward strand.
AAATGTGAAAAAAAAATATTTGTTTACCTTATCAGCGAGAATTCTCAATGCTATGTGGCTCTAGCAGCTCCCTTAAGAGCATTAGCATTAGTTTTTCTATATGTAAATGAAAAATCACATGTTTTGAAAATTGTCTTTATTATTCAAGAAAATTTTCCACATTAAATTTTACATCTTTCAGTCAAAATAATAATAATAATTTTTTATTATTATTAATTTTTTTTCCTAAAATTAATTTTTTATATACATATATTTTGCAATTACCACCCTACATTTGACATTAATAATACAAATATAATAATAAATTTTTTTATATATTATTTTAAAAATAGAATAAAATGATAAAATATATATATATATTATAATAATAAAATGAAGGTGAATGTGATGTTGTATTGTTGAGTGAGGGAGAATAGAAAATGAGGAGAAGAGGAAAGGGTTGCGAGAGCGAAAGAGTGAGAGGAGAGAAAAAATTAATAAAATAATATTTAAGGAATAAATAATGCCTCTCCAAAGATGTATTGACACTGTTTATAACTATAGAAATATTTTTATATACATAATTCAATATAGTCAATTTAATGGTCTAGTTACGTAAATGTGTTTGCATTCTCATGTGTAGCTAGAGTCCTGTTATGGTGATGTCCAAGTACGAAAGTCACCTTCAATTACCCACTCTACGCTTTTCACCCGAAAGAAAATGTAGACACAACGCGACTACTAATTAATTTCTCATTGATTTATGTATGATGGCGTGTCCTACATCTAAGTTAGCCGTTACGAACTGAGATGGATAAAGCACACAACGCTATACATTCACGACACGTCTAATTATATTTATAGGTTAGAACTCACGTTGTCTTTACGCTTTTGCGTTTTCTTCTTCCAAAAACTCGATAGAATAAGAGCATGTTTGGTAAATATGAGAATTATTTTTAGAAATTTTTATAATTTTATTCTTAAATATCACTTACATATAAAATATTTTTTAATTTTTAATTTTAAATCTTTTTATTTAATTATTATCTAATCATTACTCAAACACAAAAATTATTATAATTTTTATAAACTTAAAAGAGGATAAGAAGAAGAGGAGGAAAAGTACCGGTTATATAAGTACTTGTAATGATTGAGGTGATCACCATACTCACTAATAAAGGAAGACAATTTGAACGCCTTATTACTTCAACGATAATGGGTGCTGAAATCAAGGTAAGTTTATAAGCCTAACGTGCCCAACAGTCATCTCTCGAATTTAATACCAGTACGTGCCTTTTAAAAAAATTGATTTAATCACAAAAATATTATATAAATGTAAATTTATAAATTGTAATTTTTTTAATATATTCAAACACTTTTTGATTTAATTAATAAAGAAGATCCTGATATTTCGTTCTTGCAAGAGACAAAACTTAAAGTTGCAAATATGGACTTGTGTAGAGTTAGATTAAGGTTTGATAGTTGTTTGATAGTGGATGCTTTGGGTCGAAGTGGGGGATTGGCTCTTTTATAGAAGAAAGATATTAACTTATCTGTTCTTAGTTATTCATCCTCTCATATTGATGCTCAGGTGAAAGATGACTCAAGACTTTAGTTCTTAACATGTATTTATGGGCAGGCAGAGGCTACTAGAAGAAAAGAGACTTGGAGTTTGATTAAGAGATTGAAAATGAACCTTTTAAAACTTGGTTAGTCTTTGGAGACTTTAATGAGATTCTTACTCATGAGGAGAAATGGGGGAGACGGGATAGGCATGAACAACAAATGCTTGATTTTCAAGAGTTGTTTGTCGACTGCGAGTTGAAAGATCTTGGCTTTAGTGGCCATAGATGCACTTGGTGCAATAAGAGGGGTGAGTCAACTCTGATTTCTGAGAGGCTTGATAGATTTGTGGGAAATCTGACTTGGTGCAATTTGTATGAGAGGGCCTCAGTTACTCATGGCTCTATAGCTTATTTTGATCACCTCCCAATTTGGTTAGAATTGGAGGATGCTCTTAATAGGAGGAGGGGGCCTAAACTATTCAAATTTGAGGCAATGTGACTAGGTGAAGGGAACTGCTTTAAGATTGTAAAGGATACTTGGCTATTGTCTAATTCTCAAAACTTTTTGCAAGGGTAATTGATAGTATTTCAGGTTGTGGTTCCAAGTTATAGCTATGGAGTAAGTCCAAGTTTGGCAAGGTTCATGTTAAGCTACAAGATGCAAGGAATAAGCTTAAATTTGAATAGCAAAGAGATCCAACAGTATTGAGCTCAAGTGGTATCTGTGATGCTTATGAGAAAGTGCAAAAGTGGTTGGATAGGGAGGAGATTATGTGGAGGCAAAGATCCATGGCTCTTTGGTTAGCTGAGGGAGACCAAAATACCAAATGTTTCCATGCTAAAACTTCTCAAAGGAAGAAGAAGAATAGTATTTTGAAACTTATGGAGGATGAAGGTTGCTGGAAGGAAGGGGATCAATGTGACAGTCTTATTATTAACCATTTTTCTTCCTTATTTACTTCTACAAGCACTCGAAATGAAGGTACGATTCTTGATAAAATGGAGAGAAAAGTTTCAGATTCAATGAATGAGGATCTTATAAAGGATGACACTGCTAATGAAGTGGTCAAAGCTCTCAAGGAAATGCACTATTTGAAGGCTCCATGGCCTGATGGCATGCCTCCTTTATTTTTTCAAAAGTTTGGCTTGTTATTGGTAGCTCTGTTACCTCTGCAGTTTTACATGCTTTGAATTCTTGTGATTTCCCTCAAGCTGTAAATCATACATTTATTACTCTTGTTCCGAAGAAAAAGTGCCCTATGAAATTAAATGATTTTAGACCTATTTTCTAATCTAATGTGGTTTATAAGCTAGTGTCTAAGGTTATTGCAAATAGGATCAAGAATGTGTTGCCTGCTGTCATCTCAAATTCACAGTTTGCTTTCTTACCTAGAAGATTAATAACATGTAATATCTTAGTGGCTTATGAAGTTCTTCATTTTTTAAAGAGAAAGAAGAGAAGTAAGAAAGGTTTTATGTCCCTTAAGCTAGACATGAGTAAAGCCTATGATAGAGTTGAATGGAGATTCCTTGAATCTGTTATGAGGAAACTAGGTTTTCATGAAATATTAATTCAACTTGTGATGAAGTGTGTGATGATTGCTTCTTTTTTAGTATTGATTAATGGCTCCCCAACTGGACATATTATGCCCTCAAGAGGATTAAGGCCCCCATCTCTCCTTATCTTTTCTTTTGTGTACTGAGGGTCTGATCAGTTTATTGAAGAATGCTGCTAAGTCTAAATCTGTTTATAGTATTCAAATCTATCGAGGGGCTCCTAGACTTAATCATCTACTATTTGCATATGATAGTCTCCTTTTTTATGCAGCTGATGTGGCTACAAATCTCAGGTTACAACAACAACTAAATTAGTATGACAAGGCTTCAGGGCAACAGATTAACAAAGACAACTACAATGGTTTTTATCAAAAATGTTGATGAAGTTAAGCAGCAGGCTATTATGAATATATGGGGTACTTCTTAAATGCAGTAATATGATAAATATTTAGGCCTGCCTCTAATGGTTGGTAGGTCTAAAACTAATGCATTTGCTGAGATTAAACATAAAGTGTGGCTAAAAATTACAAGGGTGGAAGGGCAATATGTTCTCTCAAGGGGGAAGGGAGGTTCTTTTCAAGGCTGTGACATTGACAATTCCTTCTTATGCTATGAGTTGCTTCAAGTTTCCTTCCAAGCTGTTTTCTGAACTTAAGAGCATGATGGCCAGGTTTTGGTGGTGGAAAAAGCATGAGGAAAGAAAAGTGCATTGGGTTAGTTGGAAGAAGATGTGTTAGTCTAAATCTATTGGAGGGATGGGTTTTAAGGAGTTGGTGACTTTCAATATGACTTTTTTGGCAAAGCAAGCTTGGAGGCTATTGCAGAATGAAGAGAGCTTGTTTCATAAGATTTCTTATGCTAGATATTTGTTGAAGGCTTCTTTTGGTAGTAATCCCTCTTATGCTTGGAGAGGCATTTGGGAGGCAAAAAACCTTCTTATAAAAGGTGGTAGATGGAGTGTTGGGATTGGGAGATCTATTCACATTTTGAGGAATGTTTGGGTACCTGGTTTTCAGAATTTAAGGGAGGAATTGTGTTCTGGAAGTTTATATCAGAGTGTGGAGTTTTCTAACTTGGATGGACAGGTTGCTACTTTGATAGATATCACTACAAACTGATGGAACCTCCCAAATATCAAATCTCTCTTCAATCCAAAGGTAGTAGAGGCTATTTTAAAACTACATCCTAGTGCCACAGGTGATATGGATAAGTGGATTTGGGAGCATGTGAAAAATGGCATGTTCAGTGTTAAAAGTGCTTATAGGTTTTTCAAAACCTGCACAATTTTTTATTTGTGTGAGTCTTTAAATGGGGTTATCTGAAAAGGTTTTGGAATGCTCTTTGGAAGTTAAAAAGCCCTCAAAAGGCGAAAACTTTCACTTGGAGAGCATGTAAGGAAGGTCTTCCTACTATGGCAAATCTTATTAATAGGAAATTGGATGTGAATGGTCCATGTTGTTTCTATCAGTACCATGTGGAAGATTTAGCTCATGCATTGTTTCTTTGCCCATCTATCCATGAGTTTTGGTTGAGGAAGTTTTATGTTCTACAACAGTTTGATCAGATCAAATCAATTCATTTATGCTTGTTGCTATTGAGGTCCATTTGAAAGGTTCATCTGAGGACTTAACAGATTTCATTCTAATGGCATAGGGGTTCTAGTTTAGGAGAAATAAGATGGTTCATGACCACATTAGCTTGCCTCCACAACAAGTCATTCGTTTTGCTCTTTCTAAGAAGTTGAAGACTATTTCTGGTCTAGAGCAACATGGTCTGTTAAGGAGTTGGTTTACAGGTGGTCTCCGCCACCTGAGAACTTTTACAAATTGAATGTGGATGGTACACTTTTTTTTATCACAACAAGGTAGGTATAGGAGCCATTTTAAGAAATTCTGTAGGAGATGTCATTATGGCAGTTAGCAGAGTTAAGGTTGAAGATCTTGAACAAGAAATTACTGAAGCAATGGCTTTACTAAGGGGGTTACAGTTTTGTCTCAACATTGGCATTCATAACCTTATAATTGAAAGTGACTGCTGGTTTATGGTCGTGGAGGTCAACATGGATACAAATTCCTTTGCAGCAGTAAGAACATTGTTTGAAATTAAAAGACTGATGCAAAGTTTCCTACAGTACAGATTACAACATGGCAACAAACTAGCTAATGTGGCAACACAGTGACTTGCAAGGCATGCATGGTCCATTACTGATATGCATATTAGGTGGCATAGTGTCCCTAGTTTCATTGAGAATGTCATTTTCATTGATAAACACTATTGTAACCTGGTTTGAGGTTTAATGCCTTGACACAATGAAGTTATTTTCCTATAAAAAAATAAATAAATTCATAAACTGATGTGACTTGATGTAATATGTCAAATTATAAAATTATTTTTATTATAAAGTCAATTTAATGTATCGTATGAAGCAATATCGGTTTGTGGATTTACTTTTATGAGATTTTTTTTTTTATAGATACAACAGTTTCTCGAGACAAAATATAGGTCGCTACATGGGTGAGCAAATAATGTTCACATGGAAAAATGATGGGAGAGCGGAAAATGAAGGTAGGAGGGAAAATGAAGTTTGAACTAGAAAATAAATGTGAGACTGAAAATGAAGATACGATGGAAAATGAAGCTTGAACAAAAAAATGAAGGTAACATGAACAAATGAACATAGAGATCAGACAAAAAATGATGAGAGGACTGAAAATGAAAGGTAGGATGGAAAAATAAATGAGACAATTTAGAAATGTTAAAAAGTTCAGATAAACAATGCTCCTATGCTAAACTTTGCCTAAAAATTAAAATGAATTGAGGTAATTTTTGAGAAAACCTGTAGATTTTTGTTATGAAATCAACCTTGTTTATTTTTTGCAAATATGGCATTTAATCATGACTAATGTAGTTATAAACAACAATTTTTATACTATGTTCCTATACTGGCACTGCAGGACATAGCAATTAGTTTTTGTGAAGAATGTAGTTATTAGGAGGTCTATCTCCTATTAGAGTAGACTTCCACGTAACTGGTCATCTTCTGCACATGGTTGTATGCTCTTTTATTCATGCTTGCATAGAGTTTTTTTTTTTTTTTTTTTGAGCAAGTTGACTACTTTTTATAGATTAAAAAAGAGTACAGAAAGCAAGTAAAGGATAGTGTCTGATAATTATACAGATAAAAAGGGTGGGTCTTTCCCACTATGAAAGTTCAGCAAAGAGGGAGGCAATAATATTTGTGGAATATTGCCATAGGCTTGCGTCGTCGTTGCCCACTGCACCAAGTCATGCGCGTATCGATTATTTGATCGATGGATTTTCCTAGTCTTCCATTCTTCAAAGAAGCTAAGATTGTGGTTGATGTCACTAATAATTGGACTAATCATCCAGTCATTTACCCTGGAAGGGTTGGAATAGCTTCAATGATGATACTTGAATCCCCTTCAAGAAATTTTTTTTGCAATCTGAGTCTTCTTGCTTCTGTGATGGCCATTAAGGCAGTTGAGGCTTCTCCAATATTTGGGTTATCGCTGGAAATGAAGTTTGTAATTGCAAAAATAATATCGCCAGAGTTGTTCCAGCAAATACTTGCCAAAATACTACCTTGGCCCCTTACAGCTACATCAAAGTTGATTCTGAGATAACCATCTGGGAGAATATCTTTCGTTGAGGCAATAGAAGAGCTTTTTGTTAACCAAGTAGCAGAGTGTTGATTGAAGATGGTGAAAATAGATTTTGCAAAATCCAAGGGTTAGGGATGGAATCAATCATGTTATGCACCTTTTTATTCCTGAGAAACTATAAGTTATCCATAACAATGGTTGCAAAGAGTTGGAAAAGATGATGGTCTTCTTTCGGAATTTTGAGGACTTCAGAAGGATTGATGATGTTTTTGATCCAGGTAGAAAAGGGATTTCTCGCAAAAATAGAAATGTCAAGAGGCCAATTGGATTGTCTCCAAGTCACTCTAGAGTAGATACAATTGAGGAAAATGTGTGAGATATCCTCTGGGGCAAAGTTGCAGAGAGGGCAAACAAGTTGATCTTCTTCCATTTGAATAATTTTATTAATCTCAAATTTTGTTGGAAGAATATTGTGACTTGATTTCCAAAGGAAAAGCTTGAGTCTGTCTTGCATTTTTATTTTCCACAATTTCTTCCAGTTTACAAGCCCATTTGTATTGCTGGAGTGAATATTACCGTTCAGTAAATTGGCGTTTCAAGGGCAGCATAAGCAGACTTGATCGAGAAATTCCCAGAAGCATGGTGAAGCCATTTGATTTTATCGTGGGTGTTGTGGAAATTATTAGTGGCCAGGGGAATTTTTTGGATCTCTTTGGCTGTGATTTCCGAGAAGAGCGTATTGAGTAGAAGAACATTCCCTTCTCTCGGCTCCTCAAGGGTTAATTTAGAAACCCTCATGTTTTTGTCTTGGTCAATGTTATTTAAAAGATTTGGTTGGGGAAGTCCTTGAGGCATTGTGGGGATCCACGGATCAGACCAGACCTTAATAGAGATGCCATTGTTAATCTGATAACAAACACTTGACCGGAGGAAATTCCTTTGTTTGAGAAGACTTTTCCAAAATGGGGAATCCATTGGTTTTGGGGAGATTTCCATGAAGGAATTTGAACTCAGATATTTTTTTGAAATGACCTCCTTCCAAAGACTTTTTGAATCATTGAGAAGAGACCAAGAAAACTTTGTGACCAAGGCAGAATTAAAAGTGAACATGTTTCTCATACCAAGGCCGCCCATGGATTTTGGTAAACAGATAGATTTCCAAGAGATGGGGGTTAGTTTTCTTTTTTGCTTATCTTCATAACCCCACCAGAATCTTCGAAAAAGGGAGTCCAATTTTTTGGTCAAGATTTTTGTCAAGAGAGTTGTTGACATGACATAGGAAGGAATAGCACTAGCAACTGTTCTTATAAGGACAGTTCTAGCAGCTTGGGAAAGAACTTTTGTTTTCCAGCCTTGGAGTTTGTTTTGAATTTTTTCCAATAAATCATTCAAGAATTTTTTCCTTGCAAGGCCATTTAAGAGAGGTAATCCCAGATAGTTTGAGTTTGGTGGGGATATTCTGAAATTGAACAAAGATTTGACCTCATTGATCGAGCTTTGAGAGGTGTTTTTGCTGAAATGGATGGATGATTTTTTTATATTTATACGTTGGCCAGACCATTCATTGTAGGTTTCGAGACACTCAGCCAAAGTATGAGCATTAGAGGTAGAGGCCAAACTAAAAATGATTAAATCGTCAGCAAAAAGAAGATGGGTGATGGAGGGACCTCCTTTAGAAAGTTTGATACCTTTTAGGGTGTTAAGTCTTTCCTTAGTGGTGATAAGTCTAGACAAAACTTCGGTACCAAGGATAAAAAGGAAAGGAGAGAGAGGGTCACCTTGACGAAGGCCTCTAGTGGGGTGGAAATATCCATGAGGAGTCCCATTTATGATGATAGAATATGACACAGTTGGGATACACTCACGGATCCAATTAATCCATCGTTGTCTGAATCCTGCCTAATGAAAAATCTCAAGAAGGAAGGACCATTCCATGGAATCGAAAGCTTTTTCCATGTCAATTTTAATAGCCATTTGACCAATTTTTCCTTTTCTTTTTTTCATATGATGAAAAATTTCCTGGGCCAGAATGGTGTTATCTTGAATAAGACGACCAAGAATAAAAACAGATTGACAAGGGGAGATGATGTTTGGAAGGATGGATTTAAGCCTATTTGCTAAAATTTTGGCGATGATTTTGTAGCAAACGTTTGAGAGGCTTATGGGTCTAAATTGACTAACCATATTGGGATTATTGACTTTTGGAATCAAAACCAGGTTAGTGTGATTGAGTTCTTTAAGAAGCTTTCCATGAATGAAGAAGTTTTGGACAGTAGCTATCAGATTGCCTTTGATAATCTCCCAAAATTTTCTGTAAAAGAGACCGGTGAAACCTTCAGGTCCAGGAGCCTTTGTGAGAGGTAGAGTTTTAACAATAGAAATGATTTCCTCCGCATTAGGGATACAACAAAGATAATCATTTTCCAAATCCAAGATCTTTCTAGGAAAAAGGTGCTCAATTCCTTCCGGGGGAATGGGATTGGAGGTAAAGAAAAGATTTTTCAAATGCTCTTGAATCTTTGTGATAATAGTGTTTGGTTCAGAAGACCAAGTATTACCATCAATTTTGAGGCAGTCAATATTGTTTCTTCTTCTCCTGATCAGAGTGGAAGCATGGAAGAATTTAGTGTTAAGATCAGAAGAGGTTAACCAACTGATGCGGGATTTCTGACGCCAAAGGGATTCTTCCCTAAGAAGCAATTCAAAAATGTTTTCTTTTAAGTCTTCTTCCCGAGTGATTGAGATAGTAGAATCTTGCTCTTGAAGAGAGGAGAGGGATTTGGTCATGGCTTTGAGTTGGGATTGAATGTGACCAAAATTATCTCGATTCCGTTCTCGGAGGGCTAACTTAGTAGCTTTGAGTTTTTTTGTTAGAATAAAAGAGGCTGAGCCAGAGAAATGAGAGGTCCAAACCCTTTTAATGATTTTAAAAATTGTGGGATCTCGGTTCCAAAATTCTTCAAATTTGAAAGATTTAGGGAAACTCTTCCTGTTTGAAGTATCTAAAAGGATGGGTGCATGATCCGAAGTGACACGACAAAGAGTGGTGAGGGTAGCTTGGGGAAAAAGATTTAACCAGAAAATATTTGCTATACCTCTATCAAGTCTTTCCCTAATTTGATGAGGCCTGGACCTGTTGTTTGTCCAAGTAAATTTTGGACCAGAGGACCCAAGATCAATGAAGCCTAAATCATGCGTTAACAAATTGAGACCCTGGTTTTTTGAGGATTGGGCAAAAGGTTTTCCCCCGCATTTTTCAGATTGAGCAGTAATAGAGTTAAAATCGCTCAAAGTTAAAATCGAACCCAAAAAAGAAAGAGAGATTTTTGTGAGAAGATCCCAAAAAATCTGTTTTTGACCAAAAGGGGCTGGACAATAGACCAAGTTGAGCATCCATGGTGATGGCAGGGATTAGAATACATCAAAACAAAAATAATATTACTAGAGATATGCACAAATTCTATATCGACCCCAGGCCGATACAGAAGCAAAAGTCCCCCCCATTTACCAGGAGGAGGGGAAAATACAAAGTGAGCAAAGCCTAACCTATTAACAATCCGATCACAGTCTTTAGCAGCTATTAAACATTCAGACAGAAAGATAGCTTCAGGATTATAGTCTCTAATATTAGCCCTAATAGATCTGATTGCACGAGATCGGGCTAAACCTCGGCAATTCCAAGCTAAAATTCTCATGGATTTTTTGGTGGCAGTGAGAACCCTGCCATATCACTCATTGGATTCATAGGAAAAAGATTCATAGTCTGGGATTGAACTTTGTTACCCGTTGCCTTTAGTTGCTGGCTCTGGTAGGGGGCGAACCTGAGTGTTTGTTGGCTCCTCTTTGGTTGCTTCCTACGGGTATCCTCCTTGTTTTTCTTTGACGTTGCTTTCCTCTGTGCTGGAGCATCTTGCGGAAGTTTTTCATCAGCTCCTTTGTTCTGAACTTCATTTGTTGTATTGGTGTAAAGACCAAAGGCTGGAATTGTCTCATTTAGCATATATTTTTTGTGAGGGTGGGAATTGGTGCTTCTCTCTTCAGACAAATCTTTCCTCTTCTTTGTAGTCTCTTCAAGGCTAGCAATTGCTGGTGAGGGAGACATTTCAGAGATGTTCATATTACGGTTTGCTAGGGATTGGAATGAAACTGAAGGGGAGGGAAATTGGGGATCGGGGAGGAATGGCTGGGTATGATGGGTAGGGGATATGATGTGTGTTGGGCTCAAGTGTATTGTGTTAAATGCGAAACAAGCTTTGCCCGATGGACTGACCAACAGTGAGATGTTGTGATTGGGATTTTTGAAGTCGGCATGGGCTTTTTGTTCTTTAAGCTGGGCAATGAAATGTTTTATCAGGGAGGTTTTGGGCTGAGTTTCGGTGGGCTCAAGGCTTTTGATTGGTAAGGTGATTTGCACTCGGTTTGGAAGAAAAGCTTGTTGTTTTGTGGGATGGAAATCCCTTTCAACCGTTGGCTTATTGTGAATAGGGAAGGACACGTGGAGGGATGGGGGAGTTTCAGTTTGCTGAGTTTCAGGAGGGACAAAGGCATTATTGGTGATGTCGATAGAATTACTGCACTCCTTAAATGAGATAGACTGATTTTTCGAGGGGCTTTGATTGCTTCCATGTGGTGAGAGGATCTTTGTTCCCATAATAGATTGAACAGTTTCAGATAGCACAATGTCGTCTTCCTTGGATTCGCTTTCGATACTCTGAGATGCAGAGAAGAGATCTTTGATGCAAAAACCTTTTTTATGTCCTTTCCCCGTATTAATCATAATGGCCTTTCCTTTACCAAGATGTTCAACTTTGCTATTTTTCTTTTGCTGGATGTTGAAGGGAGACTCTGAAGAATCCCAGATACGAACTGGAGGGAGGGATATGGGTTTTTGGTGCAGATGATCCCCTAATGCTAAATGGGTTTGATGAAAATCGGATTGTGAGGAGATCTTTGTTTGATCATCTGAACGGGGATACCTTCTAAAATCTTGATTATCTACTCTCATCCAAGGACCGAATACTGTCTCTTCAACTGGGCTTATGAAGATAGGACATGCTTGTTGAAAATGACCATGTCGTCCGCAGTCGTAACAAAATTTGGAGAGGCGTTCGTACTTGAAACTGACTTTTGTGGGTTGCTTGTCAATCCGTGGTAGAATGAAACCTTCGAAGAGCGGTTGATCTGTATTTATTTCTACTCTAATCCTAAGACATTGTTTTACACCATTTCGTGGGAGGAAATTTTGATCTATCTCAAGAAGTTTTCCCCAAGACCCTCCCTATTTCTATAGCATTTCCTTCGATCATCAACTCAGGTGGAAGACTGTAGATCTGGATCCAGAAAGCTGAATGTATGAGATCTATTTCTTGAAGGTTAAAACCAGGAGGCCATTCTTTGAGAACCATGTGAAACCCCTTGAAATTCCAGGGTCTTTGAGAGTAGATCCTGTTTTTGTCTTGTTGGGATGGGAAAGAAAAGAGGAAGATGTTTGTTCCCAGATCTTCAATGGTGAGGCCATTAATGAAGTTCCAAACCGCACGGATTGTGGATTGGAAAATATTTTTGTTGAGATTTTAGTTGGTGACCAGTTTTCCAATCAGAGCATGATTTGAGCTTTTTGTTGCGATTTTGGGTTCTGGAATTAAGATGATATCATCCCATGATAATACCTTCGTCTGTTGAATGAGCTTTTCAACACTTTCTTTATCCTTTGTAGTTGACATTTGCAGTAGGGGAGGTAGGTGGAAAGTGGAATTGGTGGAATGTGGGGTAGGTTTTGGTGGGGAGAGGTTAAGACTGGAAGGTGAAAACAGGATTAAGTTGGAGGTTCTGGTTGGGAGAGGTTAAGACTGGAAGGTGATACAGGTATCATCGGAGAGGTCTACTACGAGGAGGGAAAGACTCATCTTCAGAGAGAGAGAGCGAGTTTTTCTTTGCTATTCTCCCCATGCTTGCATAGAGTTATTGTTAGTTATAAGATTTTTTTTTTATTTATATATATATATATATATTATTTTTTAATACTTTCAAATATTTTTTAAAAAAAATAAAAAAATCACAATATTATTAAAAAAAAATTTACGTAATTATTAAGTAAAATTTTTTTAAAAAAATTAAAAAATCACAGCAGTAGAATAGAGTGTTAGAAAGGAACGATAAGAGTAGTATTTTATGCTCGCATGTGCTTGGTGACAATCTATGATTGAGGTATTTCAATTTTTTTCTATCTCAAATGTTTTTCTAAACAGAAATCTCCAGATGTTTACGTTTATTTATTAACTTAAGTTTCTATCTTAACCTAAAATTTTCAGTGTCAATTTTCTAACATATTTTATTATCATATATAAATAAAATAAGATATATATATATATATATATATATATATATATATATATATATATAACTTAACAATTAAAATAATAGGTGGTATAACCAGCCATATGCATGAGTGCAAGTAAGACAGGCGGTATAACCGACCATTACAAATTTTATTAAACAAAAATTCATATTACTCATATTCACAATAAAAATATACTAGTATTGTGAGAACTTAAATGAAAAAAGAAAATGATTGGAGATCCAAACCATGGAGAAGAAAAAACATAATAAAACCCAATTCTAAATGATGATAAAAATTTAGCAGTAATGAAAATTGAAAAATGAAATAGAAAAAAAAAATGTTTGAAGTATAAGTAATACTAATATCCAAAAAATAATTATGCTTGAAGAAAAAAAAAATATATGGCTAAGGTTTTTTTCAAAAAGTGGTGTTACCGTGCAACATGCTTACAATTTTACGGATGTGGTGTGAAAGACTATTTCACACTCTCCAATAGAAAGAGCCCACGTAAGCATTATACATCTTAAAGAGATGCTGAGAAAAAAAATCATATGAGATCAATGGCTCATCTAGTTGACTTCACTTCTCTCATCTAGCGCTCGACTGGCCACTGCCTGACCTTAGCGACCAGACCGCCGCAACCATTTACGTTCCCGATCGAGACGGTGTCATTTGGGAGGAATACAATGGGGACTTAAGTGAACGTAGCGTCTTGGGTGCAGAATGGAGGAATAAAAGGGCAGCTTACAACATAGTCGTTTTGGATGGGACTTTTAGAAGCAGCAGAGCAGCAGTTTGTTATACCAAATCCTTTAACGCTGGTCTGAGAACTGACAAAATTTCCATTTAATCTTTCCTTTCGGTTATTGGGATTCCTGCTAGTTTTTTTAAAAAAAATTTGTGATCAGATGGAATTGTTTTTTTTCCAAAATATAAGTACAGGAAAAATAGACGAAAAGGTTATGGAAAATATATTGTAGAACTTTGAAGACTGGAGGTAGGATTGCCTCGAATCAATCCCAATCGTATGATAGTATATTTTCTATCCTTCTCTTTTGTGATGCTCTGAAATTACGGAACCATTATTCTTATTGTCATTGGAAGGTTGCTTACAATTGGTATCTAGAGCATTTCGATCCCCATGGTAGAGGCTACTTGTTCCAAACAACAACATGAGAACTTGCTGAGGCAAGTCGAATTCCATGAAGAAAACATACAAGAAATTCGAGAAAGGTTGAACCAGCTTGGTGATATGATGCGTATGTTGGTGCGGAATCAAACAGAGCTTGCTAATAGATACCAAAAGTGGGTGGTGTAGGAGACAAGGTGAGATGCCAATCGAGGAATCCACCTAGAGTTCCCTCACTTTAACGACGAGAATCTGGCAGGATGGGTCTTCAAGGCCAGTCAATACTTCAAGTACCACCAAACCCCTCCTCTACAGCGTCTGCTAATGGCGTCATACCACATGGACGGTGAGGCCCTTGTGGAGAGTGGGTTATTCAACAATTGGGTGACTCGTTCGGAAATGAGCAATACAAAAGGTTATTCTAAGTGCAGGAGTATGTCGTATAATAATTATGAATAAATTCCTAAATCGTCTCTACAGGAAAAGTGTTAAAAATAAACTCGTATAAAATTGTGGAAATATTTACAATGAGAAAATAAAAATAAAAGTGATGGTATATACAATGAATGGATGAGAGCAATGGAAAAGAAAATTTACTGGTCGTGAACCAGATTCATATTATTGGATGTGAGTGTTGAGGTGCAAGACAGTGAATTAAACTTGCTAGAAAATAAATGACTGAAATTTAAATTGCAGAAATTAAAAGTGCAGGAAAGATAAATGAAAATAATTTAAATGCTGAAATTAAAAATGCAGGAAATGTAAATGACAGTAATTTAAAGTGCAGGAAATTAAATGACATAAATTTAAATGACGAAAATTAAAAGTGGGGGAAAAATAAATTGCAGTAATTTAAATGAACTGAAATTTAAAATGCGAAAAAATAAATAACAGTAATTTAAATGAACTGAAATTGAAATGAACGTTGCAATAATTTTTCATAAACTTCAAATTGAAATAAAATAAAAATAAAACTGAAAATAGATGCTACAAATGAAGGAGGAAAGCCCGGCAACAACAGTTGGTTTATTAGGCTCTCAACTGTGTTGCCGTATTTCCTCTTTCACCCGAGCTTTATTTGAAAAAAATTGAAAAATAAAAATGTACAAAAATCTCTCTGCTCTACTATACTCTACTCTACTCATACTCCTAATATCTAACTCTAATATCTAACGAGTTTTTTCGTCTGTCTCCAAGCGCTTATATAGGCTTCAAAAGTACACTGCGTAGAGACAAGAATGAGTGCGTCCAAATACTTCCGTCTGTCGCTGGCCCAAGTGTTTCTCCTTTCGGCATCCCGCATGCATGTTATTCCTTTCTTTCTTTCTTTTTATTCCTTTCGGCGTGATTCTTGTCTATGCCATACCTCTTTCTGCTTTTTTTCTTCATTTCTTTTCTTTTGCTTTCGGCATCAAGCTCTTCTCCCTCAGCATGTGCATTGTGTCTTGGCCTGCCGAATGCGTCCCCTCAGTCCAAACATAATTCGCCCAGTACCGAGTGCGTGAGTTGCTTTTGCTTTTTTTCTTCATTTCCTTTCTGTGTGAAACTTCCCGTACCTTTCTCTCTTTTCTATTTCCATTTTATTTTTTCTGCTTTCCTCCATTACTAACTGAGAGAGATGGAGCCGAGAGGTAGAGATAGTTGCAACCGTGGAAGGCTATGGAGTGGCTGTGCGTGGGTGGTGCATGCGGAGATTTACGTGAAGATATAGTGCGCTGTGGACGTGCGGGGGAGTGGTGTTGCTGTTAGAGGCCGTGCATGGCAATGGTGTAGTGCATGGCAATGGTGCAGTGCATGGGTGCTTTAGTTGGTTGTGTTCATGGTGTTTCTGTGGATGTGCGGCAGCGTAGAGGATGGCTTTGCAGAGGGTGGCTGGGCTGTGGTCCACTGTGGCTGCGTACATGCTCTGCTTTTGGTTTGAAAAATAGAGGAGGCTAGTGCTACTTTCTTGCCCGCAGGGAGTTGGTGGCTTGAGATGGATGGTGGCTTCGGAAGGTGGCGCTGCTGAACGTGTGCCATGGAGATGGAGCACGGTGGACTGTGGTTGTGCAGTTGGTTCACGGTGGCGTGGAGGAGCTGCCGAACGCATGCAAGGAGACTGTGCTGGAAACGAGAGGTTGAAGATGATGAAAATGACTTGTCATTTTTTTTCTATGGACAAAACGGCAAGTCGTTGAAAAAAAGGGCAAGTCGTTTAGCAGAAAGTAGTGAAAGCATTCGCCGTGAAAATGACATGTCGTTTTTCTCTACTGAAGAGAAACAACACGCCGTTTAGAGGGACCTGTAAAATAGAAAACAAAATAAAATAAAATAAAATTTAGACAAGCAAAATAAATAATAATCAAATAAACAAAAATAAAACTAGATAAAGAAAATAAAATAATTAATTAATTAAAAAAATAAAAATAAATTTAGACAAAAGAGGAAAAATAAAATATTAAAAGAGTGCTGTGCAAGTGAATAAATATTGCCCTAATAAATCACAAGTTATAAAATTAAGCATAAACTATCCTTTTAATTAATTTAAATTACAACTTGGATTTATGCCTCTTAATCAATTTTTCTGTCTAAAACCAATAATAAAATAATAAAATAATTAAAATTATATTGATTTTAAATGTATAAAATATACAATAATGCAGCTCAATCATTAGGATACCTTCGTCAGAGCCATCCAAATTCGCTTTGGCCTAACGGCATATGACGACTCCATGGAGGCACTCACACGGTTGAAATAGACATAGTTGCGAGTTATAAGGCCCACTTTGAGTCCCTTTCTAACCGATTGTGTGGTTTGTCCGAGCATCACAAGTTGAGCTATTTTCTCAATGGCCTGAAGGATGAGATTCAGCTTCCGATTCTCATGCTCAACCCAGTCAACTTAAATGCAACCTTCGGTCTTGCTAAGATCCAAGAGGAATATTTAGGGGCTGCTTATATTCACAACTTTCCTCAACTCATCTCATATTCATTATTACAACTTTCTCAAATTTTCACACAAATTATAATAATTTTTTTTTTCAAATCCTAAAACAACTTTCCCAAATTCTCACATCAAAATAAAATAAACAATTCAACTTTTTCAATTCTTAAAATAATAATAATATTAAAAAATAATATTCTAAAAATATTTTATTCTACTATTCACAAACCGTCTCAACTCATCTCTCAATTCAAATGTCTCTTTATTGAGCACCAGAATGACCTTCAAGCCGATGGGTGATAGAGGATTGGCAATGGGGGGAGGCTAGTAGACTCCTATTGTGAATCATGAAGAAAGCTCCAGCAAAGGCTAGAAGATATTTGTGCCACCAAGGAAAGTCACCTCCCTACGAATAGATGAGAAAAGGAGAAAAGGGTTGTAGTACCACTGTGATGAGAAGTGGAACCCAGTCCATATTTGCAAATCCCCAAAAGTCTACTTGCTATAAGGAGAAGAGAAGTTAGACAAAAAAAATGATGAAATATATTATGATTCTAATGGACCAGAAGAATCTTATCCTCCACAAGCCCATGAAGGCCTTGAGATTTCAATTAATGCAATGCTTGGCACCCCTAAACCTAATACCATGGAGTTGCTAGGCCAAATAAGTGGTGAACCCTTTGTAATTCTGGTGGACTCGGGTAGCAGGCATACTTTTCTAGATCCTTTGATAGCTGCTAAATATCAACTTCCAGTGGATCCTTCTAGCAAGTTGTATGTGAAGATAGCAAATGGATAGATAAGAAGAAGTGGGGGCTACTATAAACATGTCTCTCCACATCCAAGGTAACCATCTCTCTAATTCATTTTTTATCTTAGCCCTTGGTGGGTGTAATGTCGTGTTAGGTGTCCAATGCCTTAAAACTCTAGGCCCCATTGTCTGGGATTTTAATAAGTTGCTTATGAAATTCGTGCATGGGGTAAAACATGTGGATTTGACTTGCCTGAGTCTCAAGGACTTAACGAAGGGGCAGATAAATATATGTTTTCATCAGTAAGAAAGGGAAGGGGAATTTTCCTCCATGTGGAGGTGGTTCAGCAAGAAACTTTATTGGAGATACCTCATAAGGATCTTCAGCAATTATTGAGTACATTTAAAGATGTTTTTGATAAATATAAGGGTCTGCCACCAGTTAGGACTGATGACCACCAGATTGTATTAAAGGACGAAACCTCTCCAATCTCTACAAGACTATATAGATACCCATACTACCAAAAAATTGAGATTGAAAAAATAGCAAGGGACTTATTGCATTTAGTGGTTATTAGACCTAGCTCTAGCCCTTTTTTAGCCCCGGTGTTGTTGGTTAGAAAGGCAGATGGGAGTTGACGCTTTTGTGTTGATTATAGGGCCCTCAATAAAGAAACTATTAAGGAAAAATTCCTCATTCATGTGATTGATGAGTTACTTGACGAGTTACAAGGGGCGGAGGTATTTTCTAAGTTGGACCTAAGATTTGGATATCATCAGATCCGGATTGTACTTGAAGATATAGCCAAAACAACTTTCTATATCCATGAAGGGTGTTACAAGTTCCTAGTAATGCCCTTTGGCCTAACGAATGCCCCTTCCACCTTCTAAGGACTTATGAATGACGTGTTTAGGCCATTCCTATGAAAATTTGTCCTTGTTTTTTTTAACGACATACTTGTGTATAGTCGTGGGTGGGAAGAACACTTACCTCATCTCCAGCAAGTTTTACAAGTTCTACAGAACAACAAGTTGTATGCTAAAATGACTAAGTGTAGATTTGGTGTAAGGGAGATAGTACTGGGGTCACGTGATGTCTGCTAAAGGGGTCAAGGCCTATAAAACCAAACTCAAGTCCATATTGGATTGGCCAATACCCTCTAACATATAGGCTTTGAGAGGTTTCCTAGGCCTTAAGGGGTACTACAGAAAATTCATACCCAATTACATGTTGATAGCAGTTCCCTTGACTGCATTGATAAAAATGAATTCATTTAAGTGGAATGAGACAACAACAAAGGCTTTTCAAGCACTTAAAGTTTAGTCACCAACCCTTCAGTTCTTAAGCTACCTGATTTCTCTCTTTCCTTCACTATAGAGTGTGATGTAAATGGCATGAGGGTGGGTGCAATCCTAATGCAACAGGGACAACCAATAGCTTATCTAAGTAAGGCTTTAAAAGGGAAGGAACTTTTACTTTCAACTTATGAAAAAAAACTCTTAGCTCTGGTGATATTTGTCCAAAGGTGGATGCCCTATTTATTAGGGTAGATCTTCATTGTGAAGATAGACCAGTAGGCCCTCAAGTTCCTGCTAGAACAAAAGATAGGCATAGAATCTCAACAAAAATGGATAGCTAAACTAATGGGGTACAGCTTTTCCATATCCTATAAGAATGGTAAGGAAAGCAAAGTGGTAGATGCCTTGTCTAGAAAGGGAGAAGTGTGTATGAGCCCTATCCACGATCACATTCCTTTCACTAGATTGGATTGATGAATTAAGACACAGCTACACTACTTCTACTGAGGCCCAACAACTGTTGTCTAAGTTTCAAAATTTCCAAGAAGTGCCTAAGGGGTATACCCTCTTCAATAATTTGATCCTAAAAAAGGGGAGACTTATGATAGTGGCAGATACACCCTTTAAAGAGAAGGTGTTATAGTACATCCATGGCAATCTACAAGCAGGACATGCAAGGTATCTGAAAATGTATCATAGAGCCAAAAACGATTTTTTTTCTGGGTGGGTATGAAAAAAGACATTAGGAAACTAGTGAAAGAATGTGATTTGTGCCAAGTGAACATACTCGACACCTTACTGCCTGCGAGTTTGTTACATCCCTTACCTATTTCTTCCTAGGCCTGGATAGATATTTCCCTAGACTTTGTAGAGGAACTACCCCCTTCCCATGGATTGACAGTCATCCTCGTGGTTGTGGATCGCTATACTAAATATGGTCATATTTTTGGCCTCTCCCACCCCTACACAACCCAAAAGTTGTCCCAAATTTTCATGAATGGAGTTTTTAAGCTCCATAGGTTGCCTAAAACTATTGTTTTGGATAGAGACCCAATGTTTCTTAGTACATTTTGGCAAACCCTTTAGCTCGGCCGACCACCCACAATCATATGGTCAAACTAAAGCCCTAAACCGATGTTTGGAAGGGTATCTGCATTGCTATGCAGACAATAAACAAAGAGAATGGAGTTAGTGGCTCACCATGGCTGAGTGATCATACAATAGTTCCTTCCACACAGCAACCAAAATCTCACCTTTCGAAGCCTTATACGGGTATCCACCCCCAAGGTTGCTGGACTATGTATCAGGCACCTCTCCTAATGAAGCTGTTGACAAATTCCTAAGAACCAGAGAGCAGATTAGAGGGTTATTAAGGGAAAATCTTCAAGCAGCTCAAGAAAGGATGAAAATTTACAAAGATAAGATAAGAACAGAGCGTCATTTCGCTGTTGGGGACATGGTGTATTTATGGCTACAACCATATTGATAAAACTCAGTAGCCCTCTACCACACTCTGAAATTGTCCCCGTAGTTTTACAGACCTTTCTAGGTCCTTTAGAAGCTTAGATCGGTTGCTTAACAATTTGATTTACCTCCCTCGGTCAAGATTCGCCCGATGTTTCACGTCTCTTGCCTCAAGTGAAAACTTGGGAACCAAATCTAGCCAATTCATACGCTTTCACCAGTGGACAAAAATGGAGAAATACAACTAGAACCAAAGCTCATAGTGGATAGACGCCTCATTCGCAGGAGAAATCGACTAGTAACGAAAGTGCTAGTCAAGTGGTCAAGGACAACCTTGGACGACAACACTTGGGAGACTCTTTGGAAGATGGAGGAACTTTACCGACACCTTGTGGGCAAGGTTCTTTATGGGAATGGTTTGTTATGTTCATGATCGAGACGATGTTGTTTGGGAGGAAGATAGTGGGGACTTAAATGAATGCAATGTTGCAGAAGTAGAATGGAGGAATAAAAGGGTAGCTTAAAACACAGTCGTTTTGGATGGGACTTCTAGAAGCAACAAATCATTAGTTTGTTATGCTAGAATCCCTCAACGCTAGTCTGAAGACTAACAAAATTTTCATTTTATCTTTTCTTTCGATTATTGTGATTCCTACTAGTTTTTTCTTTATATTTTTTTTAATTGGAGGGAATTGTTTTGTTTCCAAAATATAAGTACTGGAAAAATAGACGAAAATGTTATGAAAAATATCTTGTAGAACTTTGAACATGGGAGGTAGGATTCCCTCGAATCAATCCCAATCGTATGACAATATATTTTCTATTTGTTAAAGCACTAGCATTGGATTAGCCAAATACCAGCCAAGTCCAAATTTTGACTAAACTTTCCCAAAATCAGCTGCATTTGACGAGTCAAATCATTTCAACTCAAGTTATTAGCTACAATAAATAAAAAAGCAAAGCCATATTTGGTGAGTTACTGTTCACCAATCAAAAGAATATTTTATTAACAAGTATTTCCACTTTTCTCACTCACTCCCGCGTCTCCTCTCTCCCTACCTTCACTTTGTCTTCCTTTCTTCTTCATTCTCTTACTTCTGAGCCTGAAAGTCTACTTCATTTAATCCTATTGGCTCCACTCCAATAATGATGCCTTCTTTCTTCTCCAATCCTCTGCCATGCTCCCAATCACTCTCCCTCCCGTCTTCCTCCTCATTTTCTCTGTCTTCATCGCCACATCCTTTCCCTCCGATGAAGCCACCGCCCCCTATTTCAACTACCCCAAGACCTTCGATTGCGGGCCCTTCAAGAACCTTTCCTACCCCTTCAGCAGCCGGGTATGAATGCGGCCATTCTCAAATCCGAATCACTTGCGACAACGACTTTACCCGTTTGACCGTTGCTTTTATGAGTTACCTAGTCCACTGTCTCAACGAGACCACGATAACCATGACCCTCGCTCGCTCTGACCTCTGGAACAACACCTGCCCTCATGACTTCTTTAATTCCACTCTGAATCTCGCTGTATTCGCTTACAGAACAGACACTGAGGACCTCACCATCTACTACGGTTGCTCTAATATGATTCTGCTCATTGTTAATTGCAGCTTTGGTCTTAGAGAGAAAATCTTCAAGGTAGAAGCATTTAAGCTCACAAACAATCGGTCAATGCTTATCAAGGTTTTGATGGCGAGTTTTAGTGTGAATTATGGTAAATGTGCTGATTGTTTGGTTTCCGGTAGGCAGTGTGCATTTGATATGGATCCAAGCCAACGCATTTGCCTTTGCGACAATCATCCTTGTCCCCCGCCACCAAGTATTCGAGCCTTTTTCTAGACAAAGTTAGTGTTTTCTCTTGGGAATATCGTTGAGATAGAAATGAATTGTCAAAATGGGTAATCAGTATGTTCTCTTAATCAAGTCATAAGAATTCACATGGTAATAATGGCAACGTGAAAACTGTTTGAAAATAGTACAAAAAAACCCAATTCTTCCATGGCCCCTCGCCAGCAGAACATAACAAACAAAATTTCATTATCGAAAGAAAGAAAATAGGACATGAGAGCGTGAGGTAGTTATCGTGTTAAATAATCTATTTGGATAGTAAAAATTAAATTATTAACTAATATATGGAGTGTATTAGTAAAATATAAAAAAAAAGTTATTAAAATATATAATATTATATTATTATTTTGACTTTAGAATGACTTGTCCAATGTGGATTAACCTTTTCAAAGATTTTGGCTTTAATCAAAATCTCAAATTTTAGTCAAAATTTAGATTTGAAAATGGCTAGGTCATTACCAATGCTCTTACGTGCGGCGTGAAATTAGGGTTGTGTTCAAAGGAAGTGTTTGGAAGATGGGTTAGAACAATAAAACCAGAGCAACCGTTGATATCTAATACAGAGACAAATGTATTGATTTGTGTTTTGAATTTAATATAATATATCATTCTTTTATATTATACACTTTCTATAATAACTAATAACAATTTAATATTGTAGGAATTATTAGCGACGTGCTTATGCAAAGTTGTAAAGATAAACAAAAAATTTGATTGGTATTATAGTTCATACCTTATATGCAAAACAAAAGTTAAATTCATTGAGTGATCTTCTTGGTGTGAACGATGTAAGGTAAAACCAAAACTTATTGTACCAGGAAAATTTTACAAAACAAATTTCATGTATATTTTCATTTGCACAGACACACATGAACATTTATATTTTAATTAAATGTGCAGGTTATTTAATAAGTGTTTTGGTATTTAGTTATTGGATAAATATGAAGCTGGTTGATGATTCAGGGTCAACGTCGTTGGTGCTATTCGACAAAGAGACTGCGAAAATCTTACATAAAACTACAAAAGAACTTACAGAAAAGCAATATTAGGTAACAAAATAGTAAATATAATATTTTTAAAATGAATATTAGGATAGAAAGTATAATAAGTACATTAAATATTAGATATACCATTATTATAACATATATATTTGTATTTGTGTAGGACCAGAATAATGATGGTTTTCCAAATAATTTACAACAAATTATTGGCAAAGAATACATCTTCCTACTATGATTTGATGAGTACAACTTAAAATATGGATGGAAAAACTACACAATTTAGTAAATATTTTATCCCAAATTTATAAAATCAAAGCTAATTAAAAATGTAACAAAGAATTACACGATTTGGTATTTAATCACATTTTCTATCAAATTTTATATTTATAATGATTAAAATATAATGATTAAATTTTTTTATATATAGACATTTATTAACGATATTAATTTTATTTCAGGAAATTACTGTAGACATCGATATCGACATCAACTTAAATATAGAAGAAGAGAATCATAAAACTCAGGCTACATCCAAGAGGAGAAAAATTCAGAAAAAATAGAAGATTGATATAATATTTTAAAATATAATTTTTATAAATGTAAAATATAAATATACAATCTTGTTTTATACTAATTGTATCTATTTTACATTATTTTAAATTCAATAGTCATATATATATATATATATATATATATTACATTTTTAATATTATAAATTGACTATGAAATCTTTATTGGTAAAGTGAACTCTTTTACATATGCATGCTCCATTATATATATATATTTGATATATATTTTTTTAATAATAGTAGTAGTGATTATATATAATGAACTATTTAGAATTATAAAATTTAACATAAATAACAGCCCGTGCATTACGCGGGTTATAGACACGTTTTAATAGTTGACACAATTTCAATTTGATTATATATATAAAGAGAATTGATTTATACAAGATTGACAAATTTTATAAAAATCTTTATAAAAAAGTGTAAAATTTTTTCTTTTTTATTAATAAGATTCACTTGAAAGATTTATACAAAATTTATGTATTTAGTTTTTATACCTCATATATAAAATTATAAATATAGATAAAAAAACCGTCTTTCGAAAAGGGAGTAAAACCCTTTACGATGAAGTACTGGTACCCTTGTCGTTCCTTTAGTTAAGTGGCGCAAAGAACCGTCTCTAGAAAAGGGAGTAAAACCCTAGCTAAACTCGGCTCAACTCAACAAAAACCCTTTCCCGTTGTGCCGCTCTGCATCAACCTCGAGAGGTACAAAAATGGTTCGCAGCATCAAAAGCGCGAAGAAAATCAAGAGAAAGAGCAAGAGCAAGGTTCAACTATCTTTCTTTCTAGATTCCTTAATCAACTGTTTGGTTATTTTAGTTGCGTTTTGGGCGACCTTTTCACACAACCTTCTCTCTCTCCTCGTGCAGGTCTCGGGCATAGGAGATGGATCTTCGTCTTCGATACCGTCGATGGAGGCGAAGGTGTGGCAACCCGTTGTGGATAAATTGGAGGAAGGCGAGGAGCTTGAGTGCGACCCCTCGACCTATAATTCCCTTCACGCCTTCCATATTGGCTGGCCCTGTCTTAGGTACCGCTAATTCTCTGTGCTGTTTCTTCCAATCAATGGTGACTCAATTCGTGTAAGCGATATGTCATGATTTCCTTATATCTCTTTCTAGTCCCTAATTTGTAACTAGTTGTTCACTTTTGTATGCTTCCTGTATCCTTGGGCTATGCCAATTTACTTGATTCAATAAAATTTTATTCTTACTTACCAAAAATAAAAAATAAAAAGTTTCTCCGTGCCTTTTCTGTTTGATTACCGGGAAAGTGAGGGGAACCGGGTATAAGTTTCAACTTTGAGTTGTGGGTTTTTTGTTAAGTTGATCAATCCATAATGAGTCAAATGGGTTTTTGAATCGTGAGTTTGGGAATGAACAAGCAGCAAATGCAACGAATCATTATTTAATTTTTATAATCATATTTGAATTTGATAGCTTAGATTTTGGATGTGATTTGCTGAGGTTGATGGAGTCATTTTTTTGCACCTCAATGCTTTGGTTGCTTATAGATTGAAGAAAGTAAAAAAACATTTGATTTATTCTCAAACACTGAATTTCGTTTTTAGGATTATTGAAATTTCCTCTCCAATGAGGATATAAAGGTTTTTGTCTTTGTTGGGTAGGGAGGTTTTAAGCACCACCCAGCCTAAGTTTATCTATTCTTTATGGAAGTCCCACTTACTGTTAGAATTGAAAATTTTTGACAGCTTCGATATTGTACGTGATACACTCGGGTTGGTCAGAACGGAGTTCCCACAAACAATGTATTTCGTTGCGGGTACTCAGGTGAGGTTTATTTCATTGCCTTTTATGTATTTTTATGGAAGCATATATTCAGTTCAATCTTCTTCATGCGTAAAGTCTTCATTGATCTCTACAAAGTGCAGTTGCATTGGGATTAAAAAATGTTTTCCTAATAGATGTAAGGATTATGTTTCTCCAGTGTGCAATACAGATTTCCCAAAGATTACCATAGGATCAAAATGTGGTTTCTGTATATAATTTAGGCAACAACTTTTGTCTGCAGAGGAAGACAAATCACAACACAGATCTGTCTTAATATTAGGAAGAGGAATACTTAGTTTTTTTTTACCTCCAGTCCTTTGTCCTTTTCTCATCACATTTTGTACATTGTATCTCGACATCATGGTTCTTCTGCAGGCAGAGAAAGCTTCCTGGAACTCTATTGGAATATTTAAAATGTCCAACATCACAGGGAAAAGACGTGACCTAGTGCCTTCCGAACCTGCAGCTGGTAACTCTGATATGGAGAGTGACAATAGTGATAGTGACGAGGATGATGAGGATGAGGAGCTTGGTGGATCTGGGAGTCCGAGTTTGCAGGCAACATCTTGTTTCTTTTGAAATTCTGCTTATTTCACAAGAACAGAGATCCACACTGCTTGTTCTTCCCATTCTCTATTTACACTTTTCATATATCTTGTTTCTTTCCCAGTTGCGCAAGGTAGCTCATGAAGGATGTGTAAACCGTATACGTGCTATGGCACAAAATCCCCATATATGTGCATCTTGGGCAGATAATGGTTACGTGCAGGTTAGAATTTATGTCATTATATTGTGGGGATTTTCATGAGTTTCATGCCTATTTTGGGGTAGTTTTCTGTCTTGCTGTCCATGTAGCATATTACGTTATGGAATGTGATAATATGACTTCGGGTTCTTGAATCTCAGGATTATGTCATGAAGGCAACATATTTTTAGTTTGCATTGCATATTTACTTGGTTCTTAAGGTTGGAAATTTTTTTTGTTTTTGATAAGTAATAAGAAATTTTATTGATATAAAGATATGCGTAAGCCAGGTACACCGGAAGTAGTATACATATGAATACACTGCTTTAATGAACTAGAAACTGTTACAAGGAAATCATGGAAGCTGAGACCATTAAAATCTAAAGCAATGGCCCACGTAAATAAAGTCTTCCATAAAAAGGTTCTTAAGGTTGGAAATTATAAACCTAACCCCTCTTCCCTCTCTCTCCTTCTCCCAGGGAAGGTGCTAATTAGAGATGTGTAATTTATGGTTAGAAACTTATGAATTAGAAACTTGCTAATAAACTTCCGTTTATAATATGCAGTTATGCACTAGGATAGGCCCCTCCAACTCTATTTAGAAAATAGTGTCTGGGAAATGAATGAGCATTCATTTCTAGTAATACACCTTTATAAGTGACATGAAGGGTCTTAAAAAGCATCGGAATGCAACAAGATGGTGGTAGCAATCGAAAAAGATGCTCTATCCATTCAAATATAATGTTTTTACTTTCCAATTTTAAATGTCCCAAAATATGTGTACTATCTAGTACTCGAAAGTTTTGCTTCACTTACTGTATTGTCCTCACAGTTTTCTAATAAACTAAAGGTTCTCAATATAAATCTCGCCATTTGTAACATAAAATGGAGAACATTTTATGAAGATTACTTTCCTTTTTTACCTTTCTTCTATTATTGTTCCATTTCAAACCAAAACATCCAGTTTAAGACAGACTATTTAGGATAAGGCAAGATAGATAATTGAGATTTAATGCATGTCTTAGAAATTATGACATTTTATTTATATAAAAAAATTATGGTGTGATTAATCCAGGTATTGTATGAACTTGAAATTTGATTTGCAAGGTTTAGATCACAACAAAATTGATAATGCTATGTAGGTATGGGACTTCAGCTCTCATCTGAATGCTTTAGCAGAATCAGAAACACAAGGTGCTCAGGGGGCTTCGTCAGTTTTCAATCAGGCCCCATTAATTAAGTTTAAGCACAAAGATGAAGGCTATGCTATAGACTGGAACCCTATTGTTCCGGGAAGGCTTGTATCTGGTACTGTTAGATGGATGGGATTTTATTTGTATTCTTGATTTTGTACTTGTTTATTTATTTTTTGCTTCTTCCCTAAAAGAACCTTAATTACTAGTTGCTTAACGAATTTAATGTGACACTTTGATGATGTTCTTCATGCATGAAGGGGACTGCAAGAATTGTATTTATCTGTGGGAGCCTACATCTGATGAGGCATGGAATGTTGATACCAAACCATTTATTGGTCATACTGCGAGTGTCGAAGATCTACAGGTATATAGTTAACCAGTGAATCTATAGTTGTTTAGGCTTCCCCTAAATGTAGTTGAGTCTTGTAGCATAACTGTTTTCCTTTATTTTTTAAAACTTGTAACCGTTCTTGTTCCATCTCTTCTCCTGTAGTGGAGCCCTACAGAACCTCATGTGTTTGCCTCTTGTTCTGTGGATGGGACTATTGCAATATGGGATGCGCGTTTAGGGAAGTCAGCAGCAGCATCTTTCAAGGCTCATAATGCAGATGTGAATGTTATATCGTGGAACAGGTTGCTAATAGTTCTGGTTGTTGCTCTATTTGAAAATCCTTACGTCTCATTTATGTGATGATCACTCTTGGCACTTCCTTGATTCTGATTAGGCTGGCTAGCTGTATGTTGGCATCTGGAAGTGATGACGGGACATTTTCTATTCGTGATCTCAGATTGCTCAAGGTACGGTCCAGTATAGGATATTCTATCATATTTTCTAGAAAAATATATGATCTATAATAAATATCAGTTTAAGGGCCATTGTTAGAATAGAGAGAGAGAGAGAGATTGTAGTATGCATTGAAGACATACTGTTAAAGAAAGTGCTTTGCCTCTTAGTATGCATTTTATGACACTTGAGACTACTAAAAAGGGGATAAGGCACTTGGTGCTTTTTTTTTTTTTTTTTTTGTTTTGGGGGGGGGGGGTGTTTGGTTGGGGGTAAGGCAAGGCCTTGTGTCATATGTGCTGTATGTGTGTTATGTACCTACATACATAAGTATATATTTTTTGGAGTCATAGAAAGGGTTGATCTCTCTCTCTCTCTCTCTCGTGCTACCAAAGAAAGGATTGTAGGTTATGAAATGGGCTTTTTTCATGTTGATAATGCTGATGTTAAATGTGATTTTTCTTTGGACAGGAAGGAGATTCTGTAGTGGCACATTTTGAATACCATAAACACCCTATAACATCCATTGAGTGGAGTCCACATGAAGCCTCTACTTTGGCTGTTTCATCATCAGACAATCAGCTAACGTAAGTACTATGCATGATAGAATGGATTGGTGCATAAACTAAGAATTGGTCATGCAAATATATGAGTTTTTTATTATTCTTCTATAGATAGAAGTTCATAGTCTTATGTTATATTTTTCTGAGCTTTATTTATTTATTTTTGATCGTTTGGGTTCATTGCATAGAATATGGGACCTTTCCTTAGAAAAGGATGACGAAGAGGAGGCAGAGTTCAGAGCTAAAACAAAAGAGCAAGTAAATGCCCCTGAAGATCTACCTCCACAACTTCTGTTTGTTCATCAGGTAACCCACTTCCCCCCTCCTCTTAGTGAAATGATGAATTTATAAATTCTTTCAGTTCAGTGTGTTAACTCAACAATGCTTCAACGTTAAACAGGGTCAGAAAGACTTGAAAGAAATACATTGGCATTCACAGATTCCAGGAATGATCGTATCTACTGCAGCAGATGGTTTTAACATCCTGATGCCTTCAAACATACAAACTACCCTCCCCTCGGATGGTGCTTGAAACTCGCATATGATCTGTTGCTAGCTTCCTGCGCATATGATCAATGGGATGGCATGCAGCAGCTGTATGTTTGCATGTGGCGTTGACCTGATGCATACATCTTGAATCAAGTGTAATCTGTCGTTTTTTTTTTTAGTCCTTTTGAGTATCTTGGCCCTTGCCCCTGCCCCCAACCCTGTTTTGTGTTAAGTTTTGCAGTTGCTCCCAAAAGTTTTGCGAATATCATTTCCCATTTTGTATTTATCGTACTTGTGACTTGTGAGATGGATAAGATCATAATAGAATGAAAAAAAAGCTACTTTGCCCGTCCAGTCTTACCGTTCTATTTGACCGACAAAAAAAAATTTATATTTTATTTTTAATCATTATTTTAAGTGTATTAATATATTTTAAAATTTTAAAATTTTTTTTTAAATATATTAAAAAAATATGAATAAATAACTAGCTATACGGTGCTACTCTCTAAGTGAATACGACAACCTCGTGACCAGCTATTCAGTATGGGGTTGTCTGACATAACTTACTTCTGGGCTCTCCAGTTAAGTACAAAAGTTAGTGGACAATGTACTTCTGGACTCTCTAGTTAAGTACAGAACTTAGTGGACAATGGTCAGAGAAAGGTGACCCTTGCATTGGACCGAAAGTGCAAGATGTACTATTTTTGTTTTCTTGTTTTTTATTAAATATTTTTAAATCCTTTTAAGCATTTTGAAAAAATAAAAAAAATTTACAAACTTTTTAAAAATTACTTTCTTAATCATTAAATAGAAAATAAAAAAAATAAAAAAGATAAAATCAGTCACTTTGAACTTTTGAAGAATCGTCTTTTTTCGA
This sequence comes from Cyclocarya paliurus, assembly GCA_029856935.1. Taxonomy (NCBI): domain Eukaryota; kingdom Viridiplantae; phylum Streptophyta; class Magnoliopsida; order Fagales; family Juglandaceae; genus Cyclocarya; species Cyclocarya paliurus. The sequence continues at coordinate 25,263,176 of CM056953.1, forward strand.
GGGCAAAGCATTTTCGAAAGTTTCAACTTCTAAAAAGAATGAAGCCTAGCACTTGACTAGTTGTGATTTGTGATTAGGATAATAGTTACATACAGACTTATGACTTTGCAAGTCTTTTGTAGTTGATTTGATAAAAAATGTGGTCCACCATAATCGGTTAGGAGACATGACATTTTCATTATGGAATCGTTTTGGAGCGGTCGGGTTGGTCCTTTGGCTTTAACAGCCTTCAATTATAATTTGCCACGTTATGAATTCTGCTTAAAGCACAATAAACCTTATCACACTAGATATTTCATGAAATGGAAATCCTTTTCTCACCCGATCGAAATCAAGTTTCAACAACCCTCTATTGTTCAAGCCTTCAGCACCGCCGCAGGAGTTCACTTCAACACCGTCGTCCTTAGCCACTTACATGGTAAGCTTCAAATTTAGGTTTTTTTCCTATGGGTCCCTTTTTTTTTTTTTTTTTTTTTTTTCTATGGGTCTGTTTTTTCCAATGGGTCCATAGATGGTGTATCGGGCTGATTGAGCCACTTACATGGCCGATCTTAGACTCCTCATTCCCCTCAGCCACACCTCATTAATAAGAGATTTTTCTCACAACATTGTCCGAGTGAAGGCTGAGAAATTAAATTCAGAGATAACCTGAATTTTTTCCCTTCTGTCTGATTCTTTTATAAGTTTTTATCATATAATTCTGCATGATGATAGCAGCAGCTAGTGCCAGTAGTCGTGCATGTTCATTTTGTGGACTGCTTGGCTTTGTAGTTTTCTTCCAAAACCTATAACAATCTAGATAATTAGCCTCCTTCTTCCAATATTAGAAGAGAAAGGTACCTATAACAATCTATATATATATAATGTTGCAAACAAAAAGGCATAAACCATCAAAGTTGTATGGAACATACAGTAGATTAAATTATTGTTAAAAAAGAAAAGTAGATAATTAGTGCTAATTAGTTGTCACAAGCAAATTTTTTTTCTGCAAGAATTCCCATGCAGAATTTGAGAAAGTGATTTGAGTTAATTGGCAGACCAAAAGCAAGCTATAGAAATGTCTAGTCTCTGCTATAGCTCTCGTAGGCATTACGCTCACTTATGAGGGAGTGAATTTGGAAGATAGAGTGAATGTCGAAGATGGGTATGGATAAGGGAGTCAATGTGATTTTCTCTTCAAGTAGTGGTCCTTTGGAGCCATTCATTGGTATGGTATTTGACGATGTGGAAGAACCTAAGCATATCGCTAGGAACAATTGTCCTTCAGTGAAGTATAATAACTTGAATATTTTTGTTTTATTTTTTGGTTTTTAATCGAAGAATATATATTTATTGTATTTTGTTGTGATTATGTAGGGATCTTGGGCCAATAATTGACAACATATTGCAAGATTTGGATTCTTAGTGAAGGTGCTTTAGTGCAGTATGAAATTTTTTGCAATCTTTTGTTATGTTATGGATAGTTATTTTAACTTCTTTTTATTGCAAAGTTAATTTATCCCATCTTTATTTTGACATGACAGTGAAGAATGCATTAGATTGTGCGCTTTGAAGAGTGGAGTGGAGCTTTAATGCTTTTATTTCATTGTCTTTCAGTCTTTGAAGAGTGAATGCCTTGGTTTTGTTATGTAAATCTGAATGTACTCAAACGATCAAGAGCTTTTATTATTCTATGTAATTACGAATGTTTTGAAGCTATCTTTTTATGTGATTATGAAAAATCTGGTATTTTTTTATGGTTTCAAGCTTGCTGTCCAGATTGTGTTCGAAACATCTATAGCTTACATGTTTATAACATGTCCAAAAATATGTACAAAACAGCGGTCCAAAAACCATATGTTCATTCAGCTGGAAAAAAGAACAACATTCAGCATTTACAAGAAAAGATTACAACATTCACTACATGTCCATTACATTTTTTTGTTTTTTGATAATACATGTCCATTACATTCCCACATCATAATCTACATGTCCATTACATTCATTACATTCACCACCACATGTTCGTAAGCATAAAAATAAACCATGAGAACAACAATTTCAAGGTTCTCGTGTACTTCTTCTCCATTGCTTTAAATTTGGCTTGCTTGATTGTTACACATTCATGAAGTACCCTCTTGCGGAAACCTTCTACCAAAACTATTAGCTTTTCTAGAAATTCGTAGCTTCAATTGAATGCTACAATAGCAAAGTGGTCTCTTTCCCCTCTTGTAGTCCAAGAACTTGAACCAGTATGAGAACCTGAACTTGTCATTTGCTGAAGAAATCCACACATGCAAACAATATTAGCTTGGTGCATGTAAAAAAGCACACACAGTTGTGCATATCTTCTCTGATAATGCCCGCCCCACAATGAAAATTCTTTATCTAGGAAACAGGTTATGCACAAAACCGTGCCAAAATACATATGCAAGATGCTTATTAAAACAGGGACTCCTATATAGAGCACAACAAACAAGGCATTAAATCATAGACAGCAGAAATGCAGAGTTGTTAACAACTCTACAGCAGAAATCCAAGGTGGCTATCTGATATACATATGACAAATCCAAGGTGGCTATAGCTCTATATATATAGCTAGGAAACTAAATTATAAAGAGTGACGTTTATGCAGGGAGTATAGGCTAACTGTTCATCCTTCGAGAAGATTATCAGGATATATGGAGGGATTTGTTTTCAGTTCAATATCCAAGGAGAACCAAGCATTATATATGGATAATCTCGTAGGAATATAATTTTTTTTCATCATGCATGGCATTTACCCCATTATCCCTAAGCCAATTTTTTGGCCAGTTAATTAGTTTATGACAATACAAAAAAGAAAAAGAAAAAGAAAAAAAAGTAGACAACCTAAGATTCTGATGTGTCGAGTTCAGACACCAACTTCTTTATGTGTTCTGTATAGGCTGCCAACAAGAGACAGGAAATATATTCTGCAAGCCATCCAGACCAATAAAATTAATGTCCTTCATACAAATGTATTCATTGCATACATAAACAGAAACTATATCATTGCAAACATGTCAGCTACCATCTACAAAGATATATATCTAGCAATAGGTAAATCCTTGGATAGCTAAATCAGAAATCCAAGTGAAAAACAGTTAAAATCGAAGTTAAAGAACGGAGATAGGAGATATAAAAGGTAAAACAAAAATCAAGATATGTAACAGCTAAGTCAATACACAAACTCTCAATTACAACAATTTTTACCTCCTTCCAGTAATACTAGTATCCTATGTAACAGGTAAACCATAGGTGGCTTTAGGTAGGGCTTTGTAACAGCATGCATTTTGAGAAAAAAATTGGTAAATAAAAAAAACTGGTTAATCTTTATACACTTGATCTTGTCACCCTTCTTGGTACTATTTCCAAACTGACGACTTCGTAATGACTTGGATGAGCCACACCCAAGAAATTCTCTATAAAATATTTTTTCTTTCATGGAAGAACTCCCTAATGCCAGTCATATTCAAGATCTTTTTCTTTAAAAGTAACAGTCATATTCAAGAATTGAACAAATCATTCTGCATTTGCCTTTCTTAAAAAACAAAATCAATCATTTTTTATATCTAATCTTTAGAAGTAACAGTCATATTCAGAATTGAACAAACCAATCTTTTTCCTAAGTATAGAAACACATGATGCATACTATAATTACCCAAATTGAGACCTTTTCAGGTATAAAATTCTATATAATTTGCGATTTCTTAACATTCAGAATTACAAATTGTCGGATTTTGTTCTTATTTATTTACCAGTACGTTAATAACCTCCCCTATTCATCCAAGTATTGTCACCAAATGACTGCACATTTTGAGCCAGTAAGAACCACAAGCAACAATGAACGATCACAAGGAGCATTACGCAGCTTTGCAAAAGGTTTTCCCCATTTCATTACGGTGAAGTAAAGTAAGAAGCTATTAAGATTACCTTACCAAATGCTTAAATACCAGCGAAGGTTGAGAGGGAGCTCGCCGACGAAGGTTCCGAGCAGTGGGTGAGAGGTGGGTGTTGGGCTAGGATGGGATGGGCTGCGGGGCTGTGAATGTGAGAGGGGGACCGAGGAGCTAGACGAAGAAGAAATCTGGGGGGAGATCTGAGTGTCAGAGGTGTTTCTTTCCGTGTGGTGCGGTTCCATTGTTGTGTAAATGGGAAGCCTACGTGTCGTGAAATTATTGGAGGGCTTTTTTTTGGGAAGATCAGTCCAACCGGTTATAAGATTAAAGTTATGTTTGATGAGATAAGATAATAATTTTTTAAAATTTTGTGAATAGTGTTAAGGTAAAAGTTTAAAATATTATTTTTTAATATTATTATTATTTTGAGATTTAAAAAAGTTAAATTAGAATTTGAAAAACTTGAATTATTTATTATATTTTATAAGAGGATTTGAAAAAAAATGTAATAATGAGATGAGATGGAGATGAGATGATATTTCTCATCTTTGCTCCCAAACATAACCTAACTCTTTTTGTTATTATAAACACTTATGTGGTGTGGTGGGCCCAATCCAAGTTGTGTGGGGTCAGTTCACTGCAGACTCAGTTGTAGTTTGGATAGCGAGAAGTGTTGAGAATTGTTATGAATAGTTGTGAGTAGAGATTAGAGTGGGTTTGTGGGTTCCATTAAGAGTAGTTTGAGTTGTTTGGATGTATGAAGTATGTTGAGTTGTTGACTTTTGAGTAGGTAGTTGAAAAAAGTATGGGTCTCATCATTTATTATTTTTTTTAATGACGATGAAATGATGATTTTATTTATATATAATAGTGATAAATATTATAGTAATTTTATTTCTTATTTATGTATAATAGTGATAAATATTATAGTGATTTTTTTATATATAATAATCATAAATATTATAATAGTGTACACGGCCACCCAAAGAAAAAGGGAAGGCACTGGTTTCACTCGAGGTCTATGATGGCACATGTACGATTACTAGAGGTTCTGAAATTGCAGAGTGATTCAAATTGTGATGGGTGAAAGAAATAAATAAAGAGAAAAATGAATTTGAGAGGTATCGGGGAGGGTAGCCGAGAGGAAGGAGAGAGAGAAAGGGTTAGTGGGAGAAATTACTTTGTGTCTGACAGAAAGTGTTTGAAGATGGGAAAATATTGTGTTTAGCATGTGGAGTATCCTGGTCCATACGGAAATCTTTGGAAAGTGTTGGGATATCTTTGTTACCCAAACCCAGCAATCTCTTACATGAGCAACAAAGATCTTTCAGTTTCATTATCTGGAATTACTACAAAGAAACCAAAAGATTTGCATGGGAAGTTGGGATCTTGTTCTTAAGTTGTTTATCTTTTAGAAACAAATATATTGTAAAGAGATATGTTATACATCAGCTACTATTCATCCCACACTTGATATGGCTTTTTTTTTTTTAATTTTTTTTTATGTCAGACCCAGCTCTCTCAGCGACCTCTATCCTCAAGCTCTCTCTCCCTATCCTCAAGCTCTTTCTCTCATTGAACCCCCTCTCTCTTTCATCGAGTTCTCTCTCTCTCTCTCTCATCGAGCTCTCTCTCTCTCTCACTTTTTTTTTTGGGTGGGGGGGGGGAGCTTATTGATGACTTGCAAATAGTGTGGCTAATCTTATTTTGTTTTTATGGTATTAGAGAAAATGGGTTTTTTGGAGAAACAACATGATTTATTGATAGACTTTGTCAAATAACTGAAAGAATACAAGGAGAACATTCCTCGAAATCAATACTATCCTCGAATAAGGTGTCGTTTGAATAATGAGATGAGAAGTCATGAAAATTGAATAAAATATTGTTAGAATATTTTTTTTTTAGATTTGAAAAAATTGAATTTTTTATTATATTGTGTGAGAATTTGAAAAAGTCATAATGATAAGATGAGATTAAACACTTTTATTATCCAAATTAGGTGAAACTCTAAAGCATTTTTTGCTAAAACATGAGCAGCATAATTTGTATCCCTTTTAATGTGATGGACATTCTTGCTATCAAAATGTAAAAGCTTCTTAGTTCTATCAAGGCTAATAAAAATTGAGATTTTAAAGTTTCAAATGCTGGGTTTTCTAACGATTTCTATCGGACTTATACTATGTGCTTTCTGACCAAGATAAGGTGTGAACCTAACTATAGCAAATCTGGTCTGGCCTGCTAGCAATAATCGCGATATCTCAAAATTAAGCGGACGGGAAGAGTTATATTCTATAATATATATATAGGAAAATTTTATTTACAAGTTAGTGCAACACATATATGACATAATTTGATTGGAAAGAGATTTGAAAATTTGAATCTTACAAATCAATTAAATCTGACCATATAAGTGATGTGGATTGTCTTTCTACCCATTAACTTGCAAATAGAATAACTATTTGAAATTCCATAAGATTTAAACTTCGGATATTTTAATACCATGTGAAATCATTAGTTGTTTGAAAAGTTTAAACTGATGGAAAGTGGTATATTTTATTAAATATTTTATATCCATAACTGTTAGAAAGTACAACGGAAAAAATACCTCAAACTCAACTTACAAAATTGCTCCACAAGTTTCTCCAGATTGGCAATTCACAAGCGTTTCCTTTTAGTAGCGAAGTGTACTATGTAATGTAAAACTAGAGTAACACTTAACAAATCCACAGTCTAAATACTCTTTCAAGAGAGAACAAAAAGAGAGAGAGTTTTTGTGTATTTCAGAATAGTGCCAAAACCAATTTGAGGGGGACTATTTATAGTCCACCCATACACGGTTAGCCTTGAAGGCTAGCCGTTTACACTGCAAATAAATTGCAGCTTGAAACGGCATGCAACGTTTGGCATTAAGCCATGCGTTACAAGTCAAGTAACGTATGGCTTAATGCCATACGTTTCTGGACTTGAAGGGAGGGGGTCAGCTCACGTGGGCGCCCCTCCTGCCTCCTGTTAACATCTCCCACTCGCACACAGTGGGCATGACTCCAGGTTTGCATCTCTCTAATGTTCTCAATCTTGTTCATACAAGTAAATAGGCCGTGCGACCACCAAGCACATCTGTAGAAAGGTGGGAGTACATATACTAAATCTCTCCCAGAGAAGACCAACATAGTAACCTCCCTAAAGTGTCTGGTCATGTCCTATACTCATTCGATCGCATCAAGATCAAGCATTTTCAAACCCTCTTGAGTTAAAAAACTCAGAACAATGCTTGACTACCTTCAAATCATTTCAATGTGTTCACAACCTTAGCCGCTACCAAGATGTAGCATCATAGTTTGACGTCAGCAAACACTATCGAAAGATACGATATCGTAGAGTCTTCCCTTTGCACTCATATCACTCAATTTTGGTCGAACCGCTTTCCCAACAATGCCTCTTTAGACCGTATCAATCATGGCCATAAACAGCCTGCCAAAGTAGCAGACATCACAACCTTCATCTCGTGACACAGTCAAAAGTAAATGACACTTAATAGAATGAGACTCACACAGTGAGAAAGAGGGGAACCTTTTACTCACTTACTCATAAGGTTGAATAAGCACATGTAGTATGAAACACATGCTACGATGGATTTGTCTTTCTCAAAGAGCATATGTCTATATCATCACCGTACAGATCTTGGTCTAGTCGCTCCTTAAGCGTCTAACCTGAGTTCCTTTATTTGCATGCTTCCGAGGCATCAAAGAGGATCTCGCATCTGGCTAACTACAGGCTACATGGATGGTGGGATAACCCATGCATAGTCCTTTTAATGGACCTCAGCTTAGCTCCCACTAAGGTGACATATCTTTGTATCAACCAACTTATCCCTTTGGACAAGTACCTAGGGACACAATGTCTTATCTCTACTCGCTACTCAAGCGCAAGAGGCGATTGCTCGTGTGAGTGAGCCGATCTAAGCCTGTTGACATATCTTGTGTGTATGTATTAGAAAAACAATACGATAAAGACAAGAACTAAATCATATTGTATTAATATCCCAAAGGAAATGTTACATCTTAATGTCATTTGTAATACAAATTAGGGCTGTGCAAGATTTCGATTTTTTCGACTCCGTCTGAATTTTGATCCGACTTCGATTCCGACGGAGTCAGAGTGATCGGAAACGGAGTGGCTCCGAATAGGGAATCGGAGTCGGAGTCGGAGTTTGGAGCTCCAAACTCCGACTCCGATTTTTTTAAACAAAATCCAGATGTAAAACGACGTCATTTTACATCTGGATTTTTTTCAAAAAAAATAAAACGACGCCGTTCCACTGTTGTTTCATCATACGGGGGGTCCAAAACGCAGGACCCCCCTTCCCTTCCCTTCTCCATTCTTCCTTCTTTGGTTCTTCCTCCTTCCTCCTTCTCGTTCCCTCGCCAGACTGAACCAGTGATCCTCCGAACCTCCACCAAGCCGCCTCATTCCCTCTCTTCGTGAGTCTTTGCTCCTCCGTAGTGCGCAACTTCAATCCGAGCTTCAGCCTACGGTGAGCATTGAGAACCCGATTCCGATCTGTAAAAATAAATTCCTTGATTTATTTTCATGTATTCCGTTACTCATACAGCATGCACGTCTCGGTATTTTGTTGAGATTGAAATGATTTTATAGTGTAAATTTGTAGTAAGGAAATGTGTTTGATAAAGTATGTAATGTGTTTGTAAGTTGTGTTGTATGCATGCAATGTGTTTGATAAAATATGTAAGAGAAGTTTGTTACTTTTTTTTTTCTCTATTTCACCTAGAATTGAATTCCTCTTTCGCATATAATCGGTAATCTCTCTTTTCAACCTGTTCTATTTATAGCCCCTGTGTAAGAAATGTTTGATAAAACCCCTGTCATTCACGGGGCTTAAAACACTGGTTTTGAAATTCTTGAACATTGGCTCGAGCGAAGGATCGAGCGAGAGTCGAGCGAATGTTAATATTCAGAACTTTGCTCGAGCATTGAGTCGAGTGACCATCGAGCGGTGCATTCTGTCTGAGTTCGCTCGAGCTCTGTGTCGAGTGGCCATCGAGCAGTGCACTCTACCTTAGTTCGCTCAAGCTCTGGGTCGAGCGACCATCGAGCGGTGCACTCTGCCCGTGTTCGCTCGAGCTATGAGTCGAGCGGCCATCGAGCGGTGCACTCTGCTTGATTTCGCTCGAGTGCTAATTCGAATGGCCATCGAACGGTGCACTCTGCCTGAGTTCGCTCGAGCGCCAATTGGGTCTGCTCGAGCCGTGTGAAGCACACTTCAATTCTTTTCATGTGAAATTGCATCAACACTAGTTATAACACAATTTTACATAGGTTTTCACACGAATATGCCAATCAACTAATTTTTCCCTCAACACAATTTTACTAATTTTTTGCTTCTAATTTATTTTTTCAGGTTCATTGACATTGTGATATGGATCCTAAACCTAGTGGAGATGATCATCCACAAGGGGATGTGGCGGATGCTAATACTACAACTCCTACACTAGTAGGTACTTCCACCCCTAGAGCCACATCTAGGGCAGCTACATCTAGAGCAGCTACATCTTGTGCGAGTAGTCGACTACCACTCCCAGTAGATATAGAGGATGAGGATATCTTTAACGAAGAGGAGGAAATGCCCATTGAGCAAGATCAACCAGCACGACCTTCTAAAAAGAGATCGTGGACATGGGAGCATTTCACCAAAATTCCTGGTGATGTTGTGAACCCGGTAGTAAGATGCCATTACTGTGGGCAAATTTGTGGATGCCATTTGTAGAAGCAAGGCACCAGTGTGTTAATAGCACATCTAGGTGGTTGCCAACGATATAAGATAGCAAAAGGATTGGCGGCCACTGATCAGACCAACCTTAATTATCAAACTTCTACAGCCACTGACGGTACACAGACTAAGAAATTGGTCATCCCTCAATACAGTGAGAAGATGTTGAAGGACATGCTTGCAGAGATGATAATTACTGATGAGATGCCCTTTACCACGGTCGAGAAAAGAGGCTTTCGAAAGTTTCTTAATTTTGTTGAGCCACGATTTCCCATTCCATCACGGTATACAGTGATGCGAGATTGTATGAAGATGCATGCGAAAGAGAAGGTGGAAATGAGGAAGATGTTTATTACCACTGGCCAGAGAGTGTCGTTTACGACTGACACATGGACGTCCATACAGAACGTCTGCTACATGTGCATCACAGCACACTACATTGACAGTGAGTGGATTTTGCATAAAAAAATTATTGGCTTTAAAGATATTGTGGATCATAAAGGTGCATCCATTAGGGCGAAAATGGATGATTGTTTAAAAGACTGGAGAATTCAAAAAGTGCTGTGTATTACAGTTGACAATGCCAGTGCCAATGAAACAGCTATTGATTGGTTTAAACGGAACACGACGGTGAGAGATGATGTGATTCGTGCTCACGAGTTTATTCACGTTTGATGCTGTGCTCATATCATCAACCTCATAGTTGTTGAGGGGTTAAAAGAGGTTGATGATTCCATTAGCCGAGTCCGCAGCATTGTACGATATGTGAGGGGTTCCCCTCAAAGACTTGCCAAGTTTAAGGCAATAGCAGAAAATCTTAAAATTGATTGTTCTAGTATGCTGTGCTTAGACGTTCCGACTCGATGGAATTCTACATACATGATGTTGGATGTGGCACAGAAATATCAAAAAGCATTCGAGGGGATAGAGGTCGAGGATGGGGGCCTGAGGTATGCTTTGTTGGAGCCAGCAGGATAGGGACTCGGTGCGCCGGACGCACATGATTGGACCAGTGTAAGTTACTTTGTTGAATTTTTAAGAAGTTTTTATGACATAACCATGCGGCTATCTGGATCCAAATATACGACTGCGAACTCATTTTTCAGCGAGCTCTCGGAGCTTTACTTCCACTTGGAAAATAGTTGTACTGACTCTGGTGGATTATTATCTAATATGGCTATGAGAATGAAGACCAAATATGATAAATATTGGGAGAATATTGAGAAGATAAATAGATTGCTATTTGTGGCTATGATTCTTGACCCTAAATTTAAGTTGGCCATTCTAGAATTTTGGATCAATTCCGTCCTCGGATCAGTGAAGGCTGCAGAGTTTATTAGAGTGCTAAAAAGTGATATTGATGACCTATATAATCACTACAACAATAGTAATTAGCCTTCATCCGCAGCTGGTAGCTCCTCACATTCGAGGCCGACGGGGTCGACAGCTTCCTTAGGTGATACTGACCCATCTGTAGGGCTTAGAGGCCATCGTATTATACAGCAGTATTATCAACTCATGTCAACAAGGAATATTATGCATTGTACATCTGAGGTTGAACGATATTTTATGGAAACTGTCGAGGCACCTACTGATGTATTTCAGTTATTAACTTGGTGGAAAGTTAATTCCACCAAGTACCTAGTCCTTTCCCGTGTAGCCCGAGATGTGCTAGCCATTCCTGTCACTACGGTTGCCTCAGAGTCGGCATTTAGTACTGGAGGTTGCGTGTTGGATGCTTATCGGAGTTCATTGTCACCGTCAACCGTGGAGGCCCTCATTTGCACACAGAATTGGATAAGTAAAATGCCCATTGGAATAGATTATGTTGGTGTGGATGCCGAGAGCTATAGACTTGAATCAAGTAAATTTATATGCTTTTAAATGATTATTTAATTATTTTTAATGTTTCTAACTTCTATTTTTTATGATTTTATAGATCTAATTGTCAACCCTAACATAATTAATGATGACTGAGAGTCTGATACGAACGCCCCTTAAGAGTTGGGAAGGAATTGAGAGAATCCCATTTCTTGGTAAGAATCAAATTCTACTTTTACCGTGTTCAATTTTTTATTATCAATTTTTTTCATTTATTGATTGCAACTTTCTATCTTCATTTCAGGCATGACCAATGGACCAAAAAGCATTTGATTGAAATCCGTGTTTAATATTTATGTAGTTATATTTCAAAACTAAGTCAATGTTATTATTACGTTATAAATGAGATTGTTATAACTTATGGCTACATCATATATGTTATTTAGGTTTTAAACAATTGTATTTAAGGTCCCTTTTGTGTTTTTATTTTATTATATATATATATTTACAGATTTGGACTTGAGCTTTGGTGATCATATTTATGTAGTTATATTTATATAGTTAAATTACATTGTGCTCGATCCGAGCAAATACTTAAACAGGGACCCACCACGTGATACTCTTATAATCTTATTTAGGCTGCATTGATTTTTATCTTTTTCTTTTTCATATTCTCCAATATTAATTATGTTCTTTGCAATTAGGATTTTGGCCAATTGAGTCATGTTGCTTAAAATTTTTATTAGTATCATATTCTTCATTCTTTTGTCGGTAGTAAAATTTTGAATTTTTTAATATATATGATAGTATTGGCGGCCCAAAGACATTTTAATTTATCTCCACAACGTCCTATATACACAAACAAAACAAATGCCATAAGCCAACGTACAACTCCATCTGTAAGAAATGTAGAGAAATAAACGGTTCGATTCCGATCGGGGGGTCGGAGTTTTGATCGGAAGTCGGAAGTTAGAGTTCATATCGGAATGATTTCCGATCGGAATTCGGAGCTCCGATATTAATTCGGAGCTCCAATCGAAAGTCGAAGCTCCGACACTTTTTCGGAGTCGAACTCCGACTCCAGTTCGGAGTCGGAGTCAGAGGGACAAATTGACTCCAACTAGAGTCGGAGTCGGAGGTCGGAAAAGACAATTCCGACTCAGTCGGAGTCGGAGCTCAGGCCTAATACAAATTACATTTACAATCTACGCAGTCCTAGATTCCTAACATGAGCCTCAAAGACATCTCTTGCTATAGGCTTCGTTAAGGGATCAGCAACTATGCGACTCGTAGAAAAATGTTTCAGAACCACTTCCTTTTGCGTTACCATGTCTCTGATGTAGTGATATCTGATATCTATGTGTTTGGTTCTTCCATGATATTTTGAGTCCTTAGCATATGCGAGAGCTGCCATGCTATCGCAGAATATCGTCACCGGATCTGAAGAATCTGTGCCAATGTCTAAATGCTTGAGGAACCTCCGTAACCAAACAGCTTCTTGAATTGCTGCTGAACAAGCTATGTATTCCGCCTCCATGGTGGATAAGGCTATACAAGGTTGTTTCTTACTGCTCTATGTAATGGCACCATTGTTGAGCAGAAAGACATACCCAGTGGTTGATTTGGGCTCATCTAGGTCACTGCTCCAGTCGGCATCACTGTAACCCCTTAACTGCAAATCTGAACCCTGAAAGCACAATACATAGTCTGCAATTCCCTTGAGATATCGCATAATCCTCTTAACTGCTTTCCAATGAGCCAGTCTGGGGTTAGATTGGAATCTACTCACTAAGCCAACTGCATAGCATATGTCAGGTCGAATACACATCATTGCGTACATCAAACTACCCACAGCATTAGCATAAGGGACACGGGCTCTTTAGACATCTTTTCCTTTTCTCTTTGAGTCTTAGGACACAACTCTTTAGACAAGTTTTCGCTTCTTGCAACAAGGGTGTCAATGGGTTTACATCCATTTATTAAGAAGCGCTCGAGAACTTTCTGTATGTAAATCTGTTGAGACAAACACAAAAGTCTCTTTGAACGATCTCTGTAGATCGTAACTCCCAGAATGTATTCTGCCTCACCCATATCCTTCATCTCAAAATTGAAGGATAACCACTCCTTTGTGGTGACTATCAACCCTTTGTTATTTCCAGCTAGTAGTATGTTGTCAACATATAATAACAACATAATGAAACTCTTCTTGGACCTTTTTGACATAGACACAATGGTCCTCTGTGATCATCGTAAACCCATTCAAGAGAATGGCTCGATGGAATCTGAGGTACCATTGTCTAGATGATTGTTTTAGACCATATATAGATCGTTTGAGCTTGCACACTTTACGCTCTTGACCTTTGACCACAAAACCCGTTGGTTGATCCATATAGATCTCCTCATCTAGTTCTCCATTGAGAAATGTTGTCTTAACATCCATTTGGTAGAGTTCCAAATCTATGTCTGCTACTATAGCTAGAATCAGGAGAATTGAGGCAAACCTCACCACTGGTGAAAATGTTTCCTCATAATCTATACCCTCCTATTGGGTATATCCTTTCGCCACTAAGCGAGCTTTGTACTTATCTATTGATCCATCCGACTTGCGTTTGACCTTCAGAACCCATTTGTTCCCAATAGTCTTACGCCCTGTCGGTAGATCAACCAGATCCCAGACCTGGTTAGTCTTCATAGACTCAATCTCATCATTGAGAGCTTTCATCCATTCATCTTTAGTAGAAGATGAGAGAGTCTCATGAATTGTCCTAGGCTCATCATCATCATGTGGAGTTACCATAAAAGCTTCCCCTTCAATCTCAAAACGACGACGGGGAATACTTTCACATGTGCTTCTACGCGGCTTAGGTTGTTGTGATTGAGTGACAAGTGGTGTGCTCCCACTTGGATTTAAATCCTTTTTATTAATTTGTAGGAGTTTGAAGAATTTCTTCCTCATTCTCAACTAAATTCCTTAGAGCACTTTCCTCTTGTTCCACAATCTCATGAAATTCTAAACTCCTATCAACCTCACCTCTACTTGGAAATTCATTTTCAATGAAATCCACATCTTGTGACTCAATCTCAGTCACACTTCCATCAGATTGTTCACCTATTAACACATACCCTTTAGAGTGTTCTGAGTACCTTATAAAAATACACTTCTTCCCTCTAGGGCCTAACTTCCCATACTTATGAGAAAAATCGTGAACAAAACTCGTTGAACCCTATGGCCGCAAATTACTCAAATTAGGTTTCTCGCCAGTCCATAGTTCATATGGGGTGGAAGTTACTGATTTGGAGGGTACTCGGTTAAGAATGTAGGTAGCAGTCAAAAGTGCATCCCCCCAAAAAGAAATTGGTAGGTTTGCTTGCGCCATCATTGACCTAACCATCTCAAGCAGTATTTGATTTCTCCTTTCCGCCACGCCATTTTGCTGCGGCGTACTCGGCATCGTCAACTGTATTTTGATTCATTTTTCATCACAGAGCTTTTTAAATTGCTCAGAGAGATATTCTCATCCTCGGTCAGTTCTTAAAATTTTTAAACTCTTGTCTAATTGATTCTCAACCATCCTTAGATATCGCCTAAAGCACTCCAATGCTTTAGACTTGTGGGAGATTAAGTAGACATGACCGGAACGTGAAAAATCATTTATAAATGTGATGAAGTAGACACCTCCATGTCTTGCCCTCACACTCATTGGACCACAAATGTCTGAGTGGACTAATTGCAGTGGAAAAAATGCCTTAGTGGCTTTTCCAAACGGTTTTCTCTTAACTTTTTCCATTAGACAATGTTCACATGTGGACAAGATGACTTTAGCGAGATTGCCTATTAAGGCCTCTCTAGCTAACCGAGTCATTCTATATTGCCCTATATGGCCATTTATATGAATCTAAATTATCAGATGCAGAAAGAAAAGCAATAAACTCATTCATATTTGAATAATTCAAATTCAATATCATAGAACCGTTTTGAAGAAAAGCAATACCATAAAACACATGGCCCAAATGAAAAGAAGCATAATTGTTTTCAAATACAATCTGAAAATCAATTTTTAATAGAGTAACTACGAAAAGTAAATTTCGTTGGATCTCGGGAGCGTATAGCACATTGTGGAGGAAAAGAGTGCGGCCACCCCGCAAGTCCAGCTTGTAGGTACCAAGTCCCAATACCTCCACGCTAGCTCCATTCCCCACCTTGATATCACTGCTCCCAGCTGGAATCCGGCGATACTCTATAAATTCGACTCTGTCTCGCACTATGTGTTCGGTTGCTCCTGAATCAACAATCCACATATGATAGGAATGAGCAACCATTACATGGCTAGTTACAAAAACAATGCGAGAAAAGTCAGAGTGTACCTTCTTCGGCTCAGTGCAGTCACGAGCAAAGTGGCCATTCTTTCCACAGTTGAAGCACTCTACTTTCGACTTGTTCTTCCCGCGCTTGCTCCTCTTGCTGTGCTGGGAAGTTCCTGACACTTTCTTGATTTGTCCAGCAGCTACTCCATTCTTGGGCTTCTTGCGCTTAGGCCTTGATGCCTTGCGAGAACCAGAATTAGCCACATAAGCCGTATGATTGGGCTTAGCAGTCTCTAGGCGCTCAGCCTCCAATTCTAAATGACGCGAGACATCATCAAAGTCTTTGATATTCTCGTTATGCTTCAGGTTCTAGCTCATATTCTCCCAAGAATTCGATAGTGATCTTATCACTGCCTGCACTTGCTATTCATCTGTCAGGTTATTTCTTACCGACTTAAGTTCGCGGATCATGGTCGACATAGCTCTAAGATGCTGCTTCATCGTGTGGTCAGAGCGCATCTTATAAGAGTCAAACCTCATGGTTAATCCACGCAACCTAGTGGCTGAAGTTCCACCAAACTTAAATTTCAAAGCATCCCACATGCTTTGGGCAGTGTTATAGATCTCGAACTCACACATTAGATCATTGTGCATGCTGCTTAATATTATTATGCGCGCGCACTGACTTTTCTTAGCCCATTCAGTATAGGCTAGTTAATCTATCTTGTGTTGTTCCGAGGTCCCTTCCCCGGGCGGAGTAAGAGAGTGAGATAAGACCTCCAAGACCTCTTACTCATCTAGGACATATTGGATCTTACGATGCCAAATGTCGAAGTTCTCTCCATCCAATTTCTCCCCTTTGTTTAGATCGGCAACTATGTTCTTGGATGCTATTTCACTACAATACGCAAAGAAGGGATATTACACACACACCTAAGAAATCTGCCGCGTCCATACAAGCTAGAAAAAGAATAATTTAGACATGTCGCAAGATCGAAAAATCGCTAAGCTTCAGAATCATCTCTTGCGCCACAATATCCAATTATTAAATTTCTAATCTTATTCCTGCGTAAATTTAAAACAAATATGGGAGAATTAATCATCATAAATCTCAACCATACTCCCACTATCTTAAGTAGTCATCTAGACCTAGTCACATGTAAAGACATAACCTACTAAAATTGCAGTAACCTTTTGGGCCAGTCTATAAGGATAGTTACTCAGACTACAACAACCTATTGGGCCAGTTTACAAGGATAGCCAGACTACAGTGACTTGTTGGGCCAGTCTACAAAGATGGTTCTTTTAAGATCATTACAGTCCGTTTTTCTTGTTCTATCTGTGCATTTACAGTTCTTATTGGGGCCACCGTAGTCTTTTGGCTATACAGTGCATTTACAGTTCTTACTGGGGCCATCGTAGTCTTTTGGCTATACAATGCATTTACAGTTCTTACTGGGGTCACTACAATTTTTTCAGCCTATCATTCACACTGACAATTCTAACTAAAACTACTTAGTGGGAATTTTCTATTTTACCATAAAAAAAATGAAGACTAATGTCTAAACATCCAAGCCTAACATTCATAGATGATAAAATAATCACATATCCACATGTTCAATTCACACATACATGTAATCACATTTAATCTAAAATATTAAATAAAAAATCACATGTAATATAACATTATGGAATTAAAAAAAAAATAGCACGAATATAACCATATATTCACATGTAATCACATTTAATCTAAAACATTAAATAAAAGATCACATGTAATATAACAATATATCTAAGCATATATTAAATCATGCAAAAACAATATTTCCTTTTTTTTCTAATAAAAAATAAATGTATATTTAATCCCCACCTAAATCAAAGGAAAGTCGCAACCTAGTGATGCGCGCTGCCCTTATATAACCGGTGGTCTTGGGTTCGAATCCCAGATGCTATTTTCATCCCCTTCTATTTTATTTTTTGTTTTAAAAAAAAATTGGGTTTAAACAAGACTGGGCCGAAAATGGCCTAGGCCTTTTTTTTTAAACATAGAAGGGCTGAATGGCCCAGGCCCAATATCATTTGGTTTTAAAAAAAAAAGGGGGCCGAGTGGCCCAAGCCCATTGAAAAACAAACAGATGACCGAAGGTTCGGTCATCTCCTACCTCTAGCTTGGGCACTGTTCACGTGAACAGTGCCCCTTCTTCATCCACCATTTGCAGTAGCTCAAGCAACCGCCCATCGCCGGAAGAAGAAAGCTCGGAGTCTCCGCTGCACCCTTGTGGTGCTCGCGGGACTCATGTGGTCCGCACGGCACCTTGTGGTGGCTCCCCTGGTGGACACCACCGTTTGGTGCTCGCAGCACCACTGCATTGGTGCTTGCAGCACCTCGCGACGGTGCTCGCAGCACCTCGCGACGGTGCTCGCAGCACCTCGCGACGGTGCTCGCAGCACCTCGCGACGGTGCTCGCAGCACCTCGCGACGGTGCTCGCAGCACCTCGCGACGGTGCTCGCAGCACCTCGCGACGGTGCTCGCAGCACCTCGCGGTGCTGCAGTATCACGCTGCGCTGCACCAGGGTGCGTGCAGCACCACCCCCGCGGCACCCCCAAGGTGCGGGCAGCACTGCTGGGTGCACGCGGCCCCCCTAGGTGCGCTCAGCAATGCTGGGTGTAAGCGGCACCCTCGCTGGGTCCGCGCAGCACCTCCTGTGGAGGTTCTTTTTTTTTTTTTAAAGATCCAGTAATAAAAATGGGATAAAAATACACCCAATAAATCTCAAGCATATGTGAGAAAATAATATTATAAACTGGAAACAACTTTAAAAAAGCTCTTATACTAATGATAGAAAGTACAGTAGAAAAAATACCTCAAGCTCAGCTTACAAAATTGCTTCACAAGTTTCTCCAGATTAGCAATTCACAAACGTTTCTTTTTAGTGGCGAAGTGTACTACGTAGTGTAAAACTAGAGTAACACTTAATAAATTCACAGTCTAAATACTCTTTTAAGAGAGAACAAAAAGAAAGAGAGTTTTTGTGTATTTCAGAATAGTGCCAAAACCAATTTGAGGGAGACTATTATAGTCCACCCATACATGACTAGCTTTGAAGGTTAGCCGTTTACACTGCAAATAAATTGCAGTTTGCAACGTCATGCAACGTATGGCATTAAGCCATGCGTTACAAGTCAAGTAACGTATGGCTTAATGCCATACGTTTCTGGACTTGAAGGGAGGGGGTCAGCCCACATGGGCGCCCCTCTGCCTCCTGTTAACATATTATGACCCAGCTTGTATATTTATTTGGGTAGTGCTAGTGGGCCACCCAACGATTACTACTAGGTGTATGACTAGTGCAATTTTTTTATATTTTATTTTAAATATTTTTTAACATATTTAATCATTAAAAAAAATTAAATAATATACAAATTCACTAATAAAATGAAATAAAATATTCGAACGGTAAGTTTGAGAGGGTGAAGTAGCATTTTCCTATTTATTAATTATGAAAACTGCTAACTAACATTTAATTCCAAGAAATGTTTTCTCAATTTTAGAGTGTATGATAATCCCATCAACGCTAAACTGGTTATAACTTATTTGAACTTTATTACTTCTTCAACTTGAGTGAGAGAAGTTAAACCTGAGATGCCAAGAAGATCCACTAGATGTGCCATAGAACACAAAAACGATCGTCTTCATGAGTGGCATTGTATGTACCAACTTGACTACTTGAATGCGTTATGATTGAGGGAACCTTCTTGGAGGAAAGCAAGTAAAGTCTGTAGTACAGAATCCGAAGGAAATATTCCAGTGCTTGACATAGTAGAAGGACGTTGAAGCTATCGCCCAATGGTTGGCCGTTTGGACCACCTTAATTTGTGTTGGCATTCCTCTTAAGATGTCTATCATTAATGACAAAAGGCGATATTGAGGAGGAACACTCCCATTTTAATTTCTACGAAATTTCCCTCTATATTAGCGGGCAAGAGAGATCGTCATTGACAGAGGCTTCCAGCTACCTAGAAAGCCTCCCTCCACTATCGTCGAGCGAGGGGTAGGGGGAAAGGGATTTATAAGTGAGGCCTTGTTCAAGCGTCTTGTAGATTGGGGACAGATATAAGTTATCAAGAATGTTGAGAAAACAGAAGGAGAGAGAGAGAGAGAGAGCATTTATAGAGAATGGAAGCAGGGTACTTGAGAAGCTGGTTTCCACTTGTAATGGCAAGCCTATTCCCATCCGTACCTACTCCTTTACAGAGATGAGCAACGCCACAAATAACTTTGATTCTCAACTTTTAATACGTGAAGTGTGGCCTAATCAATGGTACAAAGGTTATCTTGAAGGCCGAACTATTTCCATTAAGAAAGCGATATATGACCGTGCAAACGAGGAGGTTTTCACTGATTTAGCAATTTCTGCTAAGGTGAGTGCTCACAAGAATGTTCTAAAGCTCGTTGGTTGCTGCCTCGAGACTGAAGTTGTCATTTTAGTGTATGAATTTGCTGGGAAGGGGACCCTGGAGGATCTTATTGAAGCCGATAATGAGCCCCTGACGTGGGAGAGTAGGCTAAAGATGGCAAGAGAGAGTGCTCATGCAATTTCATATCTACACAGCATTCTCTAGACCCATCATCCATACCGATATTGGACTACATAATATCTTCATAGACTGCCATGGGGTTTCAAAACTAACTGGTTTTTCAAATTCTTTAATAATCCCTGAGGGTGAAACTCATGTCAAGGATGATTATTATGAACGGAAACTTCCGAGAACTACGAGAATCCAATGCCCCAACTATAGGGAGACGGGGTGCATAACAGAGAAAACTGACGTCTATTGCTTCGGTTGGACTCTCTTGCAAATTTTTACTATAAATACAATGGTGGATCCTGTAATCCTGACAGGGGAATCAAGAGAAGCTGGAGTGGAACAACAATTCCAAGCTGCGCTGGACATTGCTTGCAGGTGCATGGAGGTGGACCCAATGCAAAGACCAACCATGGTTGATGTTAGCAAAGAACTCAGACGAATCGAAAAGTCTATCCCATAATTTTTTGATAAGTAATAAGAAAATTTTATTCTATGAATCAAATAGGCATAGCCCGTGTACGCAGGGAGTATATAAAAGAAAATACCTAATTACATTCTAGCTAAGGAGAGAAAGTCATGGACATTGTTTCCATCAAGTACAATGGCTGAAAACCATAGCATTAAAGTGTTCATAAAAAAATTCTGAAACTCCTCCATTGTGTTCCCTATCTTCAAAGCATTTCTCATTCCTCTCAGACCATGTGCACCACATGATACACAATGGGATCATCTTCCATACCGCCGCCACTTGGGGATAGCCTTAAATCTCCTTCCAACAAGCCAATAAATCCACCACCCGCGGAGGCATTACCCAAGTAATATCCATTTTTCTAAATATCTCATTCCATAAACCCCTCGTGACCTCACAATGCAGAAGTATGTGAGCTACTAATTCTCTCTGTTTTTTACACAAATAGCACCAATCCATCACTATGATTCACCTCTTTTTCAGATTGTCCATAGGCAAAATCTTCTCAAAAGCGGCAGTCCATACGAAGAAAGCTACCTTAGTAGGCACCCGTGATCTCCAAATCCTCTTCCATGGAAACGATACATGGCCTTGGGTTGACAAAATCTTGTAGTAGGTCCTGACTGTACATTTTTTACTACCATTAGCCCTCCATTGCAACCTATCCTCTTGAGCTGTAATATTTCCTATAGAGTAGAGCAACCTGAGAAAATCAAATACAGCCTGTTGTTCCCAATCATGAATATTTCTATTAAAAAGAATATTCCACTGATAAGATCCACGGGAGAATACCCCACATATCTGCAACAGAGGCCTCTCTATTAGCTGCAATACTATAGAGTGCTGGAAATGCCCTGTATAAAGCGCACTCTCCACACCAAACATCATGCCAAAACCTGATTCTGGAACCATCTCCCACCATGAATCGTATGTGACTTTCGAAGCCCTGCCAACCCTTCCTAATAAATTTGCATAAGCCCACACCATGTCTCCCTCTTACTTCCTTTGAGCACCATCCTCCCCACCCACTCCCATGTCTAGAATCAATAATCTCCTTCCATAGTGTGTTCCCCTCTAAGTGGTACCTCCATAACCATTTGCCCAATAAAGCTTTATTGAACATTCACAAATTGCATATCCCCAAGCCTCCATTCAGAATAGGAGAACAAACCTTGTTCCAGTTAACTAGATGGAATTTTGTTTCCTCCCCCATTCCCCCCCACAGAAAAGATTGGAATAATCTCTCGATTCTAGTCGCCACCCCTGCAGGCAAAGGAAAGAGTGAAAGGAAAAAAGTGGGGAGATTGGTTAATGAACTCTTAATTAAAGTAAGTCGCCCCCCTTTCGATAGATACATCCGTTTCCACCTAGCAAGCTTCCTCTCTACTTTCTCCACCACCCCATCCCAAATGGCTCGAGCCTTAAAATTGGCCCCAGCGGAAGACCCAAATATTTCATAGGCAAGGACGACACCTTGCAATCCAACAACCATGCCAAGCTGTTAACATTAGGCACCGCACCTACCGCAACCATCTCAGATTTACTAAGATTAACCTTAAGCCTCGACACTGCTTCAAAGCATAGCAAGAGAGCTCACAGAGATTGAATCTGATCAGGATCCGTATCACAAAATAAGAGAGTATCATTTGCAAATAAGAGATGAGAGAGTGAAGTAGGACCATTTGTGCCATTACCCACCAAAAAACTGGATAAAAAACCTCCGCCAATAGCAGCCTTCACCAATCGCCCCAGTGCCTTCATAACAATGACGAACAAGAGAGGAGACAAGGAATCCCCCTACCTCAAACCACGTAAGCTGTTAAAGAACCCAACAGGAGTGCCATTAACTAATACTGAAATATGGACAGTAGATATGCAACAACGGATCCAAGAAATCCACATGTCACCAAAACCACACCTACCAAGTAAGTAAAGAAGGAAATCCCAATTCATGTGGTCATAAGCCTTTTCCATGTCAAGCTTGCAAAGAATACCTGAGACGCCTTCCCGCAACCTATGATCCAAGCATTCATTGGCAATAAGCATCGAATCCAGAATCTGTCTCCCCCTAATGAAGGCATTTTGAGGCTTAAAAATAATATGTTCCATCACCGAGTTAAGCCTATTTGCCAGGACCTTGGAGATAATTTTGTAAACTCCACTCACCAGGCTCATGGAGTGTAAGTCTTCAACTACCTTAGCCCCATGTTTCTTTGGAATAAGGGAAATGAACGTCGCATTGAGGCTTTTCTCAAATTTATGGAAAGAGTGGAATTCTGCAAAAACTTGCATAATATCACATTTTACTACATCCCAACAAGCCTGGAAGAAACCCATCGAGAAACCATCTAGGCACAGTGCCTTATCCTTCGCCATGCTACTAATAACCTTAAACACCTCATCTTCCTCAAATACCCTTTCCAACCCATTAGCACTTTGTGAATCAATAGACTCGAAAGACAAGCCATCAAGTTTTGGCCTCAAGCATACCGGTTCCGAAAGGAGGTTCTCAAAATGTTGCACAATATGATTTTCCAAATCATTAGAGGATGATAGCACTTTGGTACCTGAGTGGAGTGACTCATTAGTGTTGCTGTGTCGATGTGAATTCGCCACTTTATGGAAGAACTTCGTACATTTATCACCCTCTTTTAGCCAAAGGGCCTTGGATTTTTGTTGCCACGAAATCTCTTCCATCAATAGCACTCTCTCCAAATCAGTTACAAACGCTCCTTTACTGGCAAGGGCCTCCTCCAAAAGGTCTCCCGTCAATTCCTTGTTCTCCAAATCTTGTAGTTCCTCCATAAGAGTATTCTTTTGATTGTCAATGCTACCAAACACTTCCAAATTCCACTTCTTTAGATCTTGCTTCAAAGCTTTGAGCTTACAAGTTAGAATGAAACTGGGGTTGCCTGTAAACATATAAGAGGACCACCAAGAAAGCACCTTATCTACAAAGCCCTTCGCCACTAACCACATATTTTCAAACTTGAATGGTTTGTGTCTACCAAAAATACTTCCACAGTCCAAGACAATAGGAAAATGGTCAGAGCACACATGGGGAAACAGTTTTTGAGCAAGTTTAGGAAAGTACGCCTTCCACGACGAGGAGACAAGGAACCTATCCAATCTCGACCATTAGACCATGTGAACTCGCCCCCAAGAAGAGGGAGATCCATAAGATCTAGATCAAATACAAACTCCGAGAACTCCTTCATAGCTACCGAGTGGCGATGATTCCCCGACCGCTCGCTAGGAAAGCGAACAATATTAAAATCTCCCCCCATGCACCACGGCACCTCTCATAAATAAATAAGACCCACCAACTCCTCCCATAGTAAGGGAGGAGTTGGAGGCTCTTTTGGTTTTTGTCTCAATATGCCTTGGCACAAGGGACTTCAAATGCTATCCTATGCAGTAATCCCTTTTATATGAACACACAAACTTTGAAACTCAAATATTAAGTGCACGCATGTTTGTGTATCAATTAGGGCTGAGAGAGGGAGAGAGTATGAGATTAAACTAAATGAGAGAGAATGTATGATTAGGATAAATGAGTTTTGCAGCAATAGAAATGACAAATCAATTATTTTATACTGGTAACTTCACCCAAGAACACCCAAGAAATCTACCAGTAATCTCCCTGTATTCTCCATTCCTTTGCTTTTTTAATTCTTCTAGTTTCTCAGCTTCATCCTTTTCAGATAAATCCAATCATAAATGGTTACCAGTTATAGAAAGCTTCCTCAAACTCCATATATCAAAGCACATCCAGAAAATTTTAGAAAAACATTGAAATTCTAACCTTGGGGGCTGCAAATCTATCGCATGGAGTTTTTCCACCAAGTGCATGTATACCTCATAAATAGAAACAAGTGCATTAATATGATGGAGGGAAGAATCACACCGTACTTAAATCCATCAACTCATCAATAAGGACCTCCTGGTTGAAAGAACTTGATGCCTGTGTCTTCTCTTGAGCAAGGAATTCCTGTGATATTATAAAAGCACACATTAAGAACAATAAAATCAACATAACATGTGATTTGGCTAGGAAACAGAAGCAATCTAGCATTATGGATTTGAATCAGTTACCCAAACAACATACCTTTCCAGATCAAGAGGAAAATATTCTATTATAACCAGCAAACCCATCATTTACCATCTTCTAAATTACTAAGCCTGCTTGGACCAAAAGAGAGTTATAAATCAGTGGAAAATTGGGTAATTCCCAATCAACTCTACATTCTACTAGGTAAATAGAATGGCCTATTTTGTTAGAGATAATATCAAATTAAGAATTATTAAGAATTTGACTTGATTTGATATTATCTCTAGCATAATTTGCATGGAGGCAGAACAATCATGATGGTCCCCGATCACTGCTAAAAAATTGATAAAAAGATAGCGAATGCTTGAAGTAATTTAGTGGAACGCCTAAAAAGAGTGTAATTCAATGATAGATCAAAGGATCAAAATTTTTGAGATGGTTGTTTGTCAAAATAATTGTGTTAAATAAACCAAAAAAATATTGCAAACCAATCATAAAATGCACAACGTACGAAATAAATCAAAATATGCAGATGAAAGAGAAAATTATAAACAAGAGAGTTGATTTCATTGAATTCGGGTCCAACAAACTAATAGTTACCTGCAGTGCCTGCCGTCACATTTCCAAATGTCAAGTTAGACAGAGTTGATCTCACTGTGGAGAGGACATTCCTCTGGCCAATACAGTATGGGTCTGAGCCTTCACATATTCATGATTTGAGTCTCAATACCGAAGATGCCCATTAAATTCGAGAAGGGCCTAGCCCACTCCCCATTGCTGACTAGATAACCACCTAACGGCGATAAAGGATAAAAGCAGTTATTGTAACAATCCATTACAGAAAGAACCCTCATCCCCAAGTTTGAATTTGAATAATAGATATATCTATTATCACTTAAGTAGCAGAATGGTTCAGAAGCTCCATATAAGAGGAGAGCCCAGGTACGTAAAAGGGATCAGATTCTTGAAAATTATTATTATTCTCATATTGTTCCTGACTTAAGTATCGGAGGCTTCCCATCGAACCCCGAGGCCATCTAATCTTTGGTTGCAGGTGATCGCAAGGTGGCGGTGGTGAAATACATCCATAACACACTGAATTTGGGTGCATGTCATATGAAAGATTTAGACAATGGAGGGTAAAGTAAAAGTCTTTTTCAAGCACAAGAGTATTAAGAAATGGAAGCCACACCTGGTGATTTCTGAGTTCGTGAAACAGTGCCTGAGTAGGGAGCCACGTCATGCTAAAACGAGCATTTGATGATAAATTTCATTCGCTTGATTTTTATTTGCACAAGCCAATTCGGATTTATCATTTAACTAATATTTTTTGTGATGGGTTAAGCATTAAAATAAAGAAAGTGATATGTTTTTATAAAATAATTTATAAAGAGAAATAATTTATCAAAATTAACATTGTTTTACAAAAATACCCTCAATTAAAAATATAATTGTATAAAAAACATTGTATGTGTATCATTACTCTGGAAATAATTTATATAATTTGTCTTTTAAACATATCATTGCATTAGTGCTCCTCTTTAAATTTTGGATTTTTTACTTGTTATTTTCTTACTTGAATTACAATGAGCATATTTCCATCAACACCAAATGGAAATTATGGCAAAACGTAATACAAATAAGCAATGAAATGAAAGTGACAGTTTATATGTAAATTCTCTTATTTTTGTGACAATTATATTGCTGGGATGTTATTGATCATTGTAAAAAAGTTAGCTGTTTTCTTTATGGTTGGACTTAGGGGTGTTAAATCGTATTTTTGGGTTGTGTGCGTGTTGTATCAAGTCATGAACATTCGACTATATAGGTCAACCCAAACCCAACTTGTTAAGTTAAACATGTCAAACTTTCAAACCCTAACCCAATCCATTTCGATAATGGGTCATGTCGTGTCACCAATTTTGACTCTTTCAATAATTAATTAGAAATATGTTAACACGACACGACTCATTTGAATCTGTTTATTTCATGTATATGGGTTGAAATAAAATGCATAACTCATTTGATCTGATTAACATAATTTCACATAAATGTTAACAATCTATATTTATTAATAATCACATATCTTAAAATATATATATCAATATTTTTCAAATTTTAACATATAATAAAACCAATATTACAAACCATACAATAAAAAATATGTGCATAGGTCTAAAATTACAATCTCAATAATAAAAACAATAAAAAGATAATCATACTAAGAAATACGAATATTACAATTTAACAATAATAAAATTTAAATTTTGAAATAAATTTAAAACTGGTCAAAATGGGTTGATTTCGTGTTAAGCAGGTTGACCTATTATTAACTTATTTATAAATTGTTTCTTAATGGGTCAACCTGTTTTGATCCAAATTTGTTAACATCAAAACGAAACTCGCTAATTTGGTATCGTGTTCATATTGGATTCATGGGTCATGTCACATATTGTCACCTCTAGTTGGACTTGGGGACATTGTTTGTGATGTTAGATGTCTGTATAGTACTCATACATTGTTCGAGTAAACCATTTATTGGTCATACTGCGAGTGTCGAAGATCTACAGGTATATAGTTAACCAGTGAATCTATAGTTGTTTAGGCTTCCCCTAAATGCAGTTGAGTCTTGTAGCATAACTGTTTTCCTTTATTTTTTTAAACTTGTAACTGTTCTTGTTCCATCTCTTCTCCTGTAGTGGAGCCCTACAGAACCTTATGTGTTTGCCTCTTGTTTTGTGGATGAGACTATTGCAATATGGGATGCGTGTTTAGGGAAGTTAGCAGCAGCATCTTTCAAGGCTCATAATGCATATGTGAATGTTATATCGTGGAACAGGTTACTAATAATTCTGGTTGTTGCTCTATTTGAAAATCCTTACGTCTCATTTATGTGATGATCACTCTTGGCACTTCCTTGATTCTGATTAGGCTGGCTAGCTGTATGTTGGCATCTGGAAGTGATGACGGGACATTTTCTATTCGTGATCTCAGATTGCTCAAGGTACGGTCCAGTATAGGATATTCTATCATATTTTATGGAAAAATATATGATCTATAATAAATATCAATTTAAGGGCTATTGTTAGAATATATATATATATAGAGAGAGAGAGAGAGAGAGAGAGAGAGAGAGAGAGAGATTGTAGTATGCATTGAAGACATACTGCATCTTTAAAGAAAGTGCTTTGCCTCTTAGTATGCATTTTATGACACTTGAGACTACTAAAAAAGGGATAAGGCACTTGGTGCCTTTTTTGTTTTTGTTTTTTGGGGGTGTGTTTGGTTGGGGGTAAGGCAAGGCCTTGTTTCATATGTGTTGTATGTGTGTTATGTACTTACATACACAAGTATATATTTTTTGGAGTCATAGAAAGGGTTGATCTCTCTCTCTCTCTGTTTCTCTCTCTCGTGCTACCAAAGAAAGGATTGTAGGTTATGAAATGGGCTTTTTTCATGTTGATAATGCTGATGTTAAATGTGATTTTTCTTTGGGTAGGAAGGAGATTCTGTAGTGGCACATTTTGAATACCATAAACACCCTATCACATCCATTGAGTGGAGTCCACATGAAGCCTCTACTTTGGTTGTTTCATCATCAAACAATCAGCTAACGTAAGTACTATGCATGATAGAATGGATTGGTGCATAAACTAAGAATTGGTCATGCAAATATATAAGTTTTTTTATTATTCTTCTTTAGATAGAAGTTCATAGTCTTATGTTATATTTTTCTGAGCTTTATTTATTTATTTTTGATCGTTTGGGTTCATTGCATAGAATATAGGACATTTCCTTAGAAAGGATGACGAAGAGGAGGCAGAGTTCAGAGCTAAAACAGTTTTGCTAGGTACAAATAGGATGTGCAAGTGGGAGATAATCGGGTTGTACGGAGAGTTTATGTTGAATAAAAAAGACAAAAGCAGACATTCTCTCTTTCTCTTTCTTCTTCCGTTTTTTCTTTTTTCGTATGTCTTTTTCTCTCTATCTATTTTTCCTTGTTTGTTTTCAAGGATATAACCGGGTGATTTCTACGACATTCATGGTAAATCACTTTTTTTTTTACTTCCTTCTGTTTCATTGGGTGATTTTATACTTTACTATTTCTTGAATGCAGTGGGGGAAGATGATGGCCCATGGCCATTTGCATCATCTGGGAGGTTTTTATTCAAAGAAAAAAGCTGTAGTTGAATTAAAGGTGTTTATTAAATTTTCTAACATTCTGGACTTCTTATCTTGTAATTTTTCGGACAATTTACAGTGGGAGATGAACTGAGAGATTGAAGATCCTTTAGATAACCAATGGAAGATCCTTTCAGTTTTAAAGTTCTAAGTTTGTTTGTACAAACGAACAAAAAGCATCTCTTAGATGGAAATACCCTTAAATCAAATAAGCTTGGAGCCTTTGCGGAAGATTTATTGAGCAAAAATGAGGAGCAAGCGCCATAGCTCTTGATTCTGAAGTGGGTATCTTCTCTCTCTCTCTTGCTGGTTTTTTTTTTTTGGTTTTAAGTCTGAGTAAATCAGAGCATTTAAGGAAGATCCATTGAGCAAAAATGAGGAGCAAGCACCATAACTCTTGATTATGAAGTGGGTATCTTCTCTCTCTCTTACTGGTTTTTTTTTTTTTTTGGGTTTTAAGTCTGAGTAAATCATACTAGCAAGGTTGAAGTAAGGCTGTGCTGGTGACCCTAGGAGGTTTGAGCTTGTCACTAGTTGTGGTTTGTGGACAACGGTGGATTTGTGGAATGCGTCTCCTTCAAGATCGGGTTTCTCAGTTGCATGAAGTATTGCTATCACAAAATACAGAAAATTCCAGAGAGAAAAAAGTGGGAGTGCATTCCATGAGAGTAGGTGAGAGAAAGAATAGGTTGAGGAAAAAGAAGGGGAGAGAAAGAGGGAGTAAGAAAAGATGAAAGTGGGACCAAATTGTCAGACAATTTTGTCCCGACTACACGCATCGACTGCAGATAGAGTTTTTCTATGTCTTATAGCATCAATGGGATGGCATTAGGGCTGTGCATATAATCTAAAGAACCGCTGGACCCGATTAAAATGAATCGACCCGACCCGACCCGGCTTTTATCGGGTTGCTATTTAATTGGATCTCCAACCCAACAAGAAGTGGATTTGTGTTTTGGGTGTTAACCCGTCCGAGTATAAAAACATCAGTATCTTCAAATCTCAAACCCTGCGTAAGCCCTCTCCCCTCTCTCTCTCATCCACTGTTTGTCTCCCTTCCTTGCTTCCTTCCATACCTATAAACATTGTTCCTCGTTGGTAAACAACTATTTTCGCATTTTGAGATCTGCGTAAACAAGGTTTGATTTTGAGATTAGGATTCTGTTCTGTGGTTGTTTTTTATTCTGCTCACGGTGAAGCGAACGAAAATGGAGGCTTGTAGAGAAGGACTTTGGAATGAAATGGTATGTGGTTAATCTTTTTAGTTTGGTTTTCTCTGGCTTCACATTTAATTTGCATTTTCAGAATTTTTGGTTTAAACTTTTGTGTATTTTCTTTTCTTTTTATGTTTCATCGTTTGGATCCTAGACATTATTTTCTGTTGGAGCGGGTTCATAATTTTTTCTCTAATTATGATAAGTTTTTCTGATTTCTACATAGATTTAGAGTAAATTTTTTCTAATTCCCATTACAAATTTGGAGTTCTATGAGTATTTTTGGCTCAATTAGTTTTCAAGTTTCTGAATTTTGTGGGTTTTTTTCTCGATATTTGAATGGAATTTGTTGTGATTTTAGTTGTTTGGCTCATGAGGAAATAAAGGAAAAAAAATTGAATTTTGACGTTGAGTAAAGAAAATGAAATGGGTTCCTGTTGTGATTTTAATTGTTTGGCTCATGAGAAAACGAAGGAAAAATATTAATTTTGACGTTGAGTAAAGAAAAAATCTATTGTTGAGTATGATCAATATTTACTTCATTTTGTGACTTGTGGGATGGATAAGAGAATATGACAACCTCGTGACCAGCTATTCAGTATGGAAAATTCTATGAAAATTTTTTAAAATAAATCTCACACTCCTACACACAATTTAAAAATATGTGATTGTACCTTTTTACCTTCATATTTCATGAAATATGTTTAATGAAATATGAGAATAAAATGATAACATTACATATTTTTAAGTGGTGTGCAGAGTGTAAAACTTCTGTGTAGCACGACTCAAATTCTATATATAGACCGAGCTTTGACATAACGTACTTCTGACTCTCTAGTTAAATACAAAAGTTAGAGGACAAATGCTAGGGTCCGAGAAAGGTGACCCTTGCATTGGACTAAGATAGTGCAAGATGTACTATTTTTTTTCTTGTTTTTCTTTAAATACTTTTTAAATCCCTTTTAAGTAGTTTGAAAAAAAAAAAATTTACAGACTCATTAAAAACATTTTTTTAATCATTAAGTAAAAAATATAATAATAAAAAAAATAAAAAGACAAAATCGGTCACTTTGAGCAATGGTTTTTTTTCGGGGCCAAGCATTTTCCAAAGTTACAACTCTTAAAAAGAACGAAGCCTAGCACTTGACTAGTTGTGATTTGCTATTAGTATAATGGTTCGATACAGACTTGGGACTTGCAAGTCTACCATAATCGGTTAGGAGACATGACATTTTCGTTATTATAGCCACTAATGTGGTGTGGTGGGCCCAATCCAAGTTTTGTGGTGTCAGTTCACTACAGACGCAATCTCTTGCATGAGCAAGGAAGATCTATCAGCCTCTGGAATTACTACAAAGAAACCAAAAAATTTGCACGGGAAGTTGGGATCTTGTTCTTGAGTTGTTTATCTTTTAGAAACTAAATATATTGTAAAACTTATTGACGACTTGCAAATAGTGTGCCTAATCTTATTTTGTTTTTATATTATTGGAGAAAATGGGTTTTTTGGAGAAACAATATGATTTATTGATAGACTTCATCGAATAAAGGAAATAATACAAGGAGGGCACACCTCAAAATCAATACTATCTTCTAATAAAAATTAAGATAAAAGTTAAAAGTTGAATAAAATATTATTAAAATATTATTTTTTAATATTATTATTATTTTAAGAATTGAAAAAAATTGAATTATTTATTATATTTTATGTGAAAATTTGATAAAATTGTAATGATGAGATGATATAAAATGAAATATTTTCACTATTCAAATGGGGTGTAACTCTAAAGCATTTTTCGCTACAACATGGGCAATAGTATTTGTATCCTTTTAATGTGATGGACATTCTTGCTATCCAAATGTAGAAGCTTCTTAGTTCTATCAAGGCTAATAAAAACTGAGATTTTAAAGCTTCAAATGCTGAGTTTTCTAACGATTTCTATCGGATTTGTACTATGTGTTTTCTGTCTAAGATAAGGTGTGACCCTAACTATAGCAAATCCGGTCTGGTCTAGTAGCAATAATCCGATATCTCACAAATTAAACTGATGGAAAAGATATATTTCATAATATATTTATATAGGAAAATTTTATTTACAAGTTGTGTGAATAACACATTAACAAAATATTTATATGACATAATTGATTTGAAAGAGAAATTTGAAAATCCGAATCTTACAAATCAATTAAATCTAAGCATGTAAGTGATATGGAATCTCTTTCTACCCACTAACTTGCAAATAGAATAACTATTTTTATATTCCATGTGGTCTGAACTTTGGATATTTTGATACAATGGGAAATCATTACTTGTTCGAATAGTTTAAATTGATGGAAAATTGTATATTTTATTAAATATTTTATGTCCATAACAATTATAATCCTTGTTATATTTATTTGTGTAAGTGTTAGCGTGCGTACCGCTGGTGCAAATTATTATTATTATTATTATTATTATATTATTATTATTATTATTATTATTATTTAAATATTTTTTTAACATCCTTATTATTAATATATATATATATAACTTTATTAATAATCACTTTCTTAACAAAAAATAATAATAAAAAATAAAATAAAATATTCAAGCCACAAATTTGAGAGAGTAGCATTTTCCTATTTATTTATTTATCATGAAAACTGGTAACGTACTGTAACATTAATTCCAGGAATATCTTTCTCAATTTTAAAGTTTACAATGTTTGTAGAATGAGATAATATGGAAATTTTGTAAATAATATTAAGATAGTTCGTGATCAGTATTGAGAAAATTGTAATGATTAGTTTGAAAAAGTTGTAATGATAAGTTTGAGAGTATTTGTACTTGAGTGATGTTTAGGAAAAAAATAAGATAATATGAGATTAGCACTGTTCACCCATGTTCTAGATCGGGTACCCAGGTTTCAAACCCTGGGTTAGCCCGATTATGACCCGGGCTAGAATCCAGAAATTTGGGTTTAGGGTTGTACTCGATTTTTTTTCTTTTTTATTTTTTTACAAAAGATTATATGCTTTTAGTTTTTTTTTAAGGAAAAAATAGTGTTGAAAATCATATTTTTTTAATCTAAAAGCCTATATTTTATTACAAATTTTTCAAGAAAAAATGTAGAAAACTAAAAATATATTAAAATAGAAAACTAAATTTATGTGAAAAATAGCTAAAGCTATAATAAGCCTATAAACATTTTTACTTCCAACTGAAGCTTTATTTATTTATTTATTATTTTTTCTAATGGATTGGATGAGATCAGCGAACAAAGTCCATAGTTAATTAGTTATCTTAGGGAGAAAATGTAACTTATGTAAAATGCTGGATGGCAGTTGCTTTCTTTCCAATATTTGACTTCAAAGCGAAACGATCTTATGGAACTGAAAAAAAAAAACGCTACAAGGTCAACTCATTTTTGTGTAAGAGCTCGATGTCGTAGAAAGGAACGTTTGCGAAATAAAAATAGAAACAGAAGTGAAGGCGCATTAAAGAAAATCCGGTACGAGGTGTTCCCGGTTATCCAGGTCTTGAGTCCATAAAAAAACTATCCCGAATGAACGGACCTAAATAAAATGAGATGAAATTTAGTAAATTACTTCCAAACATCTCCTTAAAAGTTGTCACGAGATGTCAAGAAGATTCACTAACTGTGCCTGTGTCTAGAAGTGGCAATATGTGACAGACTTGATGGATTCAGGTCAAAATGAATTGATCAGTTAAGATATGACTGTTTAATGGATCACTAATAGATTGATCTGTTTTGACCTTTAGACCTAAAACTTAACAAAACCTTAACATCATTTCCTAACCACCACCCCCCCCCCCCCCCAAAGTTCTCTCACGGTGACGCCACCCCTCTTGGCCTCTTCAAGTTTCAACGCAGTAACTCTTCACTCCTCTTAACTTCTAACCCACGTCGTCCAGTTCTCTTCACTGCGCTGCCACGACTCACGAGTCTATCAAACCACTGGCGTCCTCCTCACACAGGCACTGTAAGTCAATCCAGCCCATTTGTCTTCTCTCTTCACTTGATTTTGGTGGATTGGTAGATTTCTTTGTCTGAACTTGAGGTATAAAAAGGTCATAAAAATAGAGATGTTGTTGATCATATAATTTTTAATGAACTTTCCTAGTTTTGATTTGTTTGGATAAAGTTGATTGATTTGTTCGGTTGCGGAGAAAAATAATTTTGAATAAGAAGTTCATATTTCGGGTGAGATTTGGAAATAGATGTTTAAAATTAGTAATAGAATGTACGATAAATTTTTTCTTCATGCGATTTCTTCGGGTGAAAATAACTAATAGAGCAATCTTGCTCTGTTTGGCTTGCAATTTGTTTTGTTCAACTTGCTCTGTCCGGAACTGAATTTGATAATTTGATCTTCATGTCTTGATTGCTGGCTAATGGAAAGTTGGAAACAGAAATTTGAATTACCATTTGACCATCGAGATTTTAGATGTACGTTGGAAACATAAATTTGAATTACCATTTCCTTAGCATTTAAACGTTGGTCTGTGACTTTGTATTGTTTGGTTGCTGATAAAAAAGAAAAAAAGATGGGAATTTCCTTGGATTAAAAAAAGATGGGAAAATGTTGGTATGTGACTTTGTGACTCTGTACTGACCGCCCAAGACACTTTTCAGCCCGACCGGTCATAGCCCGCAACAATGGCAAGTATAATATGACCCGACCCGGACTATTCGGGTCGGGTAAAAATACGCCTATTATTTGTAACTCTATTATTTGTAAACGCCTAAATATAACTGATTTTTTTTTTTTTTTGCTACATAAAGGAGTACATTAAACATCATAATTTAAAGGAGTACAACCCTCGTATAACAGAGATCAAAACAAAAACAAACTAGTTAAAACTCGTTTTGTTGAGGAGAGGACTTCTAGAGCAACTCTAGGCTGGAAATGGTTAAACTAATCATGTTCCAGCTTACTTTATTTATTTATTTATTTGAGATTATTCAAAAGTAAATCTATAAACTAATGTACATTGATACATAATGTCTAATTGTAATGTTAGTTTAGTAAATCTAACGGATCACGTAAAGTTATGTCAGTTTGTGAATTTATTTTTATGTAATCTATTTATGTATGTAGCAGTTCTCTATTTATTTTCACAATGGCATGATTTTGACCAATTTGACTATTTGAATATTGTGTATTTTTCTTCTAATAATGCTGAAGTCATCGATGAATTCTGAGAGAGTTTACTGATTTGTTTGTTTTTTTTTTACTTATTGATCAAGTAAGTATTTTTAATGATTTTTTTTAAATAAAATATTTAAGATGATTAAAAAACACGAAAAAGAAAAGAAAAAGTAAAATGGCCAGTGGACGGTGTCGGATCTAGGGCTGCACACGGTCCGGTCTGGTCTGGCGATGGACCGAAGGTTTTTGTCCATCAATTGGACCAGACCGGACCGGACCGGACCGAACACCCAAGGGGACAGGTAGCTATCGGTCCGGTCGGGTCCGGCCTTTTTTTTTTTAAATCAATTAATAAAAAATAAATCAATTAATAAAAAAAATTATTTACAATACTAAATTAAACAAAGTGACTTATTAATGTGGATTATGTAACAAACTCAATAAAAAAATATTTTATATGGTCAATGATAATAAATTAGATGAAAATTACATTATTGATGATGTTAATTATTACTTTATTACTAACTTAAAGTATGTTAATGCATAATGAGCCATATACAACTTTTAACATTTTGTATATGAAGCAATAAGAATGAATAATTTAATTATCCATACATATTATATCTATAATTGAGAAAGATACATACTTAACATACTATTATAAATAAGTATAAAATATTTAATTATACATACTATTATAAATTTATAAATTATACATATATTATAATTTATATTATAACTTTTAATACTTAATAGTATTAGTAATACATTAAAGAATATATTAATACATTGATACTAAATATATATAGTGATAGACTTATAGTGATTAGTTATTATGAATCATGATTAGTATAATTATATAATAGTATTAGTATAAAGTATTAAACTATTAGTAATAAAGTGTAGCTATATATTAGTAATATTAGTATAAGTATAATTGTATAACTATAGTCTATACTTAATTATAATATAGTATAATTATATATTGGTTAGTGATAGGATTATGTTAGATGAAAATTATATAATTTATTACTAACTTAGAGTATGTAAATGACTCAAATTCAATGTATTATAAATATTATAATTTATGATTCTAATACTATAATGACAATTATAGTATAACTATATAATAGTATTAGTATAAAGTATTAGACTATTAGTAATATAGTATAGGCTATAGCTATATATTAGTAATATTAGTATAAGTATAATTGTATAAGTATAACTATAGTCTATAGTTAATAGTTATAACTATACTAAATCATTATAACTTATACTAATATATAATATAGTTATAATAAATCACTATAATATAGTATAACTAAACTAATATAACTATTAGTATAACTATATAATAGTATTAGTATAAAGTATTAGACTATTAGTAATATAGTATAGGCTATAGGCTATAGCTATATATTAGTAATATTAGTAATTTAGTATAAGTATAATTGTATAAGTATAATTATAGTCTATAGTATATACTTATAACTATACTAAATCATTATAACTTATACTAATATATAATATAGTTATAATTTCTTATAAACTTATAACTTATAATAAATCACTATAATATAGTATAACTAAACTAATATAACAACTAGTATAACCATTAGTATAACTATATAAATATATAATAGTATTAATATAGTTATATAGTATAACTATATATAATTAATTATATATAAAATATATATAGAAATATATTTAGTCCGGTTCGGTTCAGTCCGGTCTGAAAAACAGCCGGACCGAATGAATTCGGTCTAAGAAAAATTAGACCGAACCAAATTTAGTCCAGTCTGGTTCGGTCCAAAATGTCGGTCTGGTCCAGTTTTCTTGATCCGGACCGACCGATGCTCACCCCTAGTCGGATCCACTCTCGGTTGTCCTCCCTTTTTCATCGTGGAAATTGGTGGAATAAAACAAAAAATCCGACTGACTTATTCCAACCCTGATAGGAGGATATCCTGCCGACCTACGCATGATAGGGGTGGGCAGCGGGGCCCCGCACCCCGCTGCACCGCCCCGCCCGCCCCGCCCCCGCCCAAGCGGGCGGGGGAACCGGGCCGCCACCCCGGGGTGCGGGTGGCCCCGCCCCGCACCCTGAAGAGAAACGGGGGCGGGGGACGGAGGGGGCACGGCCCCGCTCCGGTTTTACCCCGCCCCGCCCCGCATACATATATATATATTATATATATATATATTTATATTATATATTTAAAAAAAAAAACTCCTTATTAATGAAACGGCGCCGTTTTGTCTATGGAGAAAACGGCGCCGTTTCACTAATAAGGGGTATAACCCCGGTTTACCCCCCCTCCCCTCACTCCTCTCGTCGTTCTCGAAGGCTCGAAGGCCGAAGCTTCTCTCTCGCGCTCTCTCGCACTCTCTCGCACTCTGTCTCTGACTCTCTCGCCCTCGCGCTCTCTCAGACCTCAAGCTCCCTCTCTCGCACAGTCGCACTCCTCTCTCTCTCTCACTCTCTCGCACTCTCTCTTTGGCGGCTCTCTTAGAGACTCAGACCTCAATCTCACCCTCTCGCACGACTGCGCCGAACTCCAAACTCCAAAGGTAAGAAGAAAAACTCTCAGTCTCTGACTCTCTCGCACTCTGTCTCTCGTTTCGATTTATTTTTTATTTTTTAGTTTTGGATCGGAGATTGGAGGAAGGATGGGTTGAATCGGAGATGGAGGATGGGAATGATTGTGAAATTGTGTGCTGTGGATTCTGCTTGTGCATGTGTTTGACTGTGTGTGAAATTTTTTTAGGGGTTTCGGATTCAATCCGAAACCCTAATTTTGTTTAGGGGTTTCGGATTGAACCCCCAAATTGATTTGGGGGTTCAATCCGAAACCCTAATTTTTTTTAGGGGTTTCAATTGAAACCCCTTCAATTGAAGTTTAGGGGTTTCAATTGAAACCCCAATTTATTTAGGGGTTTCGGATTGAACCCCCAAATTGATTTGGGGGTTCAATCCGAAACCCTAATTTTTTTTAGGGGTTTCAATTGAAACCCCTTCAATTGAAGTTTAGGGGTTTCAATTGAAACCCCAATTTATTTAGGGGTTTCGGATTGAACCCCCAAATTGATTTGGGGTTCAATCCGAAACCCTAATTTTTTTTAGGGGTTTCAATTGAAACCCCTTCAATTGAAGTTTAGGGGTTTCAATTGAAACCCCAATTTATTTAGGGGTATCGGATTGAACCCAAATTGATTTGGGGGTTCAATCCGAAACCCTAATTTTTTTTAGGGGTTTCAATTGAAACCCCTTCAATTGAAGTTTAGGGGTTTCAATTGAAACCCCAATTTATTTAGGGGTTTCGGATTGAACCCCCAAATTGATTTGGGGGTTCAATCCGAAACCCTAATTTTTTTTAGGGGTTTCAATTGAAACCCCTTCAATTGAAGTTTAGGGGTTTCAATTGAAACCCCAATTTATTTAGGGGTATCGGATTGAACCCCCAAATTGATTTGGGGGTTCAATCCGAAACCCTAATTTTTTTTAGGGGTTTCAATTGAAACCCCTTCAATTGAAGTTTAGGGGTTTCAATTGAAACCCCAATTTATTTAGGGGTATCGGATTGAACCCCCAAATTGATTTGGGGGTTCAATCCGAAACCCTAATTTTTTTAGGGGTTTCAATTGAAACCCCTTCAATTGAAGTTTAGGGGTTTCAATTGAAATCCCAATTTATTTAGGGTTTCGGATTGAACCCCCAAATTGATTTGGGGGTTCAATCCGAAACCCTAATTTTTTTTAGGGGTTTCAATTGAAACCCCTTCAATTGAAGTTTAGGGGTTTCAATTGAAACCCCAATTATTTAGGGGTTTCGGATTGAACCCCCAAATTGATTTGGGGGTTCAATCCGAAACCCTAATTTTTTTTAGGGGTTTCAATTGAAACCCCTTCAATTGAAGTTTAGGGGTTTCAATTGAAACCCCAATTTATTTAGGGGTTTCGGATTGAACCCCCAAATTGATTTGGGGGTTCAATCCGAAACCCTAATTTTTTTTAGAGGTTTCAATTGAAACCCCAAATTGATTTGTTGTGTTCGCTTTGCATTGTGCCTTATTTAATTTTTTTAATTTTTTTGTGTTGAAAAATCAGGGATGTCTTCTCAAAGGGATTACAGTGACAGCTCTCTTACCCCTACTAGTATCCCTACTCCTGCCCCAGAATTGGCTCCTACTGAGCCAATTCCAACCCCTTCAAGTACACCTTGCCCCGCCCCCATCCCCCCACCGACACAGAGCAAGAAACCTGTGTCCATAGTTTGGTCTCACTTTACCAAACTAGAGGATGGTGACCCCAATAACCCTCAAGCCAAATGTAATTATTGTGGGAAAATATATGGATGTCACTATAGGAAACACGGTACATCCCAGCTAAAGGTCCATTTAGAGGAACAATGCAAGAAGAGTCCAATATTAAGATCTTTATTGGAGAAGAATCAATCTAGACTAGAAGTTGGACTAAAAAAAATGGCGGATGGGAGTAGTGGTGGTCCAACGTTGAAGGGGTTTACGAAGTATAATCCCGATGAGTGTAGAAGGAAGGTAGCTCGTATGGTGATCATAGACGAGCTACCTTTTCAGTTTGTGGAAGGGAGAGGGTTTAAGGAACTGGTTGGAGAATTGGAACCTAGATTTTTGCTTCCTTCTCGCCACACTGTGGCAAAAGATATTAAAAAGATGTACAGAACAGCTAAAGATGTTTTGAGGGGCCAATTGGCGGGTATGGTAGTTTGCCTCACTACTGATACTTGGACTTCTGTCCAAAATTTCAATTACATGTCTTTGACTGCCCATTTTATTGATTCTGATTGGATTCTTCACAAAAAAATTATTAAATTTTGTCAAATAGTTGATCACAAGGGTGAGACTATTGGGAAGGCCTTGGAGGCCGCAATAAAGGAGTGGGGGTTGACACGGGTTTTGACAGTGTCTGTTGATAATGCCTCCTCTAATGATGTCGCCTTGGGATATTTGAAAACTTATCTTAGAGAGGCGAATAAAACATTTTTGGGTGGTGAATATGTGCATGTTAGATGTGCTGCACATATCTTGAATATAATTGTTACTGAGGGGTTGAAAGATGTTGATAACTCGGTTGCACGAGTTAGAATGGCTGTAAAATTTGTGAGGTCTTCTCCTTCTAGATTGGAGAAATTCAAGATTGCTGCGAAGAGTGTGGGCATAACATCGAAGAAGGGTCTTTGTACTGATGTTCCTACCAGATGGAACTCAACTTATTTGATGTTAGAGGCGGCCCAAGAATATAAGACAGCCTTTCAGTTATTGGGGGATGAAGACATTCAATATGTCAAATACTTTGATGAGCACGGGGGCTTAGGAAAGCCTAGTGATGATGATTGGGAGGTAGTTTCTACTTTTGTTGATTTTCTGGGGCTTTTTCATGATATCACATTGAAGTTATCTGGTTCCTTATACCCTACATCCCATGAGTTTTGTCAACAAATATGTAGGGTAAAAGAGGAATTAGACGACATGTGTAGGGGTTCCAATATAAGGATGAGGGGGATGGCATTGACTATGAGGGTCAAGTATGATAAGTATTGGGGAGATTTGAGCAGATTGAATATTTTGTTATATGTGGCTGTTATTCTTGATCCCCGCCTGAAAATTTCAGGCATGTTATATGGTTTGGGACTTGCGCACGATCAGGGATGGGCTGATCTTATTGGTGATATGGCCCGAGATACTCTTACTAAATTGTATGATGAGTTTAATACAATTAAGGGTGGTACTGGATCTACTACACCTACACCTACCCCAACGCCTCCTTCAGACACTGGGCCAGGAAAAAAGCGTAGATTATCGTGGACTAAGACCCTTGCACATAATCCCACACTAGTCCGTCAATCTACGGAGGTGGTTTCGGAGTTAGACAACTATTTGTCAGGGGATCTTATTCAAGATGATGACAATTTTGATATATTGGTATGGTGGAAGGCGGCAGCAAAGAAATATCCCATCCTTTCTGAGATAGCCCGTTGTATCTTGGCCATCCCTATTAGCACCGTTGCCTCAGAGTCAGCCTTTAGTACCGGAGGGCGCATATTGGATCCTTTCCGTAGTTCATTGTCTCCTTCGACTGTGGAGGCATTGATATGTACACAGAGTTGGACGATGGGAAAGGATATTTATGTTCCGGATGTTTTGGATTTTAAGGAGACTGACGAGGAGGAGGGTGGTGAGCAGTCTGGATCTGGACCACCTGGTAATTGTTGTTTTTATTTTAATATATTTTGATTTATTTATATTCATTTTGATTTTATCGGTATTAATTTTAGTGTTGTAACTTGTAGCATCACATGAGACTAGTCAGACGACATCTACCTCCGCTGCTTCATAAATATGTGCTCACTGCTCAAGGCTCAAATCTGAATTATCAATGATTTGTAATATTGATACAATGTCCATTCGACATTTATGTAACTATGTTTGTAATTTTGTAATTATTTAGCCTTTCAATTTTGTAATTTTGTAATAGCTTAATTATTATTATAATATTATTAGTTTCTTAGGTAGTAGACTAGTAGTATGCTACTAGTGTAAATTTGTATTTTTTTTTTATTCATGTTATTTTTTTAATATGATTTTTTATCTTTTTTATTTTTATTTTTATTTTTATTTTTTTTCTTCTTTCCATTTTAAACCTTTTATGGGCTCAAATGGGCCCAAAATGGCCCATTTGAATGGTTTCTGGGCC
This sequence comes from Cyclocarya paliurus, assembly GCA_029856935.1. NCBI lineage: Eukaryota > Viridiplantae > Streptophyta > Magnoliopsida > Fagales > Juglandaceae > Cyclocarya > Cyclocarya paliurus. The sequence continues at coordinate 25,305,386 of CM056953.1, forward strand.
AAAAATAGCCCAGAAATCATTTATGGGCCAAAGGCCCAGTAGGGGGCGGGGGGCGGGCGGACTGACCCCCCCCCACCCGCACCCCGCTGTGCGGGACGGGGTACCCCGCCCCCGCATGCCGGGGGCGGGGTACGGGGACGAAGTTCCCCCCCGTCCCATGCGGGGGCGGGGGGCGGGGAGGGGGCTACCCCGCCCCGTATGGGGCGGGTAGCACCCCTAACGCATACCAACATTCAAGTGTGTTGACCAGCTAGTTTGCGTGTTGCTCACTTTTTACTTTCCACGAAATTTTCCGAAAATTCCACTTTTTTTTTAAATTTTTTTAAAACATCTTTAAATATTTTTAAGCAATGCATTTATATTGCAGAATGGTCCAGAGAGAGAGACAACTTAAGTAGTTAAGAATGTCGAGAAAAGAGAGAAAGGGCGGAAGACAGAGAGCATTTATAGAGAATGAAGCATGGTACTTGAGAAGCTGGTTTCCACTTGTAATGGCAAGCCTATTCCCATCCGTACCTTCTCCTTTGCAGAGTTGAGCAACACCACAAATAACTTGATTCTCAACTTTTAATACGTGAAGTGGGGCCTTATCAATGGTACAAAGGTTATCTTGAAGGCCGAACTATTTCCATGAAGAAAGCGATATATGCCGATGAAATGGAGAGATTTTCATAATTTAGCGATTTCTGCTGAGGAGGAGGTGTTCAATAATTTAGCGATTTCTGCAGCGGAGGAGGTGTTCACTGATTTAGCAATTTCTGCAAAGGTGAGTGCTCACAAGAATGTCTAAAGCTCGTTGGTTGCTGCCTCGAGACTCGAATTCACATTTTAGTGTATGAATTTGCTGGGAAGGGGATCCTGGAGGATCTTATTTCGTCTCTAATGATCCCCTGACGTGGAGAGTAGGCTAAAGATGGCAAGAAAAGTGCTCATGCAATTTCATATCTCCACACTGCATTCTCTAGACCCATCATCCATACCGATAATAGACTACGTAATATCTTCATAGACTGCATGGGGTTCCAAAACTAACTGGTTTTTCAAATTCTTTAATAATCCCTGAGGGTTGAAACTCATGCCAGGATGATTATGATGACTGGGAATTCCGAGGACTACGAGAACCCTATGCCCCAACTATAGGGAGACGGGGTGCATAACAGAGAAAACTGACGTCTATTGCTTCAGTGGTACTCTCTTGCAAATTTTAACTGGAGAGAGGTGTTCATTCGGAGGCCAATATATTTTCCAGAGAAGGTACTAAATGAATTAGAAATTGTGCTATAAATACAATGGTGGATCCTGTAATCCTGGCAGGGGAATTAAGAGAAGCTGGAGTGGAACAGCAAATCCAAGCTGTGCGGAACCTTGCTTTGAGGTGCATGGAGGAGGACCCAATGCAAAGACCAACTATGGTTGATGTTAGCAAAGAACTCACAGAATCGAAAAGTCCTATCCCTTAATTATTTCGAAGTTCCGTAAAAACCTATGTTTCTTGTTGTCATCATCGTTTTTTATGGAGTTTTGTTGTTCAGTGAATGACGATGCTTCACCTGGTCCATATACGTTTCCTTGGTTACCGTCCATGTTCTTGTACTTCCGATTTTTTTAATGAGGTATCAAATGAATTTACGCTAGCTATTTTCCAATTGTGTTTGTAGCCTTTTTCCAATAAAACCATCCCTTGGATTTCAGTTGAATGATTTAATGGGAATGTGATCCCACACTTGCATCCCGCATGGAAAAATAATATAAAAAATCATAGATCATTCCAAAATTTGAAAAAAAGATAGAATGAAACAAAATCTTAAAAAATAGATTTCGAAAAATAATTTTATAAAACTAGTTACAGTGTTCTTCTAGAGTGGCAGGGTGTTGATCAATTTGGCTATTTCAATGCAGTGTGATTGAGATAGTAGAAAGACAAGGTCATGGCCATGTAACGCGCTAACTATAGAACATCTGGTCTATTTTAAAGTTTTCTTTTAATTTTATTTTTAAATTATTTAATGGCCATGGGATACAACTTGACTACTTGAATGCCGTGTGATTGAGGGAACCAATTCTTAGAATGACCTGCTGCATTAGCAATCCTCTAAGCTATAATAATGAGGAAGGCTCCCCTTTCCCTGAAATGTCTCTCAACTTTCTTTCTCGGGCAAGAGAAATCATTCGTGACAGAGAGAACTTGTCAAGAATATGCAGGTCAGCGTTCGAGCAATGCAGAGTACGGACAGAGAGAACTTGCTACGAATATTATTAAGTTGAAAAGTAATTAGATTTATTGTAAAGTTATTCTTTATATATGTACAGTTATGTTATTTAATATTTTCTATTGTATAGTTTTTCATTTAGGACATTTTTAGTCTTTTTCATTCCTTTAGGGCATTTTAGTCTTTCAGTTCTAATTAGGTCAGATTATATTTAGTCTTGTATAAATACTTGTACAGTTGCACATTCAGGGAACTTTTGGACTTCCCGATTACTTCTTGAATACGATTGCTTTCGATCCCTTTCTAGGGTTTCTTCATTCTTGTTATGGTATCAGAGCTTTCTTGAGCTTCCTATCCTCTCATGGCGCCGCCTGATCCACCCCCTTTCCTTCTTCCTCCCCCCCTGATGCTGCGAGTCCATTTTTTCTTCACCCTAGCGATAACCCTGGGGTTGTTTTGGTCATGCAAGTTCTTATCGGCGACAACTATCACACTTGGTCTCGCTCGATGACCATGGCTCTCTCTGCCAAAAACAAGTTAGGGTTCATGGACAGTACGATTACTAAACCATCCCTTACTTACTGCTTCTCTTTTATCTTCCCAGTCAAGATGTAATAATATGGTGATTTCGTGGTTGCTTAACTTTGTTTCCCCTGAAATCGCTGCTAGTGTGTTATATGTTACCACTGCTTATGATATTTGGACCGATCTAAAGGAGCGATTCTCTCAAAAAATGGCCCTCGGATCTTTCAGATCCAAAAATCAATTTCTTCGTTTTCTCAAGGGCAACTTACTATTAGTGCCTATTTTACTTGACTAAAGGCTCTTTGGGATGAATTGGTAACTACAAACCGTTTCCCTTGTGTTCTTGTGGTGATATTACTTTGTTGAATTTCTATGTTCAACAGAACGGATTTTACAGTTCCTCATGGGACTTAATGAATCTTTTTCCTCGGCTAAGGCTTAGATCTTATTGATGGAGCGCTTACCGCCTCTCAACAAAGTTTTTTTCTCTCATACTTCAGAAAGAGCAACAAAGAGAAAATTCTGTTCCTCCTCCCTTTACTAATGTTCATGTTTTTGTTGCTAATTCTGACTCATCGAGACCTGTAAAAAAATTTTCAAAGAAAGATAGGCCAGTATATGCAAATATTGTGGCATAACTGGTCATATTATTGATAAATGCTATAAACTCCATGGATTCCCTCAGGGGTACAAGCAAAAACCAAGGTAGCAATCCATGGCCAACACTGTTGCTTTCAATGACAACTCTCCAACAGCTCTCCATTCTCCTTGATTGAGGCACAATATAATCAATTACTGTTTATGATCACTTTCAATCCTCAGCCTAGGCCTGATGATTCCAGCCATGTGGTCAATACTGTAGCTTCTTCTCACTCTTTATCTGGTATGTTTCCTTACACATTATGCTTTTCAATTTTCTAATGCTGCTTCTTTCAATTTTCATCAGTCTAATTGGATAATTGATACGGGGACTACCGACCATATAGTACCCTCTACTAATTGTTTTCCATCATTTACTCCAGTTCCAAATACATCTGTCAAATTAACTAATAGTCAAAATGTTCCTGTTACACATATTGACACTATTAATCTTACTGAACATCTTATCCTTAGGGATGTTCTTTGTATACCTACTTTTCATTTTAAATTGCTTTCAATTAGTAAACTCACTCAATCTCACATTTTTTGTTTTTTGTTTTTCCTCTGACTTTGCTTCCTTCAGGACCTGATCACCTCGAGGCTGATTGGAGTGGGTAGACAACAAAAAGGCCTTTATGTTTTTGCACCAACCAGGGACCCATGCTTCCCTCCAACCTCTTCAAAATAAACAATGTAATGAGACTATTACTTTGTTACCATTTGCATGCCTCAGTTCATCAAATTGCTCCTTGTTTACCTCTGGCATAGTCGATAGTAGGGCATCCATCTGTCTCAAGAATGTCTTTCTTGAATACAATTGTGCCTAATTTGATTATGTCTAATGACCCATGCATTGTTTTCCCATTAGCTAAACAGAGAAAGTTACATTTTCCCCATTCTAATAACATTTCCCCTCTCCTTTTGACCTTATACACTGTGATGTTTGGGGCCCTTTTTCAGTCCCCACTATTGAAGGTTATAAATTTTTCGTAACCATTGTTGATGATTGTAACTAGGGCTACTTGGGGTTTATTTTTTTCAAACATAAATATGAAGTTTCCTTTTTAATTCAAAGTTTTTTCAAAATGATCAAAACTCAGTATGGTACCAAGATAAAAAAAAAAAAATCGCACTGATCATGGTACTGAATTTCTTTTATCTTCATATCTTGTTTCTAAAGGTGTCATCCACCAACATAGTTGTGTTGAAACTCCACAAAAAAACTCTATTGTGGAAAGGAAACACCAACATATTCTTAATGTTGCTCAGGCTTTATTGTTCCAATCTCATTTGCCTCTAAGATTTTGGGGCGATTCTGTTTTAACAACTACTTATTTAATTAACAGATTACCTTCTCCTATTACTCAAAATAAATCACCTATTGAAATTTTGTGTCACTCCCCTCCCTCCTATGACCATTTAAGGGTTTTTGGTTGTTTGTGCTTTGCATCTACATTGCAAAGGGCAAGAACAAAATTTGATCCAAGAGCTAGTCTATGTGTTTTCTTGGTTACCCCTTTGGTATCAAGGATTGGAAATTATATGATCTTAAAACCAATCAATCTTTTATTTCACGACATGTTATTTTTCATGAAAATATTTTTCCTTTTCAGCCCTCTAACTTTGACTTGTCTCCCCCTTCTTTCTCTCTTCCTCTTCCCATTCCCTCTCAATCCTCCACCTTTGATATGTTTAATGTAACTACAACCACACCAAATGAAGTTTCTTCCCCTAATGTTCCTGCTTTTCCTAATCATTCTTTTCCCTAATGAAGTTTCTCCCCCTAATACTTCACCTTCATCCCCAAGAAGATCTATCAGAATACGAGGAGCTCCTGGTTACTTACAGCAATATTATTGTAATTCCTCCATTGCACGCTCTCAATCTGTTAGTCCACCAGGTCACATCTCCTCTCCCACAAATATGACATTTCTAATTTTTTTCCTATGAGCACCTGTCCTCTAATCGTAAATCCTTTGCCTTTGCTATCTCTGCTGTTATTGAACTTGAGTTCTATCATCAGGCAATCGGCACTCCCATTGGAGAGATGTTATGACTGTTGAGATTGCTGCTTTAGAACTAAATAATACCTGGACTGTTGTCCCTTTACATCCTGATAAACAACCTATTGGTTGTAAATGGGTTTATAACATCAAGTATCGGGCTGATGGTTCTGTGGAAAGGTATAAAGTAAGACTGGTTGCAAAAGTTATACACAAAAAGAAGGTTTTGATTACTCTGAAACCTTCTCTTCCCGTTGCCAAAATTACCACGGTTAGAACTTTGTTGGATGTTGCTGCTGTAAAAAATGGACATCTTGTTCAACTTGATGTCAATAATGCTTTTTTACATAGTGATCTTTCAGAAGAGGTATACATGAAATTACCCCTCGGGTTTCAAATTAAAGGGGGGTCCCAAGTGTGCAAACTGAATAAGTCCCTTTATGGCCTCAAACAGGCCTCTCGACAGTGGTTCTCTAAATTCTCTATTAACTCTTCTTGAGTTGGGATTTGTGCAATCCAGATCTGATTATTCACTATTTACTAAGTCTGTTGGTCCCTCTTTTATTGCTCTATTGGTTTATGTTGATGACATTTTGCTAGCCAGTAATGATATGGAATCTGTGAATTCCTTAAAATATTTACTTGCTGAAAAATTCAAGCTAAGGATCTTAGGCCCCTCAAGTTTTTTTTGGCTTAGAGGTGGCTAGATCACCTAGTGGCATTTCATTGTGTCAGCGAAAGTAAGCTATAGAAATATTACAAAATGCTGATTTTTAGCTTGTAAACCAGTTTCTTTTCCTATGGAGTAAAATTTGAAACTTAATAAAAATGATGGTCCCTTGTTGCCTGATCCTACAATCTTTCGAAGATTGATTGGTAGACTTCTCTACCTTACTCGTACAAGACCAAATTTATCTGATTCTGTTCAGATGGATTTTCAGTTTATGTATCGCCCTAGTCTCCCTCATTTGGTTGCAGCCCACAGGGTTTTACAATATGTAAAAAATAATCCTGGTCTTGGTCTTTTTTTTTTCCAGCTCACAACTCTCTAACTCTCAAGGCTTTTGCAAAATTAGATTGGGCCTCCTGTCCTGATAGCAGAAGATCAACTACTGGTTTCTGTGTTTTTTTTTGTGACTCTCTAGTTTTCTTGGAAGACTAAGAAACAGCAGACTGTTTCTCGTTCTTCTACTGAAGCTGAATATAAGGTCATGGCATCCACTACTTTTTTTTTTCCAGCTCACAACTCTCTAACTCTCAAGGCTTTTGCAAATTTAGATTGGGCCTCCTGTCCTGATAGCAGAAGATCAACTACTGGTTTCTGTGTTTTTTTTTTTTGTGACTCTCTAGTTTCTTGGAAGACTAAGAAACAGCAGACTGTTTCTCGTTCTTCTACTGAAGCTGAATATAAGGTCATGGCATCCACTACTTGTGAAATAGTTTGGTTTTTATTCCTTTTATCTGATTTTCATATATTCATACTAATAGTGCTCATCTTTTTTGCGACAGTCAAGCTGCCCTCCACATTGCTGCTAATCCCTGTCTGTCACGAAAGGGACAAAGCATGTTGAGCTTGACTGTCATTTCATTCGAGAGAAACTCCAAGCTGGAATCATTAAAACATTTCA